>VXBX01003857.1:152170-215302 GCA_013400415.1 Scytalopus superciliaris | reverse complement strand
AAAAAAAAAAAAAAAGCAAGAACAGAATCCTAGAATGGTAGTATCGTTAAGGTTGGCAAAGACTTCTAAGATGTTTGAGTCCAGCCATTAACCTAACACTACCAGGTCCACAATTAAGCCATTAAACACTTCCAGGGATGGTGATTCTACCACCTCCCTGAGCAAAATGTTCCAATGACACACTTAATTCTGACACAGATATATCTATAAGGTGCAACCACCATAAATATGAGGTACATCTGCCAAATTATAATTTTCTCCTCAAGGATGATTCAATTTCAGAGGCTTTAAAATTATATTAGATATAAAAACAGAATTGAAAAATGGCTCTGAAGTATTTTATTCAGTTAAATAGTTGGCTCCACAGCTATCCTTCAACAGCAGAAGATGCATGTATTTTTGCTTCTAAAACGCTATACATGGACATCCCCCCAGGCATGATATTAAGGTATTCAACCTTTCCCATCCTTGTTTTCAGCAACTGTTTCCCTTTTGTCTTTCATCATCTATCATTCAACAGGAAAGACAAATTTCCTTTTCAATCAATTCTGCTGCAACTAGATTCTGAAAATATAGCTACTTATCTCTTTGCCATGAGATCCAAACATAGTTTTCACTATATACCTATTTGTCTTTTGAGATATAGACATATGCATGTTTAGAAGATGCACTATGAGTTAAAGTAGGACAGCTTTCTTGGTTCAATTTTTATTTTATTTTATTTTCTGAAGTGCCAAATTTGTCCTAACCTGCTGAGCTTAATGACTCTCCCACAATAAATAAAAAAAAAAAAAATTACTACACTTAGCAAGTATTTCATTTAAGCAGCATAAAAACAGTTGTATAAAAAAAGAATTTGGTAGGTCATATCAAATATCTTCTGGGAGTTGTACAGTTTTAGCAACACCACCATTCCCCTTTTCATGTAAAGCCAAAGAGAGATAATGCCTGACCAGCAAGGAGAAAACTTCCAGAATTAATAACATTTCAAAAGCATGCTTAACCTACACTGTCCTAAACATGCTTCACCTGAAAATTGGAAAAACAGAATAAACATTGAGAAAATATGCTTCCTTTGAAAAATGTTCTCAATGGCTTTGATGGCTACAATTAGTTGTTAGTATTAAGCCACTTTGTCTAATCACCAAGTTCAGCAAAATAAGCACAAGTTCATGGTCCCTGCCTGCCCTGCCCCACTGCAGCAAATAGAAAGGCATCTTCAGCAATCCCTGGAGAAAAATGAGTGACCTCCCTCTACAACCAGCAAAGAAAGTCTCATCTTGCCAGTTCCCATAGCGCCCAGTGAAGGGCTATTCTCAGCCTTTAAGTTACTGTTGCAGCAGGTAAAATTGCTCAGCTGTTGTCCCCTCTGAGACATTATTTTTCAGCTTTTAGACAAAATTTTTATACTGGATCTGTTTGTTTGGGTTTTTTCCTTCATGCTAATCTTCAGCCTTTATCATTTTGAGAGGAACTGGTAAAGGAAAAAAGAGGGAGATGCACAGGGGAAAGAAAGAAGAAAAGGATTGTAAGGCTGGAGAGACTGGACAAAGAGGTAGAGGGGAACAAAAGCAGCTGGATGTTGCCTGCTGCCTTTACATAGACTAAGACATAATAACTGTAGAAACTACATGGAAAAACTAATTTTTTATTACAAGTTCCATAGATAGAGTCCAGTCTAGGAAAACAGCCTGTGATTATTTTTTAGCTTCTGAACTGAGAACCTTATAGTTCTGAGCACATGGATACTTTTTCTTACCTGTTCCACTTTAACCTTTCTTTCGCAGCATATCCCATCAGCAGACAAATAATTGAATAACCCAGAATAAATTCAGCTGAAAAATGCAAATATTTGAGTGTTTATCTTTCCATGTTTTTTCCCCAAATCCAGTCACAAGACAGTAACTTTCATAAGCTTCAATTCATCTGGCCTGCAGCAAACACAAATCTCAAGGCTCTCCAAGTCAGACTAAAGGGAATTACTAGAACAGGGTATTACTACTCCTACTACTACCACCATTTTACGGTCTATCTTTTCTTCTACAAGCCCTGTTCAGTAGCACATCTCCCAAGCAAAATCATTCAATCTTTATGTCTATGCTTTCCTCAGTGTTGCCTTTTTACTTCAGGAGTCCATAGGAAATAAAATTAAATTATTTATTTTCCACCGATTTTCAAGATGGATGAGAACTGCAACTGATACTCTTGTAACTTGGTGCAGGCATTTTGTTGCTGCATTTGTTACCCTCCTTTATTACATTCTGTTCTGCAGTCTGACAAGGAGAACCTTCTACAGCCATGATAGCACACTGTCTCAGGCAGGATCATCAGTTTGATAAACATTTATTGCTTGTGAATGCCTTCAGATCCACCACTTCTTTTTTTTGAATCAACAAAACAAAGATGTGCTCAAAACAGCAGAAAATCTACCCTGGGTTGAAGGCTTATTTGCCATTTTTCTGCCTTTGCCTTCTGGTTTTTCTCCCTTCAAAACCCTTTAATCTTTGATCCAAGAATGTATTTGGAGATATATATATTACTTCACAAACCAGCTAGGTACTTCCAATAGGACTGGGCAACAGGACTAATAAAACTGAGGATATAAAAGCTAGAGTGAAAATAGAGGAAAAATCCTGATCTTTTTCTAGCTGACAGAAAAGTAGCCACTGATTGCTTCACCATCATGACTGTATCTGACATTTCCAGTGTTTATGGGTTTTACTAAACATAGTAAAGGAAATCTGGGGTATGTGAAAGGTAGACATTTTCTACACTGAATTCTTCCAAACTACATATCCTGTCTTCTTGGAAAATCCTTAGACAGTTTTTCTTCTAGCTCTTATGCGGAAAACCTTACATGTAAGTTTAAAAAAAGAAAAATTATTAATTGCTTCTTTTCTGTTAAAGAAAAAAAAATACTTGAAAGGACAGTTACGCTGTCATTTGAGTCCTTCTAATTAAATCCATATAAATACCATCATGCATAAGTGTCTCAGAAAAATAACATTCATTTATAATGAAAGCATTTTTCCAAGCCTGTTTTAATTATGAAAATAATAAAGTATTTAATATTTGAAAAGGGGACAAAGGGTGATTATCAAGTGGCATTTTTTTAATACTAGAAAAAATGTACAAATAACAAACATTGCTTCTGAAATGAGACTAACACAATCTTTATGGCTAATCTAGAATGCAAAGCAATAAACCAACATAGTTTATCTATTTTATATATGTTCTATCTGGTTTATATGTGTTTTACAAAGATGACACGCTTCCAGTTTAGAGAAAAATGTAGAAGAAATGTAGAATTGTTGTTGCTGAAGTTAATCAACATGCTATTACCAAAGAACCACTCAATGACTGACTTAAAGGCAGGCAAAAATGCACTGTTCCCACTGGATAAATGGTGCTCAAACTGGCATTTAGAAAACACAAATTTATTAAACACTTCATCATGTAGTACATTTTAAAGTGTAGGGTTTTTTAAGGAATTGGGTGTACGTCACTTCTGTTAGTTTCTACATTCCTGATATAAATAACAAAATGGGGCACTGTGCCCCAGACAACTAATCTAAGCCAAGCCAGGTCAGTGGTCGTCATGGAGAACTTTAAAAGCTCATAAATGTTTTAAAAATAAAATCAGGTGTCCAAGAAGTACTGGAACAATTCTTGTCTGGTTTAAAAACTCCTTCTTTAACCTCTCCCTCGTATGGGGCTCCCAATGTGCACTCTCTTTGCCATCCAACCAGACAGTTTCACTAAATGCATCTCATGTATTAAGTTCTTTTGGGTTAAAATTGCCCAATAGCTTTAAAAGTCATTAAAAGAGACAAAGAAAGATACAAGTAACATTTAGTTTTCTTCATTTTACCTAAAAACAAGTAATACAATTTGATACCTTCCGTATTACAAGGATTCTGTATGTAGCACAAGAAGACCATGTTGCTGTCAGTCACAGCACACCTTCAAAATTAACCAGTTTCCTAAGGTTGGAGATTAAAAGAAGACAAGATTCTGAAAACAGTGTTATCTGACCCTCCAGCTGCAATGGATTTGATGTTTTTATAAGTGGGAACTGGCCTCAGAGAAGTTGAAGATGCCTAGAAATTTCTCCTGTTTCAAGATAAATGTGATGCATAAAAATGAGTCCCTGTAGTGAAATGTTGTGGAGATCTGGATTGTAGCAACAGCAGAAAGAAAGAACTATCTTCCAGGAATGTCTGTCTAATATGTTTTTTTTTATAGGTACAAAGTAATGACAGAGACAGTGACATGAATTGTGATCCATCTGCCAGAAGAGGAAGATGACATTCACTGCCAGAAAATATGAAGAATGTCCGAGCAAGGAAAATGGAAAACAAGAGTCAACGATGAAAGGGGGAGGAGGGGGGGGAAAGGAGAGAAAAGGAAAAAAAACAACAACCAAAACCAGAAAGAATAAAGATGTTGAAGATGAGCTCAGTTACAAGGAAAAATGTCAACATAAAACAACTATATGTTGCAACAAGTCCATAAAGGATTTTTTTACAAGATCTGTTAGAGCAGGTCCAGAGGAGGGTCAAGAAAACTATCAGAGAACTGGAACATCTGTCCTGTGAAAGTCTGAGAGGGTTGGGGTTGCTCAGTTTGGAGAAGAGAAGGCTCCAAGGAACCATGTTGCGGGAAACCTCATTGTGGCTTTTCCATACTTAAAGAGGGCTTATAAGAAAGATGGAGCAAGGCTTTTCACCAGGTCCTATAATGACAGTACAAGGGGCAACAGTTTTAAACTGAAAGGGAATAGGTTTAAATTGGAAAAAATTCTTTGTGGTGGGGGTGGTGAGACACTGGAACAGGTTTCTCAGAGAAACAATGGATACTCTGTGGCTGGAGGAGTTCAAGACCAGGTTGGACAGGGCTTTGAGCAAACCTGGTCTAGTAAAAGATGTCCCTGCCACCCATGGCAGGAGGGTTGGACTAGATAGTCTTTAGTGGTGCCTTGCAACCAAAACTATTCTATGATTCAACAATCCTATAATTTTTATTCCATGCAAGTCTAGTTTAATAATGAAACCTACTTGTTCAATATAAATCAAATATATTATCCAAGGTTTGTAAGATTAAAACTTGCTACCTGTAACCAATAAACATCAATATAAAAACAACTTGTTTATAAAAATCAGTTTCCAGAAGAAAGGGAAAATTGAAGTATTTATTAGGAAGTCCTATGAAGAGAGGCTGAGGGAGCTGGGGTTGTTTAGTCTCGAGAAGTGAAGGCTTAAAGGTGACCTCATCACTCTCTATAACTACCTGAAGGGAAGTTATGGCCAGGTGGGGGTTGGTCTCTTCTCCCAGGCAGTCAGCAATAGGACAAGGGGGCACAGGCTTAAGCTCTGCCAGGGGAAATTTAAGTTAGATATTAGGAAAAACTACTTTACAAAGACAATCATCAGGCATTGGAATGGCCTGCCCAGAGAGGTGGTGGATTCACCGTCCCTGGAGGTTTTTAAACTGAGATTGGACATGGCACTGAGTGCCATGATCTAGTAAATGGACTGAAGTTGGACCAGGGGTTGGACTTGATGACCTTGGAGGTCTTTTCCAACCCGATCGACTCTATGATTCTATGATTCTAAGAGAGGAATTTCTGCACCCAGGCCTTATTTGCAGTTACTAAAGAAAGAGATCCTTTCCTCAGATATTGCAGCTACATTAAAATGAGGCAAAGACATCAAAGGACAGCCAATGCCCATTTAGTGAAGGAACAGAGATGGTGACTCATTGAGAAAAGGTCAAAATTGGGCAGTAAATAAGCATTAAGTAAGGAAAAGACCAGGATTTTAGAAATAAATGCATTATTTTCTTCAGGAAGAGTATTGTTTAACAGGAACAGGAAGAGCAATAAAGAGAATACTTTTGGTCTGTGCAGTTGGGAAATAAGTGATGGTCTATGCCACATAGCTGAATTATTTGAAATAGATGAAAAAGCAGAATGAGGAGCTTTGCCTCCATTTTAAAGACAGAAGATTACCACACAGACATTTCTTAGGCCAAAATTTTCATTTAAGTAAAATAACCTACTGAAGTGTATATCTCCTTAAACATATATCAATTCTTTTCTCTGTCAGTCCCTTATTTGGACTAACATTTAAACTACCGATGAAAGAATTTGAAGTATATCATATCTTTAGAGGTGTATTATATTTCCTGTTTTCTGCTGGCTGGATTAGCACTTCCAAAGTTGGTGGTTTGCAAAAAAACCTGTGTGTGAAAACCAAGGAGCTAGGTTACAAATTTTTATTTTGGATACAGATTTAGATGACCCACATGGGTGAACTCTGGAGAAATGAGTCATGGGTGGCTTCTTTGTCACTGAACAGACCCAAGGGTGCATTCACCATTTGTAACACCTAACAGCTCACAGAGGGACACAATATGTGAAATGCTGCTCCATTTATTGTTGGAGCAGAGAATGTGGTTTTCCTCTAATGAGGTAAAGAAGCCCCGTTTTGGGGCAGAGAGTCAGAAGTTATCTCCTGCTCTTCACAAGGATCTACTGCCTTTGGGAGAGCAAATTTTCTGCAATTCCATCACACGTGCTTGGCCCAACAAAAAGGGCAAAAGGCTCCTGCACCTTCATTACCTTATTGCTCCCTTTCTGAATCAGCTGGTATGATACTGCCTTGGATTTGAAAAGACATGACTGAGACAAGAGTTAGTCCATTTTTTCATAATCTTTTTATCACCAGTGTTGGAGGGCTGTGCTGTTGCACTGGAACCCCAGAGAAGGCAAAGCTGTTTCATCCCAAGTACAGACGTACAAAGAAGTGCTGAAGGTGGTGGCCATTCTGCTGTCATGGAAGGAGCTAAACACCATAAGTGTTTATGTACATAAGTGTACACATCAAGGTACAACATGCCCTAGGCACCCACTTGGTATACAGTGACTATTTGTGTTTGCACCCATTTTATTAGTTTGTCAGTCACAACCTTTTTAAAATGCCAATTTTGACAACGTGAAAAACTATGCTCTTATCAGACCATTGGCTTTACCTCGATCTGAAGCTAAAATTGAAAAGAGAGAGCAAGCAATTAGAAACATTACCTGACTATGATCATATTTTCATAAAACAGCATGATGTTGATTGCTTTCAATTCAAAAATTATATTGTATTTGCCTCCTCTTTTAAACTCCAAGTAAACAACATCATGGGTTTGTTTTCTTTAAATATGAATTGGTGTTTTTTCTTTCTTACTTAATTAGTTTTGTATCTTTGTATTTCTATAATTGATAAGGTTGGCAGTACTTGGACTAAGCTTACAATCTATTTTTTAGTTAAGTTACATTTATTGTACATTATTTTTACTAAACCTCTGAAAGGTTTGGAAAAGGTACTTTATGAAAAATAATAAATACTTACTTTTAAGTAAGTTTCAGATTAGTAGGAAACAGGAAGCAAGAATTTGAATCAGCGAAAAAATTATGGCAAAAATAGATTGTTATTTTTTCATTTGCCCAGCACTGATAAAACTGTAATTAGTAACATAACAGATTAGTTAGAGAATTTTCATTGTTATGGAAATGAATACAGACTGGAGTGTTTTTACAAAAGCGTTTTTCAGAAGCAGGCTGAAGTCTTGGGGCATTCTTGAATCACAGGGGAAATGGAGTAATCCTCAAAAATGATGACTGACTTGCACTGAAATTTTCTTTGTAAAGGGTAATGTATGCAAAAGAAAACAGGAAAT
Source organism: Scytalopus superciliaris (assembly GCA_013400415.1). NCBI lineage: Eukaryota > Metazoa > Chordata > Aves > Passeriformes > Rhinocryptidae > Scytalopus > Scytalopus superciliaris. Next base: position 207,574 of record VXBX01003857.1, on the reverse strand, counting down.
AAAAGCTATAAAATATTCTGAAAAGTAAATTATCAGGCATATCTGATCCCAAGGGAAAAAAAAAAAAAAAGTGTGCTTGGTTCCAAGCATTTGGATTGAAGTATCCAAGTAGCTGGATTGGAGAACCTGGAAATTTCTCACAGCCCTACTAGGTGTAGACATCTGGGGCTCCCAGAAAACTGGAGACCCCGGAGACAAGCCTTTGCTGTCACCAGCACTGGTCAGGATCCTGCCCACTTACTCACATGTGAGGCAAGAGCATAGCTCAGGAGATTCAAAAGAGGGATTCCCATGAGATGCCCTTGAGCCAGGTAGGAGGAAGGTTCAGTCTGGCACAACAGCCTAAAGTTGGTTCTGACTTCGGGAATAATGTTGCCCTAAAGTGAGTAGAACAAACTTTATAGTGACCTTATGAGTAGATGTGACCTTATATGCCTTCATGTTTGGCATCTGAGAAGTCATGGCCCTAATTACTGGATCAGAAACAGGACAATGAAGAGTACCCCTCTCTACCCACAAACTCCTTTTGCTGCACTTAGTGGTAAGAGACACATTAGAGCCAACTGGATAAATGACAGGAGCATTCCTTCTGCCTAACCCAAATATCCACTATACTATTTCCATGTAGTGTGAATTTATCACGCTGCTTTTTTGTTTTGTTTTGTTTTCTTTTTTTTTTTTTTAATCAAGGTCTCTCTAATATTTTAAATCTTTTCTCTGACATTTATGTGACAGGAGCTTCCAAAATTGCCTTGTGCTAACCTGTCTTCTATATTGTAAATTTTCAATTAAAAGAGAAATGCAATGAGAAGCATTTAATATTCGTAACAGTCCACACTGCTGTCCTTACACAAACATCAAGAAAATTCATTATCTACTCTTAGCATACTCTGCTTCTGTACAGCATAGTCACAAAGTCACTGAGACAACACTTCCCTGACATAAGGAAATTAAATAATTCCTAAATTTTAGTTCCAAATGAGTTATAAATGTTGATGCCTGTCTTCCAGAAGACAGGAGTGCCATAGGAGACTTGAGGTAGGTAGCAACTCAATGGTCATACCTGTTTTCTGTACCCACAGCCAAGACAACCACTGCACTGGAAAGTGCTTGACCAGTTACATTCACAGGAGGATTTTGAACATCACCACGATCCTATTCCATATTCATTGTTGCATCATTGTTTGTTAGCAGCATGCTTAGCACATCCCAAAATTAAGATCCTTTATAATGCCCTTCCTACACAGAGTGGTAGGTTTGGTCTGCTGCAAACTGCTTATAAACCAAAGAGACTGGGCAGCCCATCTGCAGGGCTTGGGCTCCCTTCCAGTGCACTGAGCATTTGCTGTCTACTCAAAATCAGTCCTCTAACTTCCCTCTATAGTCTGTGAGAGAGACTCACCACACCTGGCATGGGCACCAACGGCCTCATGGGCACCATGGGCCTCATGCTGAGCATGGCCAATAGATCAGGACATCACAAGTTATCTTGCTTAAATCTGAAACAATGAGTATCTCAAATCATGTACTTTGTCTTGAGGGTGCACTTCAGGGGTTAATTCAGTCCAAGCTTTAAATCCATTTAAAGAAAAACACAAATCATGCTCATGGCTATAAACAGAATAAGTGCCACTAACTCTTCTAAGAGAAAGTATTGTTGTTAAACCCAAATGTCCACTAAAATGTCCTCCAAAGAATGCTTGACTTAACCACATTTCTGTAGCTGGGAGGTCAATAAAATGCTTCATAAGTTTTGGGACTGCTATTAGGTCTGGATAAACAAATGAGTCTATAGCCATGTAAGCAGGCTTTATTCCTTGCTTCCTTTAAAATGCTAATAGCTAATTTTAACAACCACATGGTTCAAACAGTTTGTGCCATTAGATTAGACAAGTATTCCAAGCCTACAATCTCTCCTAATGCTATTCTTTGGAGTTATATTAAAGTGATTCTCATATAGAAAAGGTAAAATTACTGCAAGCTGAAATGTTCCCCCTGAGAAATTCATCATCAATTTTATATATGTTAGACTTCAGTGTTACATACAAGAGGCTCAGAACATTTTCACTGTTCTAAGGAGATTATAGTCCTACAGGGACATGAAAAATTTATTGGAGTTTCACAGACAGCTATTTTTTATCCTTTTCTGGCTGGATTATATTCTGTCTGGAGAGAATGAAGGAAGGTCTCCTGACCTTCTAAAGATGACTGGGATTACTGGGTTAAATTCCACTCTTATTCAACACCACAGAAACTTTCCTCTCTTGTTTCTGTTTATTTTCCCTGAAAATTCATCTTTCTATAAAAAATTTACTTTGAAATTTCTGTAACATTTTACTTTTTAGTTGTGTCAGTACATAGCTACACTTCAATGTGAAAAACAGAGCTTTAAATTAAAATCATTTTGGTTTCTGGGAGATAAAAATTATAAAATAGCTCCACAGTTACTTTCATTGTGTTTGAAGTACTCCTCTACTTCATAGGGTGTTGCAAGAGTGGCATCATTGATTTTCATGGTTACTATTGTCTCAATAGAGTATATACCAATTTAGAAATAAAAAGGCAGTTTTCTAACCATCTGCGCCTCGGCCACTGAAGCAGAGCAAAACCTAAGATCCCCAAATAATGTAACACAAATTTCCTAGGGAATACTTAACTAGATATAAGGGCAGAAAACAACCTGAAAATCAGAGGCCTGTCTGAAAGGTCAGTAAAACCCTGGGAAAATGCTGGGAGAGCCCTTCTGGAAGATAAGGCCTGAAACAAGCCTCCAGATGGCCATTATCGCTGCACCTTCAAGGATGCCTGGCTGCAGTTTATGTGTACTCCCTAACTTGTCTGAAGTCTGCTTTGTGTCACCTCTTGCCCTCCCTATGCCTCGTGGTCATAAATACAATTAACCACACATTCTCTTCCCCTCCCTTTGATTAACTCTTGCAATATCCCACCTTGGAATCAGCAGGAACCAGCAAAGTTCAAAAGTTCGTGATGATGAGGAGAAAGAATACGACCACTACCATGATGAAGTAACAGGAACTCCCACCATAATATTCCTCAAAAGAATGACCACACCTCTGACTCTGCCTGAACACCACCTACTATGAATATTATAACTAATATTATGAATATTCATGTAGAAATGTTGTAATCCCTCACAGAAATTGTATAAATATCCTGACTTTACACTAACTACCTAGGAACTCTTTGTCCAGCGCAAGCTGGGGGTTCCCCAACGTTGCCTTAATAAATACCTCGCTGTATAAAGACACAAATTTGTCTTTGTGCAGTTTTCTATGCCTTTTGGGGCGCAGATTCTCTGCAACACCGCTCAGCACAATCTAGACAACTGGAAGAATTTTATGGTTTTGGTTTTAATTCTATTCTGGTCAGGAGTAAACATTTTGTAGACCAAGTCTTACGCCTACTTATATTTTAGTAATTGCAGTGCCTTTATTATCTGATTTTGGAGACAACTGTAACACTATCTTGCCTTGTAAAGTGAGATTCCTCAGCCCATGATCTCCTTCAGCAAACAGTGCATATAATTTCTTCAGTGTAGCCAGTATTTCTATTATGTGATACTAACTGTGGCTTTGCTTGAATAAGAACAGTCATGATTTCAAACATCATCAAAAGGTTGTTTCATCCATCAAGGTTTAACCTACAATTCCTTGGGTTTTCTAATACAGTGAATTTCTGGGGACAACATAAGGGATAAAAATAAACAGCTAATTTGTTTCCATACAAGTGCCATAATCCAGGGCAAGGGCAAGGCAGTTTTTAATATGCTTTAATAAAATGTTTTATCTAACTGACGCTTTCTTCCTTGTAAGAAGGTCTCAGGTTGAAATCCTGGTCTCACTAAATCTACTCTGATTGTATCCAAAATTGTCAGTCATGGTCTGTCACTTCTGCCACTGCCTTAACCTATTAAGAATGAAAAGGTGTGAGGAAATGAGGTTGCAGTTTTCCAAGCACCTACAAGAGCTTCAAGGGAATGTTCTTTGGAGAGACTGTATAAATGTTTTCCCTTTGATATACCCCAGCTATGCTTTTCAACCTAGTAAACAAGATGCCTGTAGCGTCAACAAACCTCACACTGCTCTTCAGCATTGAGCTGGTTGTACTCTAGGACTTGAAATAAAACTGTTCTGAACATGCACGGAAGAAAACAAAATGATTTAGGCACACAAGGGCTGTAAAATCTTGAGCATTTGTGTAATGCCAGCAGGAGCTTTCATTCATTCCCTTGCTGTTAGTGTGCCAAAGCTTTCATGGTCTGGAGCACGTTTTCCCTCTCTGTGGTCAGCAAGACCCCTGCACAGCCCAGGACCATACACTGCCTTAGCCCTGTGACGCTTCAGAAAGCAGAAGTGTGAACATGCATATGGCCCAGAGAGCAAGTTACAGAAACTGCCAATGTTGCAATGTTTGCCAGGGATCAAAACCAGAAAATCCATTGAGTGAGAGCAAGATTTTTAAGAAGGGGTTTTTTTCCAATGCTTTTAAACCTTACCACCAGTGATGACAGCTATCATCTTCTAGTTTACATTAAAAACCAGAACTCTATCAACCACAACTTCTTCACATAAAACAGGTAAAGGATTTGTCCAGGACAATATGTATTTATGTCAGTGCAATTACCATTATACAGATGTTTCCAAATTTAGCCAAGCTATTTTCTGACATTTTGTTTATTCTTGAAATCTCAGAAATCAAGCCCAGATTGAAAACTTGTCCACTAAAATGTATTAAAATTTCCAGTTTGTATAGTATACGAGTAAATTTCAGTTTAAACAAATGCTTGATTTCACATTTGTCATAGAACCACTCATTCCATCCAAACAGCAGAAAACAAATTAGTAGGACATGAAGGACATCATGCATCTTGTAATGTCCATACATATTTGTAATGAACACCAAAAAAAACATTTTATCTCAGAGATCCTTAATTCTGATCTAAGCTTTAGGAATTTTTTTTCAATAGCATTTTTAATCTTCATTCTAATATCTAAATACTCTTTAAAATGTAAATATTACTAAAGCAGCACTATTTTTAGAATGTATTTATTGATTGACAAACATTTGCTAACGTGTTTTTGATCTGAGACAGCATCACATAACTTCTGAAAATACATAATGTCTATGTATATATATGTGGATGTGTGTGTGTAGGTATATGTAAACACAGGTATAAACATACATATGCAGATGTACAACTTTAAGTTGATTTAAATTTTTTAAAGGTATTTTTTTCAATTGTGCTGTGTTTATGTCCAATTGCACTTTTCAGATTATTGAGATAATATTTATCTTTAACTATCACAGTTGAAATTTACTTATTCAAATGCAACATTTTCAATGTGGGAAGCTCTGCAGGCTGGGCACAGATGAGCTAGAAAAGGCACAGGGAAGGATGCTTGGTTTTGACTTGGTTTTATCTGTGCAGCTCTCCCTCATATGCATATGCATTACCATGGAGATTTTGAAGGAGATGAACTGTTGTATTGCCTTCAGGATTTCTGCTTCATGCAGGGAACACATTCAGGAGAGAGGTGCAGTGAAAATATCAGTACAGCTTTATTCATTATGATTGATGTGAACTGATGCCAAGAGCACCTCAACACCATCATTGCAGCTGCAGGATCCTGCAAGAGTTCAGGTTCCAGTTTAAGCTCAGCTCCAAATTACTTTGGAATGTTAAGTCTTGCCAAGCATCACATTTGTTAAGGGGAAGGCAGCTATATTCCTCACCCTCACAATGACAGGTTAAGGTTAAATTAAATAACATTTATATTATTAAATAGCATTTGCTCACAACTGGAAAATGACAAAATAAATTGAAGTCTTAATTCAATGCTGGGTGAAAAGTTTCATGGGCTGTGTGGCAATACCTCTCTTCACTCTGAGCTTGGGATACTTGTAAATGTACAAAGCCTATGCCTGTCCCTGCAGATTCCTTGATTTATCAACTATCACAACTACCTATCTCCACAGTTAGGAACAAAGGTGAACAAATTCTGTATACATTCATCATCTATTCAACATCCACTCACTTCTGACCTTGCTCAGATCAAAAATGTTTCAGTTCAGAACCTGGCTGAAATTAGGATATACTCTAATTTTTTATCTGTTATTCTCCCCAGCTGGCTCTTAATTGGTGTCTGTATCCCACATGTCTCTGTGGTGGGTTGACCTTTGTTGACTGCCAGGTGCTTGCCCAGCTGCTCTCTCACTCCCCACTCACAGCAGCACAGGGGGAGAAAATAAAATGGAAAAGCTAGTGGGTTGAAGTAAAGACAAGGACAAGGACATCACTAATGAAGGGCTGCAGTTCCTGCCAGAAAATCTGCTTCTGTGTGGGCTCCTCTCCACAGGCAGTATTTACTATGAGCAACCTGTTCCTGCATGGGCTCTCCAAAGGCTGCAGGGGACACATCCACTTGCTGCAGTAAAGGATCCTCCAGAGACTGCAATAAGGATGTCTGCTCTGATGTGGTCCTCCAAGTGCTGCAAGGGGACAGCCTGCCTCACTGTCTTCACCATAGGCTGCAGGAGAATCTCTAGAGAATCAGGGAATCTCTACACTGACCTTGGTGTCTCCAGGGCTGTTTCTCTCACATGTTCTCACTCCTCTTTCACAGCTGCTGCACAGCAATTTTTACCCCTACTTCAATATCTTTTGCAGGGGCAACAGCAGCTGATGGACACAGCTTTAGGCAGTGATGGGTCCCTGTTGGAACCCACTGGAACTGACTCTTTCAGACATGGGAGCAGCTCCTAAGCTTTTCTCAGAGCACCCTGCTGCCTCCCCTCATGCCAAAATCCTGCCACATACACACAGTTCTATACACTTTCTTGACACTTTTCTACTCTATTTGAATAGTGGTTCACATTAGGCCCAGACTTTGGGACACCTCAGACTCCAGTGTGTACATGAAAAGATATGAGAAAAAAAGATGAAGATTCATTAAAAGGTACTGAAGAATTTTCTTTATAGGAAAGAGAGAAACATTTCATCAATCTTCTTGCAAAGTATTTGCCTCCATATCTCTGGCATTTGCTAAAGGCAATATTTGTCATTTTCCTCCATAACACTGCATTGTTCTCTTTTAGTACCACTTGAATGACATGACACTTTTTAAAACCCACTGTGAAGTCAGTAAATCAGTCTAGCGCTTAGAACACATAAAATTCATTAATGAGACACCACCGCTATTGACAGTGTATCAAAAAGGTCAAAGGAGCATATTAAAAACTTGCAGTATGAATTAAACATATCAGTTGATCTTTATGACACTGAATACATTTCACACGGGCAAAGGAGACTTGTACATTTGCTGTTAACAGATTTGGGCACATCTTTTGCACTCTCTGCTTGAGGAAGTGCAAAATATGTTTGGAGAGAGGCAGATGACAAGTAATGAGATAATGAGAATTTTTTCACATCATCATTTTAAAGGGAGATGTTGACGGAGAAAAAGAAGAGAAAAGAAAAGAAAAGAAAAGAAAAGAAAAGAAAAGAAAAGAAAGAACACAATTTTTAATTCTCCTAAATGGAAGAAACTTTCTGACTGAAGAGACGGTCAAAATTCTGGGTACATGAACACTATATATACAAATAAATAATTTTTCCTTTTTTGATCTTTAGAGCATCCTATAAAGGGCTTACAGGAGTCAGATTCACTTTGTAGGCTTTGGGTTTTCTATGAACTCCAATTGAAGTGTTGTGTTTAAAATCATACCTTCTAGACTACCTAGACACAGGAATATAAAGTCCAGATGTAGAGAGTAATGCAGATTTAGCATAATCATTATGCTAAATAGCGCAGTTTGATCTGCATTTTAAAAATAAAATCATGAAAAAGGTGAAATGGAATATATATAAATATTTCATGTATAGTTTTTCTCCTGATCTCTGAAAGCAGCAAGCTCCACGAAAGTAGTTGTTACTCATCTTTCTCACTGACTTCTTCCAGATGGGAAGTCATCCATATGTATTGGAAGCACCAGTATTTATAGTCAACACTCCTTCAGACAGAACTGGCTTGATGGAGTTTTATCAAGAAAAGGCCATACACAATCACCGTTACACCAATTTTCATGTCCACACATTTAGTCTAAATTTCCAAAGCAGTAAAACCACTAAGTGACAAAGCTGTTGAATGTCACTGTTTCCCACCTGATCAAGAATGCTTTATAGATGGGGTTTTTTTGCATCTCTGTGGTCATCTTTGGTGTTCATTAAGATTGCAAGTTGCTGTGTGACAGACACCATCTCTCCAGACAACCACAGGAAAATTCAGGTTAGAAGGATCTGCAGGGGTGCAGCCCCCTATTCAAACTAGGCTGAGCTGTGAGGTCAGGCCAGACTGCTCAGGGTTTGATCCAGTCAGGTCTTGAAAAGCCCCAAGGGTGGGAACAGTACGACTGTGCCTGTGCCCTGTCTGACTGGAGAAAATGTTTTTCCTTGTATGCAGTTTGAACCTCCCTTGTTTCAATTCATGCCTGTTGTATCTTCTCCTCCCGCCACAGACTGTTGTGAAGAGCCTGACTCTCCCTTCTCAATGAACTCTCAATGAATGCCTGGGATCTGCTGTTGAGTGTCCCCAAAGCTGTCTCCAGGCCTAAAAAGACCACATCCCCCAACTTCTCCTCATGGGGCGAGTGCTCCAGTCCCTGCCTGACCATCTCAACAGCTTTTTGCTGAGCTTGCTCCCATGCTCAATGTCCTTTTCTTTTTTTTTTTCTTTTGCTTGTGGCCTGAGACTGAATGAAGAATTTTGATGTGATTTAAATATTTGTCAGTGAAAGGGGCTCATCATTTCCCTCATCCTGCAGGTGTGCTGCTGCTGATATCATCCAGGATACCATGGCTCTTCTTTTCAACAGGGCACACTGGCCTCGTGCCACTCACTGTCTGCCACAACCCCAGAGGCTCTTCAGCAGAGCTGCTGCCCAACCAGTCCATCCCCATTGTGCCTTGCTGACAGTCATTATTCTTTCTCAGGGACTGGATTTTGACAGTCAATAAGTTGTCCTTACTGAATTTCCTAAGTTTACTGTTGGTCTGTTCCTCCAGCCTGTCCAGGAGGCAGCTCTGCCTTTGAAAATATTGGCTGGTCCCTTCAATTTGGTGTCATCTGCTCATCTGATGAGTGCACAATGCTGCATCCTCTAGGTAATTAATAAAGATTTAAAGATCCCAGGAGAGACCCCTGTGGTGCTCTGCCTCTCACCAGCCTCCAGGTAGAGTATAACCCATTAACCACCACCCTCTGAGCCCAACCATCACACCAGTCTCTAGAGTTTAGCAGTGCCAGGGAAACTGTCTGACAAACAAGAAATTAGTACAGCTCTGTTGACTATGCTGGGTCTTTTCTGGTGGAGAGATTTTTTTCTAAGTAAGTTTTCTTGCCTGATTAACTGCACCTTGCAGATGTCACAGAAAGAGAAAAAACAAACTAAACAGACTTGGCTTTTTTCACATGAGACTATTTACACTGTGCCAGGCCATATCAGTCTTCATGGCAGTAAAACAATAAAACACACATTCAGACAAAAAAAGAGAGAAGAGTGACCAATAACCTATGGGAGACCAGTATTGTGAACCATAAAATACTAATAGAAACAGAATAGAAAGAAAGAACAGTCTGAACCCTATAGAGTAGTTGGGCTATTTCTACTGCTGGTCTTTTAGTCTTTAAATTACCAGTTTTTCACAGCAAATTAAAGGAAAAAGATAATAGCTATGGTTACATCCACAGCTGTCCATGAAGTATGAGAGCAGAATCAACAGTGCTATAAGAAACACAGCTACATTTGTCCAAAAGGAATTTATCACAGGAAACAACAGATCACTGGTTAAAGAGACTAATGATTGTTTCAGACAATTGCTGTTGAAACACATAGATACTTCCTGATTTCATAGCAGAGCAGTAGCTACTTTCTGCTCCTAATAAGTTTTGAAAGGATTATATAGTGATGAGTGCTCCTGTGATAGTGCATACACATAGTTTATACATTCTATAAATTTGTGCAAACTTTATAAACATATGTGAGTGGTAATTTAGGTATCACCAGGTATTCCAGTCCTCCGAGCTGACATCTACCACAGCTAGAGAGGATACTGCTGCTCACATCCAGGCCTTTCCTTCAAATAAAGCATTTAGTTCCATGACCTTACCAGTCCCAAAGCTTCAGAAGAGAGTGCAACACACCAACATCACTGTCAACACACCAAGGTCCCTGTCAGCCTAGGGACAAGAATCCTGCCCAAATCAATGCTTGCATACTGAACTAAAGCAGAAAAATGAGCATCCATGCCCACACATAGCTTCAGTTCCAGTTAAAATAACTGTGCCAAATTTGGGCCTTTATAAATAAGTATCTCTGGTTGTATATGTCAAAATTTCATGTTAAGCAGAGTTGTCATTCCCAGTTCCCAGTCCTGAGGCTTTTCTTCTCTCAGCTGTAAGAGCAAACTGGTATCATAGTGCTATAACTTGATCACTTCCTTGGAAGAGGGTGGCAGCTCCCGTCACTGAGCATCACTTGTAATGTAACTTGTCCATCCAAACCTCTCAAATTACCTGCTCCGTCATTATCATAGTGAAACTCTGCAGTTCCTAAATTGTATTGGTTTATTTCAGTACCGCTCAAGACTTTCCTTTTTAGTATAGAACCTGGATTAATCTCAACAACTGCCCCTTTATTTGCAAAATTAATCAAGCAGTAATCCATCCACTCAACAAAATTCTTCAGGCAAGATGGGTCTTTGCAATATTTCCCTGCTCTGATTTTTAGAAGCAAATTTTGACATATGCAGCTCTTTTGAGATTAAGCATACATTTTTTCTTTTACTGGTAAACAGCCTACCACTCTTATTTACACCCACATGTAACAGTGAAACCAAGGAGTTTGGGTCTTGCAGCTGCTATACGGCTTTCCATGGTGCTTGGAAAAGTTTCGTCCCACAAAATCTACTCTCCAGCTCAAGACATCCAAAAGGTCAAATTAATGTGAACAGCATCTCTGACCCCACTCCTGTTTGCTGGAAGTGTTGTTCCCCTGGAGTCACAATATCAATTAACTGCTCTCTGCCCAAGCACCCTGGGTTGCTAAGAACCAGAAGAAAATCTCTATAAAGTTTAGAAGGTAGTGTCTCTGAAACAGGCATTTCATATCTCCAATTGCACATCTCTGTTACCATCACAAGCATCTGAGACTCAAGGAAAGCTAAAAACATCCTATAGCCTAAATTAAAATAATCAAACTCTATTACAGATAATGCAGTGCCTAAGCAGTCAAACCACAGATGGCATTTGCATTTTTACTTTCAGAAAAAAAACCAACCAATTTTAATTGAAATAAAGCTACCATGAAGTTTAAGAACAGGTCTAGTTGAACATGTAATAATGAAGATGGTTTGTACTTGCAAATTAGTCCTTTCTTCCTTCCTGTTTCATAGAAATGTTCTTTTGAACTGTCTAGTATGCTGCATTTTTAGATCTGTTAAGTCATAAAAACATCCATATGCCTTGACAGTATTTTCCTGTACCTGTAGACAAGCAGAAACCTGTTTGATTTTCCTGTATTTGCATGACTTGTCACAAGGAAATGTCACAGGGTTACAAAGGGTTAAGAATATCACCATCTAAATCAAAATTGCTGCCTACTGTCACCCTGAGGTTTTTTGACATTGTATTTTTCAACGTTTGTGCTTTGTATGGAACTTTGCAACCTCCCTTCCACCCCATTTGCATTTTTTCAACTTGAATGTGGTTTTAGAGTGTTTTGTCTCCAACTCTGTCTAGCTAGCACTGAGTTATTCTTTTTATTTTAATGCCTTTCACATACTGTCACTCCTGTAGATGGCATGTCAACATACTCTTATTTTGCTAGCAGAATATTCCCATAGGATCTGTATGTTCCAGCTCTGAATTGTTTATGTATATAAATATATATACACACATATACATTCATATAAAAATAAATTTTAGAAAAGTTTGGCTGGCTTTTTTCCTGCATCTTCTTTAAGTTAGCAGACTCTAAGGTCTAAGACTATCATTCTGTCATCTTCTACATGTCTTGAATGTCGAGTTCTCCTCTAACACTTCTAATACATCTGTTCAGATAGGAAAAGGATGTTAAATTAACCAGATGTGTTTGAAGCCTATTGAACTGTCTTATAAACTACACTTTATATCACTTTAGCTGTGTCACTTCAGCTCACAGTTACATAAGCAGGTGCTTAGACCTTGTATTGGTGTGAATGTCTTTTGTATTAACTCCTCCTGCATCCCTTTGCCTTCTCCTCAGAAACTAGATAAAGCCAGTGCTGTATTGTCTGTTTTGCAACTGGATGGATACTTTTAGTTGACCACAGAGAGCATGTTTTCCCTGTATCCTGCAATGGGGGCTTGTAGCAGGATCCAGCATCCTGCACAGAGGTTCACAGCAGGTAAAGGCACACCACAGGGAACAACATTGCCAAGCCAGGCTCCTGAACCCATAGTGAGCCCGTCTGCTCTCAGCCAAGAAGAGTTCAATGCAGCATCAGGCCAGAGCACCTTCAGGAGCTCGAGCTCTCAACCAACACCTCCCCACACAGCCTGATCACAGGGTATTGGGGTAACTTTTTGGGCTGTGATTATTCAAATGAGTCTCAGGAAGATGAAAGATTAAGCTAATTCACTGTTGGATAAGCATCTCGATTACTGTTAGTTATTAGCTCTGTAATGTAAATTAAATGTTCTCATTCTGATAAGCATAGTGTGTCACTTAGAGCTCATTATTAATATTCAATCAGGTGTTTATTTGTGGCAAGTTGATTGTTTATTTCTCACCCACACATACAGCTTCAAGAAGTTACATAATCAAGATATACATAGATAGATAGATAGATAGATAGATAGATAGATAGATAGATAGATAGATAGATAGATAGTTGAATTTGGTCCAGGTTTCTTAGGCCACAGAGGCAAATTTAAGTAACAGCAAAATTCTTTGGGGGCTAAGAAGAATACATAGAGGTGGTTCTTGCCAACAAAATGTTTCAGAATCTTTCACCTACTTGCTGCATAAAGCCTCTTTTACTGAGGAAGCTCGGAGGTGACTCCAACAGGCAATGACCCTCCCACACAGAAGTGCAGGAGAAAGGCTCAATAAAAAAGGATTTTGTCTGAAGACATAAAATCTGTATGTTGACTTAAACAGACCTTGAGAGATCCTGATATCCCAAAATGGGAATAGAACTCCAGAGATAAATACCAAGTTTAAGCTTCCCATTTCATCTGAAGCACTTTTCTTTTTTAACCCAGCACTTAAGTGAATAAAGCAGAAGTGATAATGGTAGATGAGCTACCTTTCAAATGCTAAATATATTGGTCTGTAAACTCCCAAGAGGCAGATGCCTGCAAAGAATGTTTTTTATGTGTTTCTCAGAGTTTCCTTCTAAAATTCCACACCCACTCACATAGAGCAGAATTAATTCACTAGGGAATCCACTGCATTCACCTTTTTTATTAGTGAACACCATATTCGGTTTGAGACCTAGGTCTATCACTTCTGCAGAGACATTTCTGTTTGCTTATAGTCAGAAGAGCGCAGAAAGGAAGGAAATAGGGTAATGAAGATCATTCTCCTCACTGACGAGAGCATGCACAACAATCAACTAAATTTATGTTAATATCACTGAGAATTGTAACTTCCTAGGGCAATTCTAAAGCCAGTATAAACTGAAGTTGCTCATTTGAAGGCAAGTGAAGCTTTAGCATAGGTAGCTCCTTAGAAGTGACAGTGATTTATTCCATCTGAGAATATAAGCTGGAATCTGGAAAAATCAATGTTACTATAAAAATGTTAGCTTTAACAGAACCTGCTCAATAAATAAAATTTACTTTGGGCCAAACATATTTCCAAGTGCTCTTTTACAGAAATATATAGTCTGCACTGAGCAAAGCATCAATTTCTGAGTATCAGGTGATCCACAGATCTTACTGCAGTCTTCCCCCCTTAAGATGGACTTCCTGCTCAGCCTCCACTTAGCATGCAAGTCAGTGTCCTGCTGTCGTACACACAGCTCCAAGCCATTCTGCACTGCAGTGGCTTTCTCTAAGGTGCACTGAGGCAACACTTTGACACTGTTGTAAAGCACAAAACTCCACCAAATTTCCTTTCATAAATGCATTCTTCCTCTCAGGATCTGAGTCTGCTGCTTCTCTTCCTCAGGCGTGTTGTGAAGGGTGTCTGAAGGAATGTTCCCATCTTTGACCTACTGTGACTTGGGCTTTTTTGGATGATCCCTGTTCTGGCATCCAGTTGGATACTTCCTCAGCCATCTTTTCGTGATTTCTTCTAGTCATCACTGCTCTCCAGCAGACCTCATGTCCATCTACTGTTAGTTTGAAAAAAATGGCATTTAGGGTCAACAGTTCCCTTTTGAGTCATATCAATTCCTTACAGCTCACTAGTGAGTCTTGTAGCCGTCTGGTTGGCTCAGGGTTTCAAGGAAGAAAGACTTCTCCACATAACTTCTCAAAAAGCAATAATTTTCTGGAAGAAGCTCAAGATTTGCATTTTCTTCCACATTTCAGTGCAAATCCTTCCCATCTTGAATTAGACCATACAGAGGCAACATAAAATGTAAAGTGGCACTAAGAGAGATGTTGCTAACCATACATTAATTCCCAGTCTGGCCTGCTGTACATGCACTTTTCTGATTTTGGGTTAATAACAAAAACCGGTAAGGCATTCTATTATCCAATGCAACAGGTAAAAAAGCGTGAAAAAAGTCAGTGCCCAGTGTCTAACCATTCTATTCTCCTGTCTCAGTAGGAACTGGAAACTGCTGGGAAAGAAATTAAGAGCAATAAAAGAAGGAATTGTATACCAGGACTTCATGAACAGGGACACTCATTTTCTCTGATGGGATGAAAAATAGTGAATCAATACTTTAAGCCCAGATGAGGTTCATGGTTTTCAGAGGAACCTTTCTGGAGGAAGGTACATATTTCCCATTAACAAAACTGATATTTTAGCTGACATCTATAGCTCTGTTTAATGTTGTTTAATGCTGTTGTCATGTTTTGGGAGAGAAGAGGGAGAGGCTTTCTGTCCTGACATACTACAGCACAGACCAGGTTGAACTAGAAAATGCTGTTGTTTTCCTATAAATATTGTTATCTCTAAGTGCAATAAACCTAGGAGGTTAGTAAGCAATAAAAAAGGTATGTTTTGTTATTAGCTTGTGTCCTTGCTTTTATTGACCCTCATGTTTTTTGCCAGAAAAAAATTATTATTAGGTTTCCTGTTTTACCTCCCAAATTTATTCAAACTATTGAGGGGGTAATCCCTCAACTACACTTTCATGTATTTCTATAGAAATACATAGATATACACAAACACACAGAATGGGAGATAACTTTCTTATATGTAATATGTTTACATAGTATATTAATAATTAATAAACTGCTGCATATATGCACATCTACAAACATTTTTTACAGAAAAATGCATGGAATCAGCATTCCGAGTTGCTGCACATTTCAAAGACCTCCACTGTAATCCATTACCCTGTGACTGAACTGCCTGTTTTCCCAGTTCAACTCACACCATTTTCCTTCACTTCCAGTGCTGGGACTAAGCAAAGCTATAGCAGCCTCCCATCTAAAGCTTTTCTACAGGTCTCCACTATAGTAACACTGTACCAGTGCTAACTCTTTGGTATTATGAGTATACAAAACTCCTTCAGGATTTGTAATCTGGAACTGGTGAAGATTTCCTGGCTAGGAAAAGACTGAGTTTCTTAGAAACCACCATCTTATGGACTAGTCACTACAAACAGTTAATTCAGTGAGCTTAGGTCATCAAAACTATTTCTTTTAAAGGGTTATTTATTTTCTGTTCTTCCCTTCCTTATCCACCTGCTTTTCTGCTGGCCACTCCCCTTCATCTTTGCAAACAGTTTTATGTAGGAATTTTTAAATTTGGACCTCTATATAAATATATCCTCAGATATTTGTTCTCAACATGTCACTCACATACGGTTTTAATTTTATAAAATACATATATTTTAAAAATAAGCAGTGGGCTTTTTCGATTTATTTAGCTCATTTTATTAGCTGTGGGAAGCAGCAGAGTAGCCACCTCTAGCAAATAAAAAGGAGCAGCTGCTGCACGAAGGAAGGGAGATTATTTTCCTTTTTATATTCAGCATCTGCTTTAATCTCCTTTGACCTGTTGAATGATTAAGCTCCAGTGAGACTGTTTGCACTTAGATCTTCCTGAAGTTTCCACTCACTGAGAAGGATTCTGCAACTGTTAGGAAGGATTTGATGATCTACCTATTCAATATTAAAATCGTGCAGATAATTCTGCCACTTCTTTGTTTCAAAAATAGCATGTTCCCTGTCAGGTGGTCACTGCTGTGTGTGGAACAAGCACCCCACTGCACTGAGCATTGGGACATTTTCCCTTTGTACAACCTTTACTTGTACACTTAGGTCAATAATAAAAGCAGTCATAAATATACAAAATGAAGTACAAAGACTAAAATATGTGTCTTTTACCATTTTACAGTAAAAGTTTTTCAACTTGAAAATGCTACTATCTGAATAATAATGGAAGACAAGTGACCCTCAGTGACCCTTTTTGATCACATGCATCAGTTTTCTCTAGATCGTACTTCAAATGCAAATGCTGGGAATATAATTATTGGTGGATGCAGAGTTTCAATGACTGAAACAGAGATGTACAGAAGATCCAGATAGAGCTTTGGCCCAGAAAGCACATTAATGACCTATTAGGCATAATTAAGTGAACCATTTGCTCAATGCATCTTATTTCTTTTTCCAGTATATGAAATATTTATATCCAATAAATATATAAAATATAAAACAGCTGTTCCTTGCAGTTACTTCTCATATGAGCTGACAGTTTCTAATCTAACAGTTTCACAGAAGCATCCTCCATGCCAGACATTCGATCGGTTAAGAAGTCTGGGCTCATTGGCATTATTTAAGTTACTCCAGGTTATTGGTGCAAAAAGGAGAGCTGAAAGGAGATCATCTCCTCCAGTGCTGACTATCAGCCATTTCCACAGAGCTGTACCGCATTTACTGTGAGGATGCAGACAGAGGTAACAGTCCATATCTGTGTAAGCAAGAATGTTCATGAAAGACTGCTACAAAATCTACCTTACAATGGAAAGTTTATATTTTAATTTGAAAAACATGATAGTCTACTCTTCTTTCTGTCCCATAAGAAAACTTAATATAATTTGCAAACACAACAAATACAAAGAAAAAGAAAACTGGAGAAACTTACACCATACTGAAGAACCTTGAATTTTGCTAGAAAAAGTTGTGGGGTTTTTTATGATGGAAGAAAAATGCATTGTTGTGTTCTCACAGACCTCATTCATTGTTTCTGTTGTAACTCCTGAATAGGGTCCTCCCGTTTAAGAGAGCCTGGGCAGGCAGGTGAGTAAAGGCAGACAGGTCAGCAGAAGAGCCAAAAGTGCCACCATGGCCAGCCAGCCACCCCAACCCCACCTCAGGTTGCTGCTTCTTCCGAGAAACCCATGTGGCTCACCTGCTGCATGGGCACCAGGGATTGACTGTGCACCAGCAAAACATCTCTCTCAGGGTTGTCTTTGCACTACTGTCTTATTTTAGGGATCTTTTGCTGATCTTTTCTAGTTTACTGATAAACATCAGAAAACGTGTGTTTTCATTTCTGTAATTTCATGCCTGCAAGCCTGACAAGGTCCCAGGCAGAGGAGACAATATGGTGCTTTACCGCACTATCCAGACAAGGCTGGCAATTTGTATTCACCGCTATTCAGCACTTCCCTGAACAGCTTTGTGCATCACAACAGGGCTCAAGACAGTCACACTACCCAATGCAGTAATTGTTTGTATGAATACTCATCGCAATTACCATCTTAGTGGCCTTGCACAATTCACTTTCCCCACACTTTGTTTGAAACAGGAGTCCTCACACAATTACTATGTGATAATGACAATGATGATAATAATAATAACTTTATCTGGTCTTTGCAAAGACTCAGTGTTCTCCTATGGCTTGAATGTATTGCACATCCCAAAAATGGAGGCTTACCCAGCAGACTGTCTGTATTTAAAAAGTGTATCAGTAGCATATGCTAGCATAAAGTTTTGATACAGAAAAGCCATAATTAGCAGCAAGATGTTAGTGTTGTTGGTATCTGAAATTAAATTAAATCTTGCTTTCAAACTCAGTCACACATATGTATGCACATACTTGTTTTCTTTTCATATTTGCATTTTTTCAGGACAACTATAACCTCTCCCCTAAAACATCACAATATTATTTCCTTTAGCTTTACTGATTTGATAATTACATCCCCTTAAAGTAACAGAGGTGTGTTGAGTATCTTACAACATCAAAATAGAATATGCGTTTTAAAAATTCAATAATTATGTCCCTCCAAAACAACAAGTAGAGGAATCTTTCCATTAGCTACCAAGAGAGGCTGGTTGTGTAACTTCCATTAGACCCCTGAGTTTCAATGATGAAAAAGTGTGTTAAAACAGATTGTCTTGATTGTGCACCTGAACCCCAAGAACATCATTGTGAGGGATTTTGCTCTCCTTTGAAAACTGAGAAAACTGCCTTGTGCATTGTCAGAGTGATCACCAGAGAAATTAGCTCAGAGCAACTGGCTTACTACAAATTTGTTATATTAGTTATCTTAACTATATTAGTATATATTAACATATATTAGTATATATTAATTATAGTAGTTAGTTATCTATTAACTATATTAGTTATTTATATATTAACTATATTAGTTAGTGCCCCTGCTAACTGCAAAATAACTTCCTTCCAAGAGCTGTGAGAAAACATACCTGGTTGTGGAAAATTGCTCCCTCTAATCAGCCCTTGTCACTACACTGTTGGAGGGGTATCATTCTAGATTTTAAAAATATATTTCAATTACCTTTCTTAGAGGACTGTAGGACTGAGTTGAGAAATTTATCCTCCAATGTAAAGCCTAACAGAAATGTTTTTAAATATATGACAACAAATACATATTGAGGGTAAAAGATAAAAAGAGTAATTCTTGATACATATCTGATATGAGTAAGCTAAAGAGTCTGAAGACAAAGAATCTGCTTAAACATCTCCCTCAGCTGAACCCGGAGAATAGGGACTAAATTCGCAATTAAGTTTAGTGTCCAGTGTTCCTCTTCCTGAGAAAAATGTTGTTTTGTAAGTAGGGAAGGAAACACTGTTAAACAGTGTTCTCTCCTCACATTAATTCTTTATACTGTGCCACCTACAAATTTAACAAATGCATAGATTGCCATTCAATACAGGCTTTATGAGGACTCTACTAGTATGTCATACACAAAACAGGAAGGAAAGATTACTTCTAATCTCAGCAACAGATGTCAGAACTATGATTATAAGCCCCTTGAAATACCACTCAATAAAAATTGTCTGAAGAATTTTGCATTTTAACTGTCTCTAAAATCAGTTTTAGAGCCTCTATCCAGCAGTTTGTTCCCAGTGTGTGTGCTGCAACCCTTAGAAATAACTGGGTTGGGGTTTTAGATCACACCAAGATCTTCAACATGTCAGTTATCTTTAGCATATAAAAGAGAAAATTAATCTGAACCATGTCAATCACCAAATCCCTCAGGCCATGACCACTGTCCATAAAGACAGCAAGCAGGAAAGCATAGCCAAAACCTTCATGACCCATAGTAACCAACGGGAATGACCCGACTGCAGTGCAACTTCAGTAACTCAGGTGGTTAATCATAGTCTTTAAAAGGCATGTTCAGAGACAAGATATTCAACTCCTGCCAATGTCTGTAGGATGAAAGTACAAACCATGTTTTGGTGTTTCCCTGTATTATTCTTAGGGATTCTGACTGTCTTTGAAAATTTAGTCATTCCAGTATAACTTTTGGTGAAAGCCTCTGTTTTTCAGCTTGATGTTCACTTAACATAAAGAAAATAAGCAAGACTTTATACATATGTATGTGTGTGTGTATGTGTATACACACATTTATATATCTATAATTGAGAATCACTCAGGCAATGGACACAGTCAGTGAAACTCAGTTGTTCAATCTCTTCAGGGGAAAGTGGAACAAGACATTGATGGCTTTAACACAATGACACAGTTCAGGGAAATGCATCACTGGCATGAGAGTGGATACCTGAGAAGTGGAGACACAGGATGCACAATAGGTAAGGTGCAGTGGTAAGAGAGGTGAGGTGGGCTGGGGTGGGGTGGGATGAGATGAGATGAGATGAGATCAGATCAGATCAGATCAGATGAGATCAGATGGAGCCAGTGCTGGCAGTGGAAGTCCCAAAGTGTAGAACAGCTCTTTAATACTCAGTTTTGAAAGAGTGCATATGGGGAGCCAGGCAACACTGATGCTAGGTGTGACTAAAAAAACCCAAAGAAATAGTATCTAACATGCAAAAAGTTGCCATTTATAGTAAACTCAAAAGTAATTTGAAGCTGTGGGCCAGTGGAGTAATATGCATATTAGCAAACAGATACAAATTACCCCAAGTGGATCCTGGGAGAGGAAACCAGCAACAAGAACACCATATTCCTCCTGGCAAAAATGACAGGCTGTAACACTGCTCTACACACCAAACTCCAGAGTGAAGCCACCAACTTTCTGTCTCTGAACACCGAGCATAACCCAAGGAAAAGGGATAAAATCCAAGACTGTGCATGCATTTGTCACAATTTTAATGGCATTATAATTATTTCTTTCTCTGCAACAACTAAATCTGGAGTAACAAGTAGACTCTTAAGATGTCAGTTATATAAAAAAAGGAATACTTTCGTTTACTTTTATGCAGATGTCTTTCTTTGCGCACGGTCAGAATTTTGAGCATGGCAGGACCAAAATGTAAGGCATGCCACACCTTACAGCTCCATGCCCGATTCCAGGCTACTGACACTTCCCAGGCTGGTTCCCTCTACTTGAATATGAGGCAGACAACTGGTGGGAATGGGCTAGTGGTGTTAACTTTTCCACTGCAAAACATAAAGCAGGATGTCTTCCAGATTTAGGTTACAGACAGAAGCAGAATTTGAAACAGTCAGTTCTTGTTCATGTTTCTCTCTGATGGTTATAAATGCTCGCCTTTTCCAAACATAAAATCCTATTTGCAGTTTTTATGTTCCTGACTATCTCCACTGTCTCCTCTTGAAGTGAATATTGTCAGAAGTCAACATTCATGTCTCAATTTACAATTTTCTGTCCATCCAAAAATATCCTGTGTAGGAAAGTCACTATATAGTTGCTGATTATGATCTTTGTGGTTCCTGTCCATGTACAATTCCTTCTCTCCACTGCATCCCTGTTCAGCACCAGACAGTTCCAGGGTTGTGAGAATTTTCTGTATTAATGTGGTATTATGTAATTTTACTTCATACACTTGCCTCTCATGTAATCTTAAGATGAAGACCATATCATTTTTTCATCAAGCTAATGGCAAAATAACTCCCTAATTCACATGATCATTACTAAAATTTACAAGGGCTTGACTTATATGGGGGGAAAATAGGTTTTAGGTAAGGAAAACCTCTGTGCACAAAGACAACGCAGAAAATCTGACAAAAAGATAAAAAATGAAAAAAATTTAATAACATCATACTTAGAGTGACATTAGCTTCTTGGTAAATCACATCCACCTAGCTTAAACCTTTAATCAGAGCTCTGTCCTGCCTACTAGCCAAAATTATTGCACATATCATATCCATCTTCTGACTACTGTCAATATCATCAATGCAAATCATTCCCAAAATCCCAGTAACTGATAAGGTGGTAAACTTTTCAAGTCATAAATAAAAGCCAATACAATGCATGAAGTCTCTTGTTGTAGGATTATGTGTGACAGAGGACAAAATCTACTATTGACATTCAAAGCCTTGCCTAAATTTAGGATCAAAAAAACAAGTCTAAATAAAATTCTATCAGCTAACTTCAGGGTTTTCAAAGGGAGTTTGGTATCTAAATCCCAGACCACCAGATATCAACTGCCATTTTTTATGGAGAATCAGACATACAAGTTGGGGTAGGTGAGCAAAGAGTGGAGATGAAAGTCAGAAGTCTCCTGCTGTGATTCTTCATTGCTTGTTACCTGGAACAGCTGTTCAAGACCGGGTTTGTCAGATCCAACTCCATGCTACATTAATTTATATTGATTTCTCACATTAAGATGAACTATCATTCAGGAAAACTAAGTCCCAGGAAAATTCCCTGTATGGTGCAAATCTAATTTTGTACAGCACTTTTGTACCAAGTCAGCAGCTTGGGGTGTACTGAGACATTATCCTTGTCTATTGCATAGACACCACAATGTTATCCTGCAATTGTAGGTACTCTGACACAATTTAAAATCAGCCCTGGGGGAGAATTCTGGTACATAACAGTATTAACATGGCTGAGAAAACAACAGGAAATCAATAAGCTATCTCTAAGTTCAGATTTCTGAATCAAGCTAATTTGTGTTGATAGATCAAATTCACCAAACTCTAGATGCTCCAGTGCAGCCTGATGGTTCTACATGCATTTTACTTGAACAGGGCCTGAGCCACCAGAGAATATGGCACTGCACCACATTTTAGCAGTGTAAGACAGAAGGCATATGCAGGCAAATCCTTTGCTGTTTGTTTAAATTCAATGAGATTTCCTTGGAATAAGCTTCATACCACACAAAGGGCAGAGACTTATTCCATTATAAAGCCACTTACCTATGAAGTTTATTTTATCCTCACACCATATTAACCTGATAGTTCCCCTGCTCAGGTCTTCGCTGGTACAAACAGCTCTGCTCTCAAGAAAGCTTTAGCTTCAAGGCTGTAGAGCTACTGAAGTCAACAACAGCCACTTTCCACAGGTGCCAAGGACAGAGTCTGGAGTCCTTCACAGCCTGCAGGAGCTCCTTCTTTCGCACACAAAAAGCACCCAGCTGTCGCTGGATACCTGCCTGCAATAGCAGGAGGCTCATTTAAAATAGCTCTTAGGTTAATGTAACAAAATAGATCAGCTTGGCAGTGTGCTACCGACAGATTGATTTTCTCTGCTACTCAAAATACATGTCCCAAAACACAAAGCATTAGTAAATCAACTAATAATATAATTAGCATGCAGGTACACACCTAGAAGTAATAAGAGTACCAGACAAGGAGACTGATCTTTTTACATTACTAATAATGCATACAGTTGGTACTTAGAGGAAGAAAAAAACCTCTTTCATCACAGTTTCCAATATGTTTCTGGAAGAACATCAAAGATTATTCTGCCTCCCACCCCTGGAGGTGTCCAAGGCCAGGCTTGCTGGAACTCTGAGCAGCCTGGGCTATTGAAAGGTGTCCTTGCTCATGTTGGAACCAAGGGTTGGAACTAGACAATCTTTAAGGTCCCTTGCAACCCAAACCATTCTGACTCTAAAGTAGGGATTCTTTTTGTCAATTACACTATACAAACAAATCAAGGCTGGTGACTTCTTTCAAAACCTTTTTCAAACTATTGAATTAAAAAAGTTAACCAGGAAGAACCTTAGACACTGATCTTGGTCTGGATTAACTGATGTTCCTTGTCTCTTTTTACCAAAAAGAAAAGGACCAATTTGGTATGAAAGCATAATTGAGCCACTCTGAGTTCCTCAACAGGGAAGTGTGTTCTCCATCTAAGGTATGGAGAACACACTTAAAAATTAAACTAAGATTTGCTTTTGCTTTGGGTTGCTCTGTTTCTAGTTAAAGTGCTCAATGTTTCCCAAGAATTTTGAAAGAAAGTTTTCCCCACAAAATGAGTTGCTGGGAAAAGATTGGATTTTTCTCTATTTTACTTCCATTGTCACATAAGGAACAATAGAAGAGAATGCACAGCTTGCTTGGCAAATCTGAAAGTCATTGATTTCAGGCAACTTGAACCATGAAGAAGGTCTTCCAGAATGCCAAGCATCTGCACAGCTACAGCTATGATATACCCAAACCAGGAGTCATTTTCTGTATATATGTAATGCTCAGCCCAATGGAGGAGAGGGATGGAAACCAAATCCTGCACATGCACCCACTGTCCTCAGCTGAGGATACCAGATGGAGAAGAAACTTCATTAGCTTACCTCTTCTAGAAAGCCATGAAAAGCATAAAGTACAAGCAGTTCCTTTGTCAGCCGCACCACATTTTGACACTTACTTGAGTGTCAGAGTTATCTGATAGAACAGAGAGGCAAACCAGCCTTGGGGAAGCTGAATGAAAATTAAGATAATAAAAACAACAGTAACAATAACTCCACACAAAGTATTCTGGTTTTCAGATCCAACCATTCAACATCAAAAGTACCAAAATTGACATGATCTACATAGTCTTCAGGCAGGCCTCCTGGGTACCATATTCATGTGGTTTAGTAATATGATGGAGTTCTCCTCAGGATGCCTGCTTTATTTGGTGAACAGGGTGACAAAATTCTTTGAGAGCAGGAAGTATGCTACAGAAGTTCGACTGACTGAAACTACACGGCTGATACATTTTCGCATAGGTAGTATTTTTACCACAAAGTCTGCCGTGCAAAGTTTGTGTGGGAAAGGCTTTATTTATCTTTAAATAAGCAAATTCAGGCAAAAATGCTCTATAAACACTATAATTTAACTTCCAGATAGAGAGAAAAATTTTTTCTGAAAAACACATTCAAGACCAGACAAACCAAACACGCAGCTCTGCAATTGCTTGTAAGTTCCTGCAAATGTTTCTAGAAAAATGAATAGTAAAAAACAACCTGGAAGGCAAAGAAATATCATTTTTATTGCCAGAAGTTCAGCTCACTTGCTTTAAATCTCAAATAAAAATTATTTTGTCCTGCAATATCCCTTTACACCTGGGCACAAGGATACCAAAGTTCAGAACCCTGTCTAGGTCAGTATTGTTCTTATGAATGATCAAAAAACTTCTACTAAATTCTGAAGGATAATAAGGTCTAATCAAAACAATAAAAAACAATCCAGTTTAAGATCTACTTCATCGGTGGTTTGTACTTTATCCTCTGAAGCACTAATATCTTGCTTATAAAAGTAGGGCATTCAGACAGAGTGGTGTACTCAGCACATGGACAGCCAATGCTTTATCTGCAGAAAACAGGAAAGCACATTAGTAAAAGCAATATTTCTACCAACTAAAAGCACTATTTGCATAAGCTGTCCCTGTCACATTATAAAGGCAATGAACAAAAACTAGACAGCATTTCTGCAAGGTGTCCCCTACTGCACAGGATCTTAAGTGGAATTTATGACTTGGCTGTTGAAGTAATTCAACCCCAGAGCCATTTGATCACAAAATGCAAGTAATATAGTAAATACAGAAGGAGAAGGAGAAGGAGAAGGAGAAGGAGAAGGAGAAGGAGAAGGAGAAGGAGAAGGAGAAGGAAAATTAAGAGGTAAATCAGAAACACAAAAATGAAACTAAGGACGTCCATTCATATTGTCTCCTCATACACTGATTCTTTACAGAATGTCATTGTTTCATTTCTCATGTTTCAGTTTTTTCTGGGTTTTAATAAATAAAACATTTCCCTTGCTATTAATTCAAACTTGTGATTACAGAGGTGTTTTTTACTTTTATATTCCCTTTAATTATAACAGTATGAAATCAGATTTCTTCTGCACTTGTCTCTTTGAGCACTCAGTAATGAAGAACTACCCTCTATAATTAAAATAGAATTATTCTGTGTTCTGAGACACACTGTTACCTCTCATTACTGTCTGAAGCATGTCGTTAAAAATGTGCTTATGTGAACAGCTAAGTTTTCTAAGGATACACTCTTAGTGATATTTGGTCTACGACGTTTTGCTTTTATGTCATAAAGGGTGGTGTAGAGTCAACAGTAAATTTTAGATGGGCTTGCAGCATTTTAAAGAACCATAGAATGGTTTGGGTTGGAAGGGACCTTAAAGATCATATCATTCCAACCTCCCTGCCATGGGCAGGGAACCTTCCACTAGACCAGCTTGCTCAAAGCTGCATCCAACCTAGTCTTGAACAATTCCCGGTGTGGGATACCCACAATTTCTCTGGGCAGCTTGTTTCAATGTCTTACAACTCTCATAATGAAGAATTTCTTCTTCATATCTTGTCTAAACCTACCCTCTCTCAGTTTGTAGCCATTGTCCCTTGTATTTTAGTTCAGCATTCCGAGTATTTCAAGTTTTCAGAAGTGTAACAGTATTAAAGTTTTATGAAAACATCATTCTTTGCATGGGTTTATTGTCATCTTTGTTCAAAGAAAGAAAAAAAAAAGGCAATATAAAAAATTCCGCATGACAGTCTTAACCAACTGGTCTTTACACCCATGGCATTCAAGACAAACTGAAAAGAGAAAAAGGAAACAGAAGAGACATCTTTTGCTCCAATCCAGTAAGATGTTTCAACACTTGGAGCTATACATTGGCATCTATTGTTGCTCTCAGTTCTCAGCAAAGACAACCTTCCAGTGCAGAGAATGCCTACTCGGTATCAGGGGAGACTTCAATGCTTCATTGCTGAACCACATTCCTGCTGCACTCCCCACCAGCCTTTCTTCCACAAGAATTCAGCCACAGACAGCATCCATCCCTGATGGGATGGTC
This sequence comes from Scytalopus superciliaris, assembly GCA_013400415.1. Taxonomy (NCBI): domain Eukaryota; kingdom Metazoa; phylum Chordata; class Aves; order Passeriformes; family Rhinocryptidae; genus Scytalopus; species Scytalopus superciliaris. Next base: position 180,921 of record VXBX01003857.1, on the reverse strand, counting down.
TCCCCTGTGATCATCCATCAGTGCATGTCAGTAAACCAGCGCTCTCCCAGAATCAGGGAGGGTGACAATTTTTTACCACTGGGGAGAAAACAAAATACATTAGGCAGTGAAATATCTAAGGAGACACTTGAATGTGAAGCTGTTTACTGAGGGTGAGAAGGAAATGAGCAGAGAGGTGTGCCAAAATAGACATGCTTTCCTTCACAGCAAGGAGCTGAATGAGTTGGGGCAGCTCTGTGAGATCTGCAAGTCTTATTTCTGAACTTAAAACTGCACAAACAGCAGAAATCCATCTGTGGCAAGCCTTGACCTCTGCAAGGTGGGCAGGCTCCTCTCACATGTAGCTTTGCAGCTGTGGGGATGGATGAGGCCACATGCCTGGGTGTATTCTCCTCCTTCAATGTCACAGCTGCCTTCCCAGGTTGATGCATTACCAAAATCAGTTCCTCTGAGACTGTAAATTATAGTCTTGTCATGGATCCAACACTAGCTCTCTGAATGTAATTGTCATGGTTTAACCTCAGCCAGCAACTAAATACTGTGCTGTTGCTTGTTTGCGGCACTGGTGGAATGGGGACAATTGGAAATAGGTAAAAAAATGTGGGTTGAGATAACAGTTTAGTAATTGAAACAAAATAATATAATAATGAGAATAAGAATATTAAGAATAATGAAAAGGGAGACTACAAAAAGAGATAAAACTCAAGACAAACAAGTGATCCCCAATACAGTCACTCAACACCCGCTGACTGATGCCCATCCCATCCCTGAGCAGTGATCGACCCCTCCTGGCCAACTTACCCCAGTTTATACATGGAGTATGGCATTCTATGGTATGCATTATCCTTTTGGCCAGCTTGAGTCAGCTGTCCCAGTCATGCTTCCTTCTGGCTTCTTATGCACCTGCTCACTGGCAGAGAACGGGAAAATGGAAAGTCCTTGACCTGGCAACCACTAAAACATCAGTGTGTTATCAAGGTATTCTCACATGAAATCCAAAACACAGCACTGTACCAGCTTCTAGGGAGAAAATTAACCCTATCCCTGCTGAAAGCAGGGTAGTAATATATCTAAAGGCTAGAGAAACCCACAACTCTACACTGTAGGGAGGGATGAAAGCTCAGTATACCTTTGGAAAATATTGTTAAAAGGAGAATTTTTTTAAAGAATAACTAGAAGAACAGGTGAGAAGGGGAACCACCACACTGCTGTATGAGAAGAGGCCCCCAGCAGACATCCAGGTGGAAACCAAAAGCAATTGAGACGCACTGACCTGTGCATTGAAGAGCCGAAAACATCACCCCAAATCAGTGCAGAATGGGTCTATGTACTGACTTCCAGATCAAGCAGACATTGTCAGCCCAATGGGGCAATCTGATCTGAAACAGGATCCAAAAAACAGCTTCTCCATCAGCATAGCAAGCTGAAAACAAAATATCCATGCTGAAAAGAAACTATCCACACCAGCCCTCCCTTCGGTCCAAAAAACCCAAGGCATTGGCTCCCAGTACAGCAAATGCTCCAACTCACTGGCTTGTTATCCTGGGGTAACTAAATTTCTTGCTGAATCTGACCATGATTTCCAGGTTGTACTTTAGAGGCTGTTAGAGGTAAGTTTAATCAAAAGTATTCTACTCTACCAAGACACAGGTACAAACCCTTTGAACGACATTTTCAGACCAAACTGGGAAGAAAAAATTTCAAAAGATTTTTACAAGTTTCCTCTAAAAATTAAAATCTTAGTAAGCTTTTGTTGACTTTATACAGCCAGTCATGTCAGGATCAATGGTGTACTAATGAAACTTTATGATTGACTCCCTCAGTGTATTTGAAAACTTATTTAGATGGCAGGAGAAGGCTTTAAGACTTTTTACATAGAAGACTGAAGAGCTGCCTTTACAGCCTGGTAAGCCAGAGACATAACATGGAATTGAATACAAGCTTTTAAAGCCCCTTTGCAATTTTGCAGTAAAATATCATTTCCATCTTTTGTTCCAGATTCATTTTAGAGGAACGGGTGGAGGGTTTTGTTGTTGTTGTGAGGACAGAAGGTCTCAGAGGGATAAATTGAAACTTTATTCACCAGTTGCCTCATTGTCTTGCATGGCTCAAAGAATTTAAAATTAAGCTATCTTCTGCTTTCTTATCCTTGTAAAGGAGTTTGTGACTGCATGGAGAATATGGACTACACTCCTCTGTTAAGATGATCGCAGTGCAATTTGTGGAATCTCAGTTTGCAAGATTGCAATGACTTTCCTTTTATGTCACAAAATTGAAGTCAGATACTCATCAGGAGATCTGAATGCAACTGGCTTTTCAGACACTGTCCTGCATCTCCATTTTTCAGCAACAATAGAATAGCTACAAAAGAAAGGGACTATAATGAAGTTGATGATCTCCAAGACAGAAGAGCTGCAGGCAATACACAACCCCACAATATCCATTAGGGTACAGCAGTCACAAGGTAACGCAGAAGTGCTTCTGACAATGAACAGATAGAATGTACAAAGTCTTGCCTACTTGAAGTTCAACGCAGGCATTTTTCACCCCCAAAAAAATAAAAAAAAAAATCTCACAAGATGAAAGGATGGGAGAGCTCCCACAGCAGAGAGGATTTGTTGGGTGTTTTCTGTATTAGGCCAGTCTTTAGGAAGCAGGAATACCTGGGAAAGGGTAAAGTTTGCAGGAACAGACTGAGGTACCTGGTACAGAAAAGGCTTTTCAGAGACAGCTGAAACACCCACAAAATTTAACACCCCCACAGAAGCAGCTTCTTTCTATTTCCAATTCCAGTACTCATCAGTGAGATGAGTCCAGACCTCCTAATGCTCAGTTCAGCCTTCTCTGAGGCAGTGAATGAGGGTTTGTCTCCCCAGAAAAGGGAGAAAAAACAAAAACCCTCAGGTATGAAATGAAAGTGCATTAAGCAATCAGTACTGAGCCCCCCTGCCCATGCTGCCACTCTGCTTTGACACACTAATGGCCACTTTGTTCGATTTCATTGAAGAAAGTCAACTTATCAAAAGCTTATTGAAGAAGAACTATTGCAGACCATTGCCATGCAGTCACATCCTCCAGAACAAGCAGACCATGACTTACAGAAGGAAATCCTGCAGTGATGCACAGCCTGGGATATCTGGCAAATTTCTCCCTTGTAGCCCTCCTTCAGAAGGACATGGAAAAAGAGTGTCCAAAACCACTATTTCTCTTTTCTTGAAACTGAAGAACTACTTGATTTCTCTAAGAGATAACTCAGTTGCCATCCCATAATCTGATACCATAATGATTTTCATTTACAGTAAATGAAAGTGAGGATGAATTTTGAACCCTCATTAGGATTAACTTTATATCATTGTTTTCTTCCTGCTTGCCCTAATTAGGCATACTTTCATGAGAATATCAGAGTGGTTGGTTTTTTTAGATTGGAGTTGGGTTTTTTTAAACAGTTTTGTAGTCTTTTCAGAGAACTTTTTGAAGTTGTCTGTACTGGAAATACCCTCAAGCTTTAAGAATATCACTGCTCCAAAATTCACTCTGGCTAAAAGGGCTGAGCAGAAAGCCATGTTTGAGCTACCAACCCTCAGTGCAATTCAGACTGAAATAGATTGCAAGCATTTTGGCAGGAGACTTGATCTTAAGCCTGGGAAGCTTACCAGAGTACATGCCACAGAAAAACACCTTGAACACTTCTGAAAAAGGAGAATTCTCCCAGCATGCTTTTAATGCTCACCAGTAGGTCCATAGAGCTGCTAGGGGTGTTTCTCAGATAAAGGAATGCTTTTAGCAACAAACAGCATGGCAGAAGTAGATGGAGAATGAAACTGAACAAACGAAGGATGCAGGGAACAGTTACCCACTGAAATGAAGAAATTAGACTTCTTTGCTGGTCAAAAAAACTTTTTAGTTTGTTACTTCTTTGGAAAGTTACCAGTGTTTTAGCTTTGCAAAGGATAAACTTATTCTGTGCTCATTTGTTTTTCAGTTTCAAATTTAAAGGCACCTGAACAGCTTCTTTTCAATACCATAGTGCTCATTTTGCATATATATAATATTAGATACTTTGAATTTGTGGAGTTTCTGCTTGGTGAAGAGCTCAGTACCACAGAAGTGGAACTCAAAAACCAGCATGTAGAGCAAGGCCTAAGAAATGAAGCACTTAATCTGAGGTCAAATGAAATGTGCTATTCCACCTATAATGGAAAAATTCTGCAGAAAAGGATAAGGGTAAAAGTGCAAGCAATCAAGTTTTCCACACTGCTCTCTTCTATACCACGAAAGCCTGGTTGGAAGGCTGCCTACTTCTCAGGCTGGAAAAGCCAGAGAATGTTTAAAAAAAGCCCAACACCTAATGGCAGCATGGTATACAGTGGAAACCACAAGGGAGGTGCTCTGGGGCAGCATCCTAGCTGTAAACAGGCTTGGAAGTGGGAGCAAGGCAAATGCTTTCCACTTGCACCATTAAGATTGCAGGTTAATGTGCAAGTTCTTTTTGAAGCCATGGAAAATGTCTCTGCAATTTTTTCTCCCCACACAGCTAATCCACCTGGCCCCCAGAGAGCCCCCAAAACTTGCAATAACATTAATTTGGTGCCTTTGCTTTAAGTGAGACATTAGACCAGAGACATTATAGTATGTGAATATTTGATGAGACAATAGCAGGAACACTTAGTAAGGCTGTGCCACTCTTCCCCTGAGGATTTTTCAAAAGGTTCCAGTTTATTGCAAATTCAATTTAAAAATAACCTGAAAAGTTGCACATGGATCTTCTGCTTGAAATGGCTGCTCAGAATGAAGCACAGGCCAAAGAAAATCACAGCCAAAATATTAACCCCTGATAAAACAATACCATTTGAAATAGCAATATTTATTGTGTATTTAAAAGCATGAAGTATGTAGCACAGCATTTTAATACAAAGGGTTTTGTGTTATAGTTGTCAACTTTGATTATTCATGTGACAAAAGTGTATTGTGAATAGCTAAATTTTAAGGATGACTTTCATGAAGTTTTGTGAATCTATAAAATACCTAGGACATTTAAAATTATAATTCCCTATAGCCTTACTGCTATGGAACAGCAACCATTCAAAAAGTTGCAGCCTTTTCCCACATCAAAGCCTAAGCATTCTTCCACTGGTGCCTGCATGATTCAGAGGCCAAACAGCTGATGGCATCTTTTGAAAACTATTTAGGATGTAGAAGTCATGTTCAAGTGGAAAAAAGAAGTGGGAAGAAGTATTGCAAATAGTCTCTGAGTTCCCAGTTACCCTCTTCTGATTTAGTCTTTTCACAGAGGGAGAACAAAAGGTTCATCAGCTACCAGAGAAAATCACCGATCACAGTAAGATGCAAGTTTGCTATGCCCTTTCTCTTGAGCCTGATAGAGTTTGCTGCCTCATGACACTGAATTCAGAAGCTGTTTACACATGGATAATAAATTAGTAGAATGTGGGGTTTTTCAGGGGGGGACAGCTTGTCCTTTCCAGGTTTTCTGAATAATTACAGAATCTAAAAACTCAGTCGTAATATAAAAGCACAAGAGATGAATTTACAGAGTTTATTCTAGGCACAAACTACTATCAAAATTTCTAGTATTTGCATGAAAAAATTCAGCAAAAGTACCAGAGAAACTGCCCACTCCTCATGCAAGATAAACACGAGGCATCTGCAATAAGCACTCCTAATACATCAACACAAATAATTCCATATAGCAGCTTCCAATTAATGAAAAGAAATTAATAAACCAAGGAGAAGTCATAAATCCACTTTTCAGTCAAATTTCAAACAAAGATAGTTTTTCAGGCAAAAAGGAGATTCAGTGTAGTGAAACTGTCATATGGCATCACCTTCTTTATGGGATCTCTTGTATGACACTAGTGCAGAGATGTACTAAGTATTCCTCATTCTTGCATTAAAAGTCCTATTTTCTGTGTTCTTTTGAATGCCATAGGATTATGCTTTCAGATATCTAGGATGTCCTTCACATATAAATTCAGCACTGCACCAGTTTGTGTGTGATCAAAGGAAGAGCTTGTCTGACTGTGATCCCAGACCCAGTGTTTTATTTCCCTAATTCTCAATGTTTCCTAGGGACTCAATTCTTCCCCCCAGGTAGGAACCCCTGCTTTGCTGTTTCATGCATAGAAAACCTTTTTCATCTCTTATTGGCGATATAGTTAATTAGGATGATAAGGCCCAGATCCGAACCTCTCCAAATCCCTTTATGTAATTGATTCAACCTTAAAATATTCAAATCACTTCTTCCACCCTTGAAAGTGAAACCTTGTTCTCCAAAGAACTGTTAAGCATGTCTATGAAAAGTTTCCTCTGTGGACAGACACAATTTGCCCTCGTGCACATCTGGCTGCTCTTTGTCACATTTGAAAGATCTCAGCACCTTTGATAAAAGGAAAAAAAAATATATACATATATATATATATATACACACACCCTCCCCCCCCACTATACTTATATCATGGCCTCTGTTCTGCACCAGCAGTAACTCTCAGAAGTGAATATATTTAGTAGAAAAAACCTTCAAGACAACTGAAGCAATCCTATACAGTTACATTAGGGCAGTAACTCACTCTTTAAAAAAATAATCTTTTTGCCACAATTGCTCACTGACAGAGTTTTTCTGTTGCCTTTGAAAGGGCAGAATTTCACTTGCTGTTCCATGCATATGTTTGAATTAAAACTCAAAATCCTTTTTTATAGCTGCAGGAGAGGAAACAATGACGTGGAATTTGTCAGAGAGCTACTCTAGTTTTGGTGGAAGCATTCAAGGAGTCGCAGGTGGTGGCAATAGATGACCCAGGATTCAGAGCCATAAAGAAGAGTGGACAGTACAATGGCTTTGTAGACCTTGATCTTTGTACTTTTCTTCAGGTGTTTATTGCGCCAGACTCTTTTATGGAGTTTTCCAAAAGCTCTGTATGCCTTTGCTAACCTGTTGCCTAACCATGATGATGATGATGATGACTCTAATTTTGGTTCAGAATTGATATTGGATTTTGTTATTGAAGTGGTGGTCAAGCATTGGAACAGGCTTCCTAGAGAGGTGGTCAGTGCTCCAAGCCTGTCAGTGTTTGAGTCCTTTTTGACAATAACATACTTTAACTTTTGGTCAGCACTGAAGTGGTCAGGCAGTGGGACTAGAGAGGCATGGCTGAGTCACCATCCCTGGAGTTATTTAAGAGACATGTAGATGTGGCACTTAGGGACATGGTTTAGTGATGGGCTTGGCAGTGCTGGGTTAATGGTTGGACTTAATGATATTAGAGGTCTTTTCCAACCTGATCCTATGATTCTATGATCATTGTAGGTCCCTTCCAACTGAAAATACTCTATTCTGTTTGCAAAATCACTAACCCTCAATATGCAAAGCTTTTTAGTTCTAGCCCACCTCCCACTTGGTTCCCTTCCTTCGTTCAATCTGACAAGTGGTGGGTTCCAAGAGGACAGGACAGACAGCTGCCCTGAAGTAGGATTTCCACAGGACCACTACAGCATCAGTTGGAGCTGGCAGAGGTATTCCAGGATATTTGCACAGAAGATGGCACGCACGTCTGTAAGATGTTCTTGTGTCCTTGGCAGAGCAATTCCACTTTTCCTTTATTTGAACCAAAGCTTTTGTATTTGGAGGAGTAGAAAAAGAAAGGTTTTGAGCACTAAAATAGAATAGCAGCTATGATTTATACAATGCATCACTCATTTGTTAGCTATTAAAGACAATACTGACAACTTAAACCAGCTACACACTTCCTTTCATGTTATTTACCTCATAAATTATGAGATAACAGCTAGTTTCTAATCGATGCATTTACATTTGCATATGAAAAGAAAGCTTACTGCATGGTGAGATAAAGATTTTAAGTTTCATTTTCTGAAGATATATCTGTTTCAATTTGTAATTAAGATGTTTCTCACTAGAAAAAACTCACATAGCATGTTCTTTGGGCAACAGCTTTAGAAATTATCTTAAAAAACCCTTATTTGACTTAAACAAAGTACCATCTATATAAAAGAATCCAGTCTGATTTATGTGTTGATACACTTACTCAGTGTAACTAACAGTAAATACCAAAAATTAACTTCCCAGATCTATATCCAGTAAAAACTGTGTTAAAAAACATTGTTAAAAGTCATCTATTTTAATGATTTAAAAAAAAAAAAAAGAGTAAGAAGAAAAAGTCAAACCAGAATGAGAATTATATGAGTTGTCTTTTAACATTTCATTGCTCTGCACCAGCCTTTGAATGAAATGGCAGATTTCTTAAACTTCACATTCTATTCTTACCTTCAAGTTTGCCTAGAGCTGAGATTACCTTGGGACTGACTGATAACTGTCAGGCATCCCACCCTTGGACAAGCCCCCAGTGTGCCAAATGCAAGGTCAGGAGTTGCAGAGGTCTCCCTCAAAGTCCTTCACCACAGCTTACCAAGGTACCTAAATGGAGGGAACAACAAACCGCAGGGGAGAGCATCTGGCAATAAAGCAATTTCCCTTAGAAATATGACAAACACTTTGGAAATGGCACTTAATTTTTGAGGAAAGGCCTGAACAGAATTACTGCTAATATGTGAAACAGTGATTTGTGGAACACACTGTATACCTGCCTGCTTTCCTGCCTGCACAACAGTACAGTATATACACAGCAAAAGCATCTTGCTATACTTTCACAGTGATCTCCCACTCTTCTTTGGAACCACAGTAAAGGTAGCAGATCTTTGGAAAATCCCTACTGATTCATCCATCACATGGAAAATGTAAGAGCTTTAAACTATCAGACATTCAATATCTAATTGATTTGTTCTTCATGTTGTGAGCAATGCAAATGCTTGCAACAGCTTATTCAGTACGTATGGCTAAACTGTTCCTGCTCCTTGGTTTTCCAAGCCAACTGATCCACATTACCATATAAAAGAAACATAGCTGTATACTCCTCATTTTAAAGTGCGTGGTTCAGGTTCATCACTTCACATCCAGTCATTTCCTCATCTTTACTGAAAATCAGGTCTGAATAGGCATCATCAATTATTTGGGTTAAAAAAAAACCAAACCACACACACACACAAAAAAACCCCAAAAAAACCCCAAAAAAACCCCAACCACAAACAAACAAACAAAAAAACCCACTTGATGTAAAGAAATCATCTCACATGACTGATAGCAGTTATTCTGTGGTGGTACCATTTTCCAGCAGGCTTTTTGCAGGCCATTCACTACAAAATGTTTATCTCAGCCTCATGCTCTTCAGTTCTTTTCCCTTTTGCTCTACTCTTTGAATTTCAACAAGGCACTATTTATAAGCCTTGATTTCAGTCGGGTGGTCTTACCATTTTTGCCAATATATTTGCTGAAATCACATAATCATTTTCTACTTGAGCAGGCTATTTACTCATAGTTTTAAACATGTATGTTTCCCCTTTCTGTTACCTCATTTTGTTCAGGGACTGAAGTACTGTGGTGCAGTAATCTCAGACTCAAGCTTACATTTCCCTCACTGATTCTTCTCTAACAATATAGTTCAGAATCTGTATGTTTGTTCTACTGTCTTCTCTCATATAAAGATAAATTTATCCGCATTATGATCTAATAGCTAGTTATACTGAAGTTTATAAATTGCAGTGTTTCAAAAGCTTATGTATCCATAACTATCAGAGTTTCTAGCTCCTGAATTCTACCACAATAAAAGCACACACATGATTTATGATAAGACCTTATCCCTTGAATGCATCTTCATTTACATCACAAATAGCATAAAAATTACTCATGGGTACACAAGAAAGATGTCAGCTCTTGTACAGCAAAACAGGACTCGATCACCCCAGTATTGTCAGTTGCCAACCACTTTTAAAGCCAGCCCTCACCCACTCTTCCTCACCCTTGAATGTCTACCCAGCAGTTTAAACCCATTTAAAACTCTGTGGTAACAGTTTTTTTTGAGAAATCTGCCTAGGAATGGCTGACATGCTGTCAAAATAAAATGTTTGCAAGCCAGTTTTCTAGATAGGTAGCTGAAATGACAGCCAGACATCAAGCAGAACTGCCTGTTAATGAAGGGGAGAAACAAGCCCTAATGAAATGGCTGCTGCCTTCAGAGAGCTGCGGAGCTCTCCCACCATTTAATTCTGATGAACTAACCCTTTGGCAGAACAGTAAAATTAATTATATTCCTAATTCCTCTCAGAATGTCAACACAAAAACCTCCACATAGGAACAGCACTAAAATATTAACTAATGTCAAATTTCCTTACCAGACATTTATTCATATGTAAAAGATGTTCACAAGTTCAAATCCCTGTGGTCATCGGACTTGCTGAAGTCTGGATGTTTCAGCTAGTATTAAAACAATTTAGAAACTTTTTCTGCTTGGTTTTGAACTAAAGATCTGAAAAGCCCTTCAGTTTGGCTTTCTTTAGCCTAGGACCCCACAATGTAGTTTAGAATTGCATTTTAAATTCCATTTCTTTGTGTATAAAAGTATTCTCTTTGCAATATTTCATTAAATTTGTTAATAATCCAAAACATAGAGAGCTATTACTGGAATATTCAAATATTATATTATTGTAATATTCAGTCTTCTTATTTCAATTTTGAAGTTATTAAAGGCAAACATATTTTGTATGAAATAGCACCTTATCTTTTCTGAATTACAGCACTTCTTTCCATATTGCCATGAAACATTTCCCAGATGAAAATTATCTGCTCAAAAACCTGAAACACTCACCTTGGAAGTGGCAGATTTATGTTCCCATCCCTGTTGGTGTGTGTGGGACTGTTGTAGAAGAGACTGAGAGGCTCAATGCAGAGTATTTGGAATCTTTGTAGTTGGCACGTTTCCATAGGAGGCAAATCTGAAATCAGTTCCTTGATCAAAATCAAGCAGAATGGAAAAAGAATTCTCTCCAGTCCAAGAAGCACCTTATCCACTCATTGGGGATCTAATGACACGTGCAGGCAGTCTTGCAGTCCCAGAAAGTGTGTTCTAGGATCATTTTTTGTAAGTGGAAAACAATATTCGCTTTTACGTCACATTGGGCTCCACAACCAAGGCAGACCTGGTAACAATCATACTAGCTGGCCCTTAGCTGTGGTCTGCCCAACAGGCACAGCACAAATGCAACAGCAGCATCTAAATGTTGGCCACGAGGCCCCTGGTAATACAGCTACATTTGTTAGGTTCCCCCTTGGACTTTGGCAATATTTGCTAATAAGGTGAAGGTATGATGGGGGAAAATGAGTCAGTGCTGTAAAACCAAGTACAAAACTTCTCAGTACTCTGCAGAGAGGCTCTGTATTGCTCCCCAAGCAATTCCTGCAGATAATAAAACAACATGAAAAGTTCTGAGCAGGTTATCAGGTAGTTGCCATATAAATTATATTCCTGTTTCCTGAACAAGATCCCAAGAAGGTCCCCATGATCGGAGCATTAACCAGGGCAGTGAGAAATAGTTTTTCATATCTGGTCTAAAAGAAGGCCTTAAACAGAGATGTCCACATCCCAAGAAAGCTCTGAATTACCAGATTCATCATTTTTCTAGGAAGGAGAAGGGCCCATTTCTGTGAAGATTAATAACATATTTCATTTCTAAAAATTAAAGAAGCTTTTTCGCACAACAGTAAAAGTAGTTAGTGAAGGGGAATGGTGTGTATGTATAGGTGTGCGTGGTGGGGAGTAGTTTTGACAGTACATAGTTAGAACATATCCAGTTTTTCATAAGAACACAGAAAACAACCTAAAAAATGTTAAAAATTCATATAAATGTAAATATATTAAGATAATGGTGTAATGGTATACTTAGCTATCTTAGTAGATTTAGGAACACTTTAGAATAATCTTGAAATTAGCCTGAAATCCTGTTTAATTCATAATTAACAGTTTATTCATAAATCTCTGTCAAATCATTGAATATAATTTTAAATGCATATAAGTAGCTTTAGAGCCTAAGTATCATTGATTTCCAAAGAAACTTCACTTTTCTTTTTAGGATCTAGAGAGGAAGTCATATGAGGAGCAGCTGAGGGAGCTGGGGTGGTTCTGCCTGGAGAAAAGGAGGCCCAGCGGAGACCTTATCACTCTCTACAGCTACCTGAAAGGAGCTTGTAGCCAGGTGGGGATTGGCCTCTTCTCCCAGGCAACTGGTGACAGGATGAGAGGACATAGTCTTAACCTTTGCCAGGCAAGGTTTAGATTGGACATCAGGAAGAATTTCTTCATGGAAAGTGTGGTTAAGTATTGGAATAGACTGCCCAGGAAGGTGGTGGAGTCAGAATCCCTGGAAGTGTTCAAGAAAGAACTGGACACAGCATTTAGTTCTCTGGTTTACTTGATATGGTCGTGTTTGGTAAAAGGTTGAACTCAATGATCTTGGAGGTGTTTTTCAATCTTAAGGAATCTATGATTCTGATACCTAAGCCATTAGAGAAGTAAATTTAGATCCATAAATCACTTAGCCTTTTTTTTAAAACATAACCTACTTATTATAACTTACACATAAGCAATTAAGTAACTATGCTCCTTTCCAATCCCAAAGCTGCTGCAACATGCCAGAAAAGTGTAGTGATGCTTATATACAACCCATAGGCATTACTGCTTTTTCTGTTAACAAAATAAAGCTTATTTTGACAGAAGCTGCTGGGAAGCTCATAAATACCCTAATCTTACTGCCTACCCATTCCTCTGCTAAAGATCTTAGCAAGTCTGACAACACATGCAGCTCCAAGAACACTGAGGTGTTTTTAAAGATCAATAAAATCCTTTTTCCTCTATTTATCCATGAGTTTGTCTACTTATCCCCCTCCATGAGAGGAAGTTTGAGGGATATGGTCTGTGCACCTGTGGGTTTTGGGTGTATGTCAGATGAGGACTGGAGAGGAGGTGTTAGGGAGGTGGACATCAAACTCTCCCATGAACAGCTGACCTCTGCTTCTATCTGCCTCTGCCTCAGCATCTCTGGGCAGGAGGACGGGGCCAGGCTGAGATCCCCATCTCACACCAACACCTCAGCAGGGGTTGAGTTGGGGTGCAGAGACACAGGAAGCAGCAGGTGTGGATGGGCACAGCACGCCCAGCTGCGCTGTGCTGATGGGGAGGGTGTGCTCCTTGCTCAAACAGCAACGGGTCACGAGGGACTAGGGCACACCTCGAGCCCCTTTCCCACTATCTCAGCCCACCCAGGAAAAAACCTCTGTTCCTTTTTAGGCATGATCCCAAGGAGGCAAAATATCATCAAGGTTAATCAAGGTTGTGTCACATGTACATTATCTAGGGTGTACCACAGCCTTAAAAAGGTCTCCAAATTGTCTGCTAACACTCTGCAACCATGTTATTCCCCTTTCCCACCAGCACTACCCCATTTACTCTCCCCCTCTCTCCAAGCTAGCTCTTAATCAAGAATAAAACACTACAAGAAGCCTCATTTTTCTAAAACATCCTGTACTTCTTGCCCAAATTAACTGCTTTGGCTTCAGCCACAGCAGCTGTGGTTTGCACTATTCAGCCTTTCAGGATGGTTTGGCTTAGCAAAACCTACTCTGAAAAGGAAAGCAGGAGATATTTTCCTTATTTGACAAATACACGTTCATGGCAAAAGGCAAGCTGTCCCCCTGCCTCCAAGAGAAGCCATGTGCTCTCAGCAACTCTCTGATAACACACAAATCTTTATCCAGGGCTAACTGGAATTGAAATATTTTGCCATCTGCATTACACCTCAACCCATATGTTCTCACAGTGAATGAGCTTAAAATGCCTATTCATAACCCTGAGAATCTAGTCTATGACCACTGGGCATGAGAGGAGTGAAGGCCCCAATGCTGTACAGCACCAATGGATTCAGTTCCTTTACAATACCCCAAGGAAAGCTGCTAGTCCACAGTCACGCACCACAAGCTCCATTTTGATAGTGACCTCCCTTTTTTACTGCCAGCAACAGTGCAAATTATGCAGAGCCCAGGGGAGGGTGCAAAAACATTTCACATGGCTCATTTTGCTGCCCCATCAAGCACAAGAGGTGTCAGCAACAAGAGATTCTGGATCTCCACTCATATATTTTGGTATAGAACTGCAGCAGTTTGGGCAATCCTTTTGACTTTATGTAACTTTAAATTATTGCATAATCGTATCTGAGGGGGTTGAGCTACAGTGGTTATTCAAAGAAGCTGGAGGGTCTCAGCCAGTAGGATAAATGAGTAAAAATGTAGGAAAATAGGCAAAACAAAGGCTCAGTTTTTCCTGGATGCTTACATCATAGAAGTGCTAATTACAATAATTTGATGTTGTCCAGATTGTAGCACTCCATCAAGTTAATGAATTTTAGCATAGTGACAAGTAGGCTGTACAGTATTCTCCTTTCACTGAAATGATTTTACATTATTAAAATTTCAATTAAACTTCAGAAAGAATTTTGCATATGAAGCATATGAGCATTTTGCAAAAGCTTTACCAAGGTTTCAGCTCTCTTTTTAAAAACACATGCAGTTAATTTTTGTTAACTGGTCCTGCCAGTCACAATCACATCCAAAACATGCAAACCACATCATCCATTATACATCTATACATCATCCATAGCATCAGATTGTGCAGAACACTCCGTTTAAGAGTCAAGAAGGTACTCAGATTTGAATTCATAATTTCTGTGTTTTCACTGAAACAAAATGGGCTGATGAATGAACAACCTCACAGCTGCAGAAACAAATGGTATTTTTCCTCCTGACTGCCTCCATCGGCATCCTCACAGATGACTTTTGCACTCTTTTTTCTCTATTACTGAAATACCCTGCAAGTACAGCCATATGCATTTTGATGTTCTGCTGCTAACAGATGCTTACACTGCAGAACTTCTAATTACAGACTTGGACACTGTCTACATGATACTCTGTCAAATTAATAAATTATAACAGTCATTTATGGCACCACAAAACCCTGGTGTGCTTTTTTTTATTATTATTTTGATTCAGAGCATAAGGATGCTAATGACTTCCTCATAGACATAGAAAGTAATATTAGTTCAGAAAATGTTAGTTCAGAAAAAGACAGGATGATACCTGTGACACATTCAGGGGCTAACACAAAAAGATACAGCTTCTTTTAGGCATGGGTCAAACCTTTGTTCTTTCATATAGTATCTGCTTTTAGTAGAGGTAGCCAATACAAAAGAATAAGAGGCAAATGAATAAATGACTTGGAGGATGGAAACCCAAGTCCTTACAAACAATTTTATCAAGGTCCATCAGATGCTCAGTGCTTCTTGAAATACGAGTGAAGAAGAGATGGAACACATCTAGCACTTTTCAAGACTCAACTCTACTGGACAGTTTCTAATAAACACACAATAGCAACTGGAGTAACTGTAGAGAGTGAATGACAATATACAACAATAGGCCAAGATCATCCTCAAGAGAAATAAAATTAATGCTTTTCAAATATTAACCTACATGGATTGCATTTTTTGTCCTTTTGTTGTTGTTGTTGTACTGTAAACTTGTGCAAATTAGAAGAATCCTCTCCCTCCTGAGTGCAGAAAAGATTAGATTTTTGATTTCATCAGTTGCAGTAAAAAAATTTAATAAGTCCTTCCTATTAAATTAAGTTTCAAATTAATTACCTCGACAGAAATAATTATGCCATCACCTCTGTCTTATTAGCACATAAGGGAAAAGAAAAAAAAAATCTATGTGATATAATGTGCACAGGACAGAGGATGGATGGACAGGTGGGTTGGTCTTAAAATTGATGAGGTAGGAACTAAGAGTCACTTAATAGAAGAACAAATATTCCTTCCCTGTTTCTTACGTGACCATGATGAACATATGAACCAAAACTCTAAGGACAATGGAACTCTAGCAGGGAGAAGCAGCCCCCAGTGCCTCCATGCTGAAAGGCTTAATGCCTGTCTAAGGGGGCAAGACCTGACGTCAAGCTAAAGCTTTTAAATTCTCTGCTCCTCTCTCAGGTTCTGCATCTGTCACTTGGAGCAGCAATACGTAGGACATTTTTTATTACTGACTCAGTTTTTAGTTTTGAGTGTGTAATTCTTTATCCTGAATGTACAGGAAGAACATAGTAAATGCTAAAGCACCAGTGTCAAATGCCATGCAATTCTGCTGGCTTACTGTTTTGTAAATAAATACGTACTTAAGGCTCATGTAGATATTCTAAACATCCATATCTTCAACCAAAAGAGAAAAATTAAGATGTAATTTAACACATTAACTGTAGCCAGATAACTAAAAACAAAATCATCCTAATAGAAGATCATAGAATATCCTGAGTTGAAAGGGACCCATGAGGCTCATCAAAGTTCAACTCCAAGATAATAAAGCATGTCTGCCAAACATGTCTGCTTATCTAACATGATATGTCTAATATGCTTTATTGCTGTAGCAGTCAGAGCACTTCTTTAGAGCCTTGAAGAGCTGCAATCCCTCAGCTGCAACAGCTGCTGTGTCATTCAGCCCTAGTTGCAGAATTGCACTCCCAGACCTCAGCTTTCATTTAAGCCACTGATGTAATTTTCCCAGACATGCTTCTGAAGCCTGAGTGATGAAGAAAATATTGAAAAGGTGAATTACTAATTGTCTTGTGCTTTTCCTAAAAAGATACTACCATTTTTCTAGCACTTTCCTTAATCATCTATGAATGGTAAACAGAAAATGCAAACATCATCATGCTTGCTAATTCCAGCAAGACAAAATTAGATTTCACTCTACACGTTTTAGTGGCAACATTGTCTATACACTGCAGGATTCTATTTAAAGTAAAAATAATTAAAAAAAACCCACCAACAACCAGTTCAAAAAGGTCTATGCTATGTGTATTTTGCTTCAGCAACTCTGACCTTTAAAAATATTCAAGCTGCTGTTTGATTTAACATTTCATCAGCAAATACATTTTAATGCACAGAGGACCATTCTCAAAGTTCACAAAACTGTTTGCATAGACAAGAAAAGGACTAAAAGATTGTAAGAGGAAAAAAAAATAACTGCAGGTTTCTTCCAAGTGTAGAATAATCTGAAACCAGCAAGTTTGCTCGTACACAGTCTGATACCACACACTTCTGACCACTCCCAGCCACAGCGCAGCATTTCGTAAGCAGCTTGGTTCAGAGTTGGTATAAATCACCAGGAAACCTTCCACTATTTCAATTGACTATTTCATTGGATTAAATCCTTCTCACTTCTGTTGGGCATTTTCTTGCAACTATGTCACAGACACAAAGAAATTATGTAGAAAGGACGGAGCCCTCACAAGGAGAGTATACAAGGACACCAGAATACAGATGAGGTTACACCATCACCATCCCCTGGCCCGTGCCCTGATCAGGTCACTTGTTTATTGGCATGTTTAGACATAGTAAGACCCCAAAGGCAGATCACTCTCACATCAGCAGAATTGTCTGCTGTTCTCACAGGTATTCTGGCTTCCTTTACTGTTGCTTAGCAAGCATCTCTCATGCACCAACACACAGCTTGATTCGGTCACCCAAATGTCTACACCTGGTGCCGCCTGAGATGCCTCAGGGAATCCCGCATAAAGCATCAGTGCCTGGGGGACTGTCTCTGGATCTTTGGTGCCACCAATGTTGGGATGAGTTCAGATAGCTCAGGCACAGGTCTCAGGCAGGCTTAGAGGAGCAATTCCCTTTCAAACTTGTGGTCTGCCACTAGTAGTATCTAAACCTAGGCCTCTTCAGTTGGAAAAGAAGCTCTATGAACAGAACAGTCTCCACAAAGAAAAAAAATTAGTTTGGGGCTTTGTTTTTTTCCCTTTACCTAAAATAATGCACATATATTACTGAAAGGTTATGAGACCCTTCCTATTTATCTCAGCTTTTCAGATAAAAGTTTAGGTGCCTTGTTTCTTTTTCCTGGATTTAGTGGCATAATACTGCTTAAATTTGTCCAGCTGGGCAACTGCTATTTTTATGGATATTGTTTATCTTCTTGTGCCATTGCATTATTTAAACATTCACTCCCAGACAGTGGCACTCAGGCTAAGTATTTTAAAAATCAGTAAAACAAATTTCCTTCAAAATATTACTTGTGTGGAGGGAAATTTTATCATGACTGAACTGGATTTCACATTTATAGCAACCAACCTTACTGAAACACTGTTTATGCTTGTAGATGTTTGCAGCTAAAAGTGAGCGTCAGGAAAAAAAATAATGAAATATTGCAAGTATACTGCAAACTATGCATTGAATTATTCACCACATTATTCACCTCAACACACTTCTGAAAATGTACTTTGGAAAATTCAGGAGCAACAACACAGAATACGAAGAAAATGACACCAAGAATCCAATTCATTTTTGGACTGATGCTCCTTTATCCTCATCTCTAAGAGGATGGAGATTTCATGACCAGGTTTCACTGATGAGTCCAAGAAAGCTTTCCTTGACTTCAACATACAAAGTTCTGCTTTTACTGAGGATGAATTTGAATGACTACTCTCTCTCAAGACCTTTCACAGCTGGAAAAAAAAGAAAAGAATATCTTTGAGTTTCTGCATTTGTTCTCACAAAAGGGCAGCAAGAGTAAGCATGCAATTGCTTTCTGATGAGATCCTAATGGGTCAAAAGTAAAACAGGGAAAACAGGCCTCTAGAAAATTAGTTTGAATGCCTATAGTGTTTCTTGCTCCCAGAAAAAAAAATCTGTCTCCATGCTGTGCTTTATTGGGCTGTGGAGACTACGTGCCACCATCAATCCCAAACACAGTAATACTGACATAGAGATAGCTCCAGGAGGTCTGAACATACAAGGGTTGGGGGTGAAACAAAACAGTTTCTTCACCCAAGAGGTGGTTATACTGCAGGATTTCATCATAGAATGTTGCAACTATTAAAGATCTGGGTTTGAAAGGGGTCTGGACAAACTCATGCAAAGCAAATCAAACCTGAAGATTATTAAAGACAGATTTTGATGCAAACACAAATAAGCCCCTCCAGAAGTTCCTAAACTTTACTGCATGCTGGTAAAGCACTCCAGGATAGTAACAAGTTTACTCTGCCCTTCCCCTCTTCCCTGGCTTTCTGAGGTTGCCTGGTCTTCTAAATGGACTTTAAGCCTCATCAAGGGCAGCCTTCCTCACAGTTCCATGCTCTTCCTCTCCTTCACTGTTCTGCAGCCAGCTAGTAATGTGCTGGAAAGGCTGCCAGAGCCTGATGGGAATAAAACACGTCACTAAAGGAGCCATAAAATCGCATTTTACTTATTGCATCATAACTTCTTCAAGCAGACCAGTCCTAGAGCAGATCAAACTTCACTGACAAAAAGCTTTGCTTCCTAGAAAAAAAACAGACTAAAACTCCCACAACATAATTTTCCAAGTCCTGCCAAGAGCCCAGAGATAAATAATGTCCCAAGCAATTTGTAGCACAGTCACCTTCTCACAGTAATTTGTCTGAAGAACAGGCTCAAAATACCCACAGAGCTGTTCAGTGCTTTGGCAGTGAGTTACAAATATTTATTGATTTAGCTTTCCAACAGACTCAAGTGTTCAGCCTGTTATCTAGCATGAAGGTACATATTTTCCTCTTGAGTCTTGCCAGGAAAGCAAAGGATTTCTGCCAAACTAGTTTATCGCTATTCTCTTTCTCCCATGGCTATTAATCCCACCGAGACCCATATGTCAGTCCTCTGTACAAGGTTTGATTTTACCCTCTGGCCTGCTACAAATACGGTGAGGTTGGCTGATGCCTTCCTAATGGACCCGCTTTTTCCTCAGAGTAATGCCAAGAACGGAGCACTCTCTTCACCATAACCCAACTAAATATTTATAACCAATATTTTTCCTGCAAACTGCATACAATACATATTTTTATGTGACAAAAGAACCATTATAGGGTGAGGTACAATCCAGCAATGCCACCAGATGATTTCCCATACAATTCATTCTATTAACTCCAGCTTAGTACCATGCCAGGCATCCCAGTGACAGACTAAGGCAGCCAGTTTCATAAATACCCACCACACCTCATAAAAACCAGACTCAAAAAAAAGATCTTAATGATGGTAATTTTTTCACTTTTTAAAAACAGGTTCAAGACAAACAGATAGTCAGAAAACTTCTTTTGAAAAGATTGCATATTCTGATTCAGTTTCATAAGCTCACTGTTCATTTCTTCCTGGCAGACACTCTCTGCACAGAGTGTGCTTATAAAGCTATTATCTAAATCCGATGGCTTACAATCCCTGAGGTTTTGTCCATGTATATTTAACTTAATGCTTATCAGCTGTAAGTGCCATAGGGATCAGCTTTTTAAATTATTCCCAACTACCTGTAACTGAATTAGACAAAAAAAATTGCTATCTTTTGTAGTTCAATTCATCATACCCCTAATTTTGGTGCTGTTATCCACAAAAAGGCCTTGAAGACGCTTTGCTTATTAAGCAAAAGAATCCTGATCCTGTTGTTCCTGTACCTGCATCACCTTACAAAAGACAACCAACCAGCAACACACTATTGAACAAAATCTCTTTAAATCTCAATTTCCCTGTTGTTTTGGGGTTTTTTTCAAATTTCAATTTTACCAATATGCCTACTTTTCATCTTTGAGATAACTGGCAGTTGCTGAATCGCAAACACACCTTTCATCCTTTAAAAAGCCCACAAGTCTCGTTATGCTCTCTCCTCCTGCATACATGGAGAGCAGCCCAGTAGGCATTTGTTAAACCTCTCCTTTGAAGTACTATTATTTGGATGTCATGGACGTTTCTTCTAACCTGAGCTTATGAAAGAGATCATACGGTTTTCACTCTTTCATTTCCACACAATTTAGAGACTGTGTAAAGCAAGGAAATGAGGTATGATATCTGTACATTTGAAAAAACATGGGTTTGGATTGTCATCCCACTTGTGACACAAGTTCCTGCTGCTCCTGCTCCTCACAGTGCTCTGGGAGCCCTAAAGCTCAGCCTCCAGGCAGAGAAAAGCCAATGTCTGCACACATTCTAAGGGAACCTGGGTTTATCCATTCCACTGACCCACAGCAACAGGCAGGTACAGGCAGCACACAGCTGTAACTCGTGTGCTGCTGCCTGGCACTGGGAATCTGCTCTGCTTCAACCATAAGAAAACCCTCATCTGTTCTTCTCCAGCACTCCTTTGCCACAGCCTCCCTCTAAACAAACACGTAACAAGCACAGCTTCCCGCACTCACTGGGTTAGGTGCAGAAGCAAATAATGACATGAATAACTGATACATTATGGACTCATGCACATTATGCACCTAACACCAGTCCTCTGCACACACAGCTGTGTCAGGTGCATGTCCTGGAGAGGTACCACATCTCCCTGTTCCATTTTGAGGGACTGCTGCACAAGCAGGTGGAGATGCACTTTGAAATGCTTTTTGGCACCTTCAGTCATCAGCTCAGTCATCAAGCCCATATCCACACATTCCCAGAAGGCTCACCATTGGCCATGGCTCAGGGTCTAAAGCCCTGTCACACCACCAGCCACTGTTTCCTACTCTTGCACAGGAAGAGCTCATACTGTAAACAAAGCATCTCTTAGATATTCCTGCCACAACAATATAAAATGGTTACAGCTTCCTCAAGTACCTCCTCTCTCCCCTTTTGGGGTTTTTCTGTATGCCTGGATTTTTGCTATGCCTTCATTGTTACAGCCTTTATATTAACGTCTCATTGAATTGGTTTTATACCAATATTATCTCGTTTACTTCAGTCTCCATGGTCTTTTGTGCAACCCTAAATTGCATCTGACTATATATACATATATTTGTATATATATCAGGCACACATGAGCCTTTCATACACAGCAGTAATACCTAGAAACTGAAGAATATCTTCTCTCAGGTATTTGGAACAGATAAACTATAGTAATATATAAACTAATATATAAACTATTAGAGACCTGTTTTGGGGAACTGCATTTTGAAGATGTGTTTGAAGACAGAAATTAAGACTAGCAAAGGAGTGAATCCTCACACTAGTGTTAAATAAGCTATAAATCAATTGGTGAAGTACTGCACAGAACACAGAAAATAATAATTTTTTTGCCAAATAGTGATAACAGGTAAGATTTTTTAGCTTGAAGTCCATGGTGGTCTTCACATGCTACTGCATTCTGAAATTTAGGCCATAAATAATCTTTCAAAATTTAAATGGTGATTATATATTTAAATTTTCTGTTAAATAGTTCTTTGGCATTTTGTTCTCTCCTTTTTTCAACCTTTTGACAGGAAACAAAAAAAACCCAAACTAACTTCTTTGCATAAACCTATTCTTCCAAATTCTCAGACGGTTCATTAATCACTTATCTTCAGCAGAATTAAATTAAGCAAAAAAAATTAATTTTTATTCTTATTTTCTTATTAAACCAAACAGAATACTTGAGACCTGATCAGGGAAAACACATGTGCCAACATGTATTTTCTTTCTGTACTTGAAAATGAGTAACAAAATGGTACGTTTCAATGTTTCCACGTAGCATTCCCAGTGTATCCTTGAGATCTAAATGCTTTAAGCTGGCTATTGGTTAGTAATTTTACTTTTCTAATTCCATAGGGAAAAAATAAATATATAGACATAAATTTTAATGCAGCCAAATTATAGTCTCTTACATTATAATGGATTTCTCTTCTTACAAATAATTTATCTCCTTTTTTCTTACTTCATTCAGCTTTCAAAGAACAAAATTTAAGCCTTACAGTGCTCATTTGTAATAACAAGAGATTTAAAAAAAAAAGGCATAAATCTGGTTTCAAAAGCTCTGGAAACCCAACAAATAACTTGAAGCAGATATTCTTTAACACTGGGCTATCCACCATACAGAGCAAAAGTAATTCTGTGAAGATATATAGGAAACTTTGGAATTTCGAATTTTTTGTAATAAGCACCTAGTTTTAATAGGCAAATGAGTAAACTGAAGAACCAGAACTTTTCTTTCTAGAACAGAAAACTAGGGATGAACACTGGAGACTAAATAAAAATTGTATTGCTCAGATACCATGGAAATCATTCATTTTGCCTTTGTCACGAGCGATTTTCTGTACCATTGAAGAGACATTCATAGAGAATAGCGTTTCAGCCTTGAAAAACAAACAAACACACACAAAAACAAACACAAAACAAAACAAAAACCACAAACAAAACAAAACCAAAGAAACACTCAACCCACACCGTTCCCCAGTAACAAGCAGATTATCCAGCTCATTGTACAGATGCAAATGAAGCCACCACTAAAGATCTGTGCAGAGGATTCAATCCTCCTTTTGACCTCAGTTCTTACACGCCAATTACCTGCTTTGTTTTAAATAGTTGTTCCTCAGCCAGTGAAAAACACCTGCTGTTTCCATAGATGTTAATCTCTCTGCAGGGAAGGGAGCTCTGCTCCAACAGCTCTTTCAGAGAACATAAGGATTTAGGATGCTGCAGACTCCCATTTTCTTGGGCAGCCAGAGTTCATTCCCTTTCTAAATCACCTATCATATCATATCATTCAGATATACCCCCCGAAGGATGGGATAAACCAGACATAGCAAAGCCTGCAGAACCCTGGCAAAATCGTTATTCCCCTATTTGTACAATTCAGGTCACAAAATATCACAGAAATTCTGAAATCAAAAATGTCAAAGGCTCCAGGGAGAATTTACTGACATTTTGTGAGCGTTTCCGTACATTTTACAGACGTTTCAAAAGGGCGTTCTCTCCTAAGGCTGAGATCTGTCCCCCCACCAAACTAATGCGACAAATTAACATTTATCACTATCCATGACTACTGTTAATTCATCCTATGCTGTATTCTACACACCTAAGGAAAGAGGCTGAGTAGTAAATGACTGTCTTGAATGTGATCATTATTTTTTTATGTCTGATTCCCAGAACAAGAAAAGAATCCACTGCACATGCTCAAGGTCTAATTATGGATAATAGTGCTCAACTTCTAAACCACCAAGGCTCTGCAGCTAATACAGCACATATGGGATGATGTGCCCTGTTCCAGGCAAACAAACAAGATGCTGTTAATGTGCACAATGCCTGACAAAAAGGGCAACAGCCCCCACCGTGACAGGGAGAAACTGCTTTAATAAAGTAATTTGCAAAAGATTTCATTTCACATCTGAACCCAGGACAAATATAAAAATAGGTTATTGTGTTTGGGATTGACATTTTAGATATTGCTTAGGTCAATAAAAGTTTCCTAATCCTCTTCATTTAATGTTGTTTCCCAAGTGTCAAATTCTTCTCTCCATCCTATGGCCTCCACTTTTTCTCCTAATAACAAAGCTATTTTCCTCCAGTCAAGATATATGAAGTTATAGATTGTGACTTATGTAATTACAGCAGCTCATCTAATTCAAAACAATGGCCTCAGTTAATCACATAACTGCTGCCAAAAATAACAAAGGGAAACAAAACCCAGCTCTAAACAGAAAATTATGTCTAATAAATTAAAGAACAAATAATCCTAACGGAATCACAACCTGCTTGTAGGCATTTTATAAGCAAACCTCATCTCAATAAATTCAATAAATTCTGTAGTTATCCACTCAATACTGCTTTTTTTATTCCAAGTGGATGAAATTTTACAATGAATTTCAGAAGGAAACAATAAACTGCTACATTAAAATCAAGATAATATTATATCAGATCTTCTGTGTGCATAAGAGCCATCTTCAATTCAGGCATTAAGTGGATTAATTTATATTGCCATATACGAAGAAATCAAATTTGCCTGGCTGGATTTAATTTCCATTCCACTTATGGAGACTTCCTATTAAGTCTGAAAAGCATCTAAGCTATTTATGAATTTAAATTTAAATGGAAAAAATCTGCAAGCCTCAGAAAAACAGTTTGACTACTCATTCAGAATACTCACAGTCAAACACCTCATCCATCTAATTTGAACTACCACATTTAAACCAGGTTTCTCTCTCTCCAGACCAGTGGTGTGACCACCAGCCCACCATTCTTGGGAAGTATCTCCATTTGCTTTGCTGAAGCAGAACCATTTTGTGTAGCTGAGTCGCTGATTCAGACATAACCTCTGTCTTCTGTGCCTATAACAAGTGCTCAGACTACTTCATCCCATTCTCTGCCCCAATATTTAACTTTCTATGTAAGGTAGAGCATAATGGATGAAGAGACAATTGGTTTCCAGCATTAGTTACACTGTCCACTTGGAGCTGGCTACAAACTACAACCATTCAAAGATTCTGATTTCAGAGTGGGGACCCTCCAGGCTCTTGGAGAGCCTCTAGTGAGTTGACCCTGGCTGGATGCAGGTACCTACTAAAGCTGTTCTCTCACTCCCCTCTGCAACTGGACAGAGGAGAGAAAATATAACAAAGGATTCATGAGTTGAGATAAGGACCACGAGAGATCACTCACTGATCACCATCATGGACAAAACAGACTCAAAGTGGGGATATTAATTAAATCTATTACTAACAAAATCAGAGCAGAAGAATAAGAAGCAAAATAAATCTCAAAAAAACTTCCCCCCACTGCTCCTTCTTTCCCTGTTCTACCTCGTCCCCTGCCAGCAGTGCAGGAGGACAGGAATGGGGGTTATGGTCAGTTCATCACAGGTTGTTTCCGCTGCTGCTCAGAAAGAGGAGTCCTTTCCCTGCACTGTGTGGGGTCCTTCCCAAGGGAGACAGTCCTTCACGAACTTTTCCAGTGTGAGTCCATCCCACAGGCAACAGTTTTTCACACACTGCTGCAGTGTGGGTCACTCCGGTGTGGGTGCAGTCCTTCAGACACAGGCTGCTCCAGCGTGGGTACCCTGCAAGGCCGTAAGTCCTACCAGGTAAACCTGCTCCAGTGTGGGCTCCTCTCCCCACCAGTCAGCAGGTCCTTGCCAGGATCCTGCTCCAGCATAGGCCTCCCACAGAGTCACAACCTCCTTTGGGCATCTGCTACTCTGGCATGGGCTCCTCTATGGCNACTATCCATGACTACTGTTAATTCATCCTATGCTGTATTCTACACACCTAAGGAAAGAGGCTGAGTAGTAAATGACTGTCTTGAATGTGATCATTATTTTTTTATGTCTGATTCCCAGAACAAGAAAAGAATCCACTGCACATTCTCAAGGTCTAATTATGGATAATAGTGCTCAACTTCTAAACCACCAAGGCTCTGCAGCTAATACAGCACATATGGGATGATGTGCCCTGTTCCAGGCAAACAAACAAGATGCTGTTAATGTGCACAATGCCTGACAAAAAGGGCAACAGCCCCCACCGTGACAGGGAGAAACTGCTTTAATAAAGTAATTTGCAAAAGATTTCATTTCACATCTGAACCCAGGACAAATATAAAAATAGGTTATTGTGTTTGGGATTGACATTTTAGATATTGCTTAGGTCAATAAAAGTTTCCTAATCCTCTTCATTTAATGTTGTTTCCCAAGTGTCAAATTCTTCTCTCCATCCTATGGCCTCCACTTTTTCTCCTAATAACAAAGCTATTTTCCTCCAGTCAAGATATATGAAGTTATAGATTGTGACTTATGTAATTACAGCAGCTCATCTAATTCAAAACAATGGCCTCAGTTAATCACATAACTGCTGCCAAAAATAACAAAGGGAAACAAAACCCAGCTCTAAACAGAAAATTATGTCTAATAAATTAAAGAACAAATAATCCTAACGGAATCACAACCTGCTTGTAGGCATTTTATAAGCAAACCTCATCTCAATAAATTCAATAAATTCTGTAGTTATCCACTCAATACTGCTTTTTTTATTCCAAGTGGATGAAATTTTACAATGAATTTCAGAAGGAAACAATAAACTGCTACATTAAAATCAAGATAATATTATATCAGATCTTCTGTGTGCATAAGAGCCATCTTCAATTCAGGCATTAAGTGGATTAATTTATATTGCCATATACGAAGAAATCAAATTTGCCTGGCTGGATTTAATTTCCATTCCACTTATGGAGACTTCCTATTAAGTCTGAAAAGCATCTAAGCTATTTATGAATTTAAATTTAAATGGAAAAAATCTGCAAGCCTCAGAAAAACAGTTTGACTACTCATTCAGAATACTCACAGTCAAACACCTCATCCATCTAATTTGAACTACCACATTTAAACCAGGTTTCTCTCTCTCCAGACCAGTGGTGTGACCACCAGCCCACCATTCTTGGGAAGTATCTCCATTTGCTTTGCTGAAGCAGAACCATTTTGTGTAGCTGAGTCGCTGATTCAGACATAACCTCTGTCTTCTGTGCCTATAACAAGTGCTCAGACTACTTCATCCCATTCTCTGCCCCAATATTTAACTTTCTATGTAAGGTAGAGCATAATGGATGAAGAGACAATTGGTTTCCAGCATTAGTTACACTGTCCACTTGGAGCTGGCTACAAACTACAACCATTCAAAGATTCTGATTTCAGAGTGGGGACCCTCCAGGCTCTTGGAGAGCCTCTAGTGAGTTGACCCTGGCTGGATGCAGGTACCTACTAAAGCTGTTCTCTCACTCCCCTCTGCAACTG
Source organism: Scytalopus superciliaris (assembly GCA_013400415.1). Taxonomy (NCBI): domain Eukaryota; kingdom Metazoa; phylum Chordata; class Aves; order Passeriformes; family Rhinocryptidae; genus Scytalopus; species Scytalopus superciliaris. The sequence continues at coordinate 153,443 of VXBX01003857.1, read as the reverse complement.
GACAGAGGAGAGAAAATATAACAAAGGATTCATGAGTTGAGATAAGGACCACGAGAGATCACTCACTGATCACCATCATGGACAAAACAGACTCAAAGTGGGGATATTAATTAAATCTATTACTAACAAAATCAGAGCAGAAGAATAAGAAGCAAAATAAATCTCAAAAAAACTTCCCCCCACTGCTCCTTCTTTCCCTGTTCTACCTCGTCCCCTGCCAGCAGTGCAGGAGGACAGGAATGGGGGTTATGGTCAGTTCATCACAGGTTGTTTCCGCTGCTGCTCAGAAAGAGGAGTCCTTTCCCTGCACTGTGTGGGGTCCTTCCCAAGGGAGACAGTCCTTCACGAACTTTTCCAGTGTGAGTCCATCCCACAGGCAACAGTTTTTCACACACTGCTGCAGTGTGGGTCACTCCGGTGTGGGTGCAGTCCTTCAGACACAGGCTGCTCCAGCGTGGGTACCCTGCAAGGCCGTAAGTCCTACCAGGTAAACCTGCTCCAGTGTGGGCTCCTCTCCCCACCAGTCAGCAGGTCCTTGCCAGGATCCTGCTCCAGCATAGGCCTCCCACAGGAGTCACAACCTCCTTTGGGCATCTGCTACTCTGGCATGGGCTCCTCTATGGCCTGCAGGTGGATCTCTGCATCCCTGTGGTCCTCCATGGGGGAACCCCAGCTCTGGCACCTGGAGCACCTCCTAGCCCACCTTCTCTACTGACCTGTCTACTTTGTTGTTCACATGTTCTCATTCTGCTCTTCTTTTGCTGAGATTTTCACCTGGGTAACATCTTTTTTCTCCTTCTTAAATATGTTATCACCAAGGCTAAATTAATTCAACATTGTCTCCTTTTAAGGTAACTCTACAGGAGAAAGGGAATTAGAGTAGTCACTGATATCATTTTACTTAACCAATTTATTTAAGGTAAGCAAATCACTAACAGCTCAACACCTAAACAAGTTTTGTAAAAATAGAATAAAAGAAAATCATGCTGCATTAACAATCACCCTGTTCAACTTTGGAAACACCTCAAAGCAATTCAGCTGTGGAAGAAAACTGCAAATCCTCCTAATTAGAGCTTGTTATGAATCTACATACATGCATAAACAGTCCTGCTTTTCAGGATAACATGTTAAAAGACTTCTAAGTCTCGCAAGCCAAAGCAGGAGTTAACATTTTCCTAGCTCCAGAACTAGAGAAAGGAGGAAAAAGCTTCATCCTCTCTGCTAACAAAGTCAGGAACACACACATACACGTACACACATATTAAAAAAAAAA
>VXBX01003857.1:139602-152131 GCA_013400415.1 Scytalopus superciliaris | reverse complement strand
AAAAAAAAAAAAAAAATTCTACCCTTACTTTCAATAGTCTACCAAAATCTTACAAGCTTTTATAGAATTATACTGGTTATATATATTCATCAGGAACACAGATGAGGTCACATTTGCCCTCACTGTAAGGCAGTAAAAGACAAACAGAACGAATTACAGAAATGGGGGAGGACAGGTAGAACCCAAATATTGTTGTATCATTTTCATACTTATGAGAAGTGGGTCAGCATAGGAAAGGCAGTGACACTGTTGTGAAGGACCATCAGATTAATAAGGTAGCATGGAATTGTCTCTGAACACCTATTTAATGTTACATATCTTCCCCTCATATCTTGATCTTGCTATGTATCAAATAAATTATGAGGCCACTGTGAAGGCACTGGTGAAACAAGAATACCTGTGTGATATTAACAGAATCATTGCACTTGTATCAAAAAGAAAGTGTTCAAACAAGGAAAACAGACAACAGAAGTGACTTTCCCTATTATCTTCAAAAGAACATTACCATGGGAATGGAATAATGCAATAGCAAACAATACCTGAGTGACTCAGGATGGTTAAGAGGAAAGTGAAGATTGACATATTTGACCACAGAGTTCCTCGGATGTGGGAGAAAAAACCAATTCAGGTCACAGCACTCAGGTCTATTGTTGTATCAAGGGTGGTTTATTCTGTGTGAAAAACAAGTCAAGCCAACAGACTCAGACACAAGATAATTGTGAAGTACTACATTTACAAAAGGTCTTTTGCTCTCTTACAGAATCAAACAAAAAATAGTCACGCAAGTAAACAACTTAATTAAGACATTTTTAAATGTAGATCTAATACTGCAACCTTTCCCAGAAAGCCATGATTCTGACCTGGGAAAGACAATAAAAACAAAGTATATCAGTGTGGTAATTAAGACTCCAGTTATCCACCACCTTAGTAGTTCTGCCTGCGGTCCTCACGCTTAAGATTGTTTTTTTGGAAGAAGGCACAATCTACAGATAAGAGAATACAATCCATGTCTCATAAGCTGGTTCTTTCTAACATGGCTATAAGGTTTGTGTCAGGACTTTCTGATACCTTTAATACACCTCCTCTGTGATGCTCTTAATTTCTGCATTCTGATTCAAAAAAGAAGAGTTTGTGATACTCTCAGGACCCATTAAAAACAGACATAACAGTGTTTCTAAGTGATTTCTCTCTAAATTATTTTGGGAACTGTCTGAGAGAGAGTTTTTGTCACCAAATGCTCAACAGCTATAGAAAATACCAGCACAAAAATAAGTTATAATACCCAAGGGTGTAACAGGCCCAGGGGTAATGGGCAAAAACTGAAATACAGGGAGTTTCTCCTGAATATGAGGGAAAACTTCTTTGCTTGGAGTGTGACAGAGCACTGTAGCAGGCTGCCCAGAGAGGTTGTGGAGTCTCCTCTGGACATATTCAAAACGCACTTGGATGCATTCCTGTGTAACTTGCTGTAGGTGGACCTGCTTTAGCAAGGGGCTTGGACTAGATGGTCTTCAGAGGTCTCTTCTAACCCCAGCCACCCTGTGATTCTGTGATCCTTACCATAGCTTCAGTGGATCTGGAAGAAGGAAGGTTTAAAACTACTAGAGGTGTGGGTTTCTGGTCCAAGCTCCCAGAGGACCAGAAAATTAGGAGAAAGAGATGACACTGAGACAAAGACAGCTAATACTGCAGCCTCTGAGAACAGGGATCCAGAATGAACAATCCAGGCCTTTCCTAATCTTTCATGAACCTATCCCATAATCATGAGACAGTGCTCGGCTTCTATAAATTCAAGGATCCACAGTCCTTCAGGGATACCTGGGGAATGACTTGGCTTCAGAACCTTCCCATCTACCAGCACAAACCTCCTCAATTCCCTGATGCATCATCACCTTGTGTACAGACACTTGCACTAGCCTGAATCCTCAGGTTTAGGAGAGATGTCTTCAGGATCTTCCCAGGAAAACCAGATCACTGAATTAGCCTTTAAAAGGGATGAAATCAAGAATCACTTTTATGCTGGAGCAACGCACCAGAGCAGCTAAACACAGCAAGTCCCTCCTGATGCCCTACTCAAGCTGCCCTAGCAGTCTAGGGAGCATGGAGTTCCCAAGCTGTTCTGTTTCCAACCAGGACAGGGTTAATTTTTACAGTAGCCAGGAGGGGGCATGGCCAGGACATGTAAGTTATTCTATACCATCTCACATCATTGCTGGGGGCAGGGGGAACAGAATCTCTTCCAAGGAGAGAAGGTTCCTTCCAGTCGAGTAAGCATGGAGGAGAGAGCAGCTGGGTGTTCCCACTTCTGAGTTGGAGGGAGGGGTTGGGTAATGCCAGTTCTGAGGCAGCAGTGGGGATCCAGAGGGAGCAGTTGGGTATTATCTAGTGTCGGGGTTTTAACAGTGAGTAATAACATTTCTTTTTTCATACCCTCTGTCATTAGCACTTGTGCTGTTCCTGTTCCTTTTATCATCTCACTGCTGTTTCCAGTAAACTGTTCTTATCTTAATCCATAATCTCTATCTTTTGTGCCTCCAATTCTCCTCTCCATCCTGCCACAGAGGGGAGGAAGGGACGGGGAGTGAGCAAGTGGCAGTGTGGTTTTGGAGAGCACTAAACTGGGGAGTACCATTGCTAAGCCAGAACACAGGCAATGCCCTGCACTGCTCATGGTGTCTGTTAGAAGAGTTGGACACTTCTCATCAAAACCTTCTTGTTTAATACAAGCCACTTACTTCTTCATTCTGCACCTTGGAAGGACGGCTACACACCAAGTTCAGCTGTGGAGCCCGGTGGCATAAACCCAACTATTTCCATAACAAATTGCATTGGAACACAGATTTTTTTGGTTTTGTTTAGCCTCGTTAGCTTATTACAAATCCTGGGCTGCAACAGTGGTGATTAAACAGCATTCCCAAGCACTGCTTTAAGTAAGCAGCATCACTAAATTATTTATGCTACTCAGTAGCTCCTGATAATACAACTTTTATTTTTAACTCATTTAATGTGAAATTGTGCTGAGAAAAAGCACTGTCCTCTCCTTTGGTCACCCCTTAGTATTCACCAGCCACTCATTTTCAAAAATGCTAGGAGAAGGGCATGTATTTCTGCTAAAGAAATGTTTACTATAATCAAATTCCCAAACATTTAGAGAAGCTTTATGCAGACCCCATTGTAGGGGTCTTTCATGGCAATTATTGTATTCAAAATACAATAACCAAAAGATACTTTAAATAAGCAGATGAGTTACTATCTGATCTGGCAGCAGATCTTCTTAAAGCTCGGAAAAGCCAACAAAACCATTTGAACATCAGTGAGAAGCCCCTCTGAAAGTAAAACAGAAACGAATACCTATTTCTTCAGGTATATAAGGCATCAGTTTAACTTCTCAAAGACCAATACCAGGACACTGCAGCTTAGGGAAGATGAACTTTCCAAAATTGGAATCCAGGTAAAAGCCAGAGGCAGCTGCCCACGTCTACCCAGTACCACCTCCCAGTGCTCAAACCTCTCCTGGTTAGCTACCTATGGCCCTTCAGACTGTCTCCCTGCTGCAATTCCCCAGCCAGGCTACAGAAACACATCAGAATCCTTTAGATGCACAGATTCTTTGTTGCTAGCTATATTTACCTGCACAACCCAACCCTTCCCCACTTGGTGAATGATGACCTCTAGGGCATGGCACACATACCAGCCTGAAGGCAGAAATATTATTATCAGGCCTTTGAAGTAAGTCTCAGAAGTATAATTTGATCAGGTCTGACTCTATTTCACTCACTCTCCAGGCACTTCAAAAGGAAATAGCTTGCCTACCACTTCATAAAATGACAAGTTTTATCTGCAGTTTCTAACAGCTTCACATAATAGAAAAAAAATATAATCAAGACTTAAAAAAAAAGTAGCTTTAAAGGAAATACAAACAACTGTCACCCCTGGAAAAGCTATATGGAGCTCTTTACCCATAATTACACCAGGAGGAAGTATTACCTCTCCTGGCCTGCCTGGTGTTTATGCCTCAGGGGGAGCAGTTTTTCCTGTGGTCATGGTGGAAGAGAGGAAAAGGAAGCTGTAGGTCTGCTTATGGAAGCAAACAAATTGGCAGCAATACATTCAGACAAGCCACACAACCCCTTCTGCTTTGTCAGGCTCCCAGAAAGACAGAAGGTTAAGAGGGAATGGAAAGCAGTTCCTCACTGCCTCAGCCCTTGAGCTCAGACACAGCACTGAACTAGACAGCTAACGCGGCCACATTCAGGAGGACAGGGAAACAGCTACACTGAAGCCTGAGCATGTATCCTCAAGGGGTTTGGTTGGTTGGATTTTCCTAAGGTAAGCAAGGTGGTAAGCTGTCTGTCTACAGAGGGAAAAAAAGACAATAGTATAAATTATTTTACAAGTCTTGCAAAGCCATACCAACTGTTGACAGCTGAAGGGCAGCTTGAGATCCTCCACTTGCTGATCTCTTTTGGCATACATTTACCTGACAAATGCCCTCAGCTTGGGACAAGGGAGAAGCAAACAGCTAGAGATGTTGTTTCAAATTAAACATGGCTTGAGAAATGGAGCAGAGAGAGGGTTAGATGGCACAAAGCAGTCTACTTTAACATAGACTAAGATTTAACTTGCTTTTGCTAAAGTTATTAGCATCACCTACAGAAGCTGTAATACAGTTGCTTTCAGTCTTCCTCAAAAAGTGTTTTACACTTCACTGTTACTGATTTATGGTAAGTAGGAAAATTATGAGAAAAAAGTTATCTTTTTATTATTATTTCAAAACTTTATTTTAAATTGATAATATATTGCCTAATTCTCTCAAGACTGCTGAGTTCAAGGCACACAGATTAAATTTCAAGTATCATGTTGCTGATACTGCAGAGCTTGGCTCTCTGTGAGATATGACCACACTGAATGCAAAATACTTCTGTTACAAGCACTACATTAAAAGGATTTTCAAGAATTTGTTTCTCAGGTAGTCTTGGGGGAGAAGGTGAAGAAAAACCTTTTAAAAATCTATTGATTCCAAGTATTATGTTTATTGTGTCCAGTGATCTAGGATGACTCCATAGTGTGATTTGGCTTTTTTAATCAAAATTTTGATTTTCCATATCTGCCTAGAACAAAAATTTAAGCTGTAGTCTCACAGCCAGTAAGAGATAAATGTTTGCCTCCCCATCGCTGCAGAAAAAAAATCTCCATTTCCTCAATATACAAACTTAGAAACCCAAATTTTCATAAAACATAAAAATTTGCAGCAGACTTTACACAACCAGGAATTGACAGTTCTAACTCCTAAGCAAAAAATAAGAGCATGGATAAGGGATGGCAATCGTGGCAGGACTGAAAAAGACCCAATAAAGGTGAAAGTATAGAGAGAAGTTCTGCTTAATAGTTTCAGGCACTCAGGAATTTTTACTTGCATAAAACATTGAGTAGATGGAGACTAAAGCTGGATCTGGAAATGGAACTCATACACAATTTTGAAGAAGTGGCCAAGAGTTAATTCAGTGTCTACAGGTTAAATAAAAACACCTGAGAAAAATGGCATCCAGTGAAGGAAAAGCAATAGTCTTGCAACACTTCGGAACAAGGAAGAAAGAGGCAGAAAGACGGAAGGGTTGGGGTGAGGGAAAAAAGTGCCAGAGATTATGTAACAGAAAGGAAAGTCAGAGAAGGCCAGAGGTCATCCCAGTACAACAGATAAATATCCTCAGTTATGTGCAGATGTTTCACGTGCTGTGAATCTGCCAATAGGAAATTCAGACTGTGCGTTGAGAACAGGGACACAGGATGGAGAACAGAAGATGAAAAAATACACTAGCGGTTTGATGGAATAATCCACCACTTATCCTCCATGCTGACTTGCAACATCACAAGATTTCATCACAGCTATTTCACAGAATCCCATAATATTCTAGGTTGGATGGGACTCACAACAATCACCAAGTTCAACTTTTAGGTGAATGGCCCATGAGGGATCAAACTCATGACCTTGGTGTTATTAACACACCATGCTCTGACCAACTGAGCTAATCTCAGGGTCACATCAATTGCTCTACTGGATTAGAAAACAAAGACCAAAAAAGGGAGATTCCAGCAATCTTCAGCAGAACTCGTTTCATCTCCAGAAAGCGCCCAGTGGGACAACAGGACAAACAGACTACCACAAAGAAGTTACTGTGCCCAGTCCTGCAAGGTAGTCAAAGTCATGAAGGTTGCCTCAGGTTAAAGGCTATTCAGATGGACTAATAAAATTAAGGTAAGGAAATGGAAACAAAATCTAGGGAGCTTAATGCATTCTCTTTAAGGAAAGATTTCCTTAAAGACTTTTTAGAGGGGAAAAAAAAAATCAGCACAATGCATATTAAGTCAGGGGTGATAAAAGTTAGGACATTTAGTGTGTCTAAGTGGGGAGGGGAAAAAAAAAAAAAAGAAAACAGACTTGCCAGATTAAGAGCAATAAGATAAAAATCTTGACTCTTTAGAAATAGTATTTGATGGAATTTAAACTGGAATGTATAAGAGAAACAGGGAAAATACAAGAAGACAGAAAAGGCATAAATAGTCTTTTTTTAACAGAGAAAAGTAACTATTTTTTCTGAAACGTTTGCCTTATTTTAAGTCTCATCCAGCATCTGCTTGACATAGCAACACAATGTATTTAAACTGTGAAAGTCTACCAATTTTAATAGGAAATTAGGTTATAATATCCAAAGAACTAGATGACATCTAAGAACTGAAATGTTAAGAGAGAAGTGGCATTCAGAAACACAACAGAAAGTACAATTTATGTACTTCCTGTAAAAGGACTTCTCCAATTGAAGATAACCCAGATGGATTTTCGTATCTCAACAGTGGTCTCATGCCCATACACTTGGATAGGAAAGAACCAGCTCTGTTAAAGAGCACCAGCTGGGGAAGCCAGATAAAAAGCAATTCTTTGTAAATGCATTGTAACCTTTGTCAGTCTCAAATATTAAGCTATCCTGTGATCTTTTAGGGGGAAAAAAAGTGTTGCTATGATGCTCACACTGCCAGACACATAATCCAAAGCTTTATTTTAGTCACCGAAACCTGACAGAATAGGCTTGTTTTGCACACCTCCTGACCATGGAAATTGCCTAGAGAATGATGACCTTTAAGTCCACAATTTATCATGTTTTCTCACTACAAAATAATCTGATATTGTAGCAGTTCTGTGATTTCTAAATCAATAGGTTTTAACTGTCATTGCCACCATCACCTATCCAATTTCTTTGCCCATTTTTTGGCAGAGCTGGATGTGTGCAGCCTTTTAAAAATAGTTAATGATGACACTGAAAAAGTTATTTATATTTTCAACTTGACAGTTTGTCAAGAGCCTTGAAAAAATTATATTATGAATATGCACATAAGGGCACCAAAGATGACTCTTGAAAAACTTAATTTTCCCTACTGCAGATTTAGTTTTCACACAGAGGGACACATTTTGCACTTCTGGAAAAAACTCTGAGATTACCAGGCTAGAAAAATACATGTATTGCTTTCTGTTCATTTTTATATGAAGAGCTGGGGTTTTTTTCAAATTTTGCCTCTAAGAAAAATTATACTCCCATAGCACAGAAATGTTCTTGGATGCAACCAAGAAACAGAAACAAAACACTCTGTATAATAATCAGTCATTATTCCCTTTATTATTATTATTTATTAGACTCCTTACTGCAGAGTAATTTAGCTTACAAGCAGCAGTAAGACCAAGGGGCAGGTCATGAAAAATATTTTTAAACAAAGGATATTGACAGTTTTTAGCACATGATTTTTGTACATCAGTGTCTGATGCATCTCAGAATCACCTTTAGCAATGAAATATGCACATCCCAAGATAAAATGTAAACCCAGGTAACACCCTAAATGCTGCACCTAACATTTGCAAAATAGGTTGCTGCTTCCTCTGGTATGTGAGTGATTATACTCTTGGCCATTTGAAAATCTGAACAGCAGTTTGGATTTTTTAATAATCATACTGGAGTCTAAGAGGAAGCAAATAAAATTAATAACATACTGATCATCATGAGAGCAGAGCTCTGTTTTTAGGTCTGACAACACATGGCCCTAAAAAGACAACTCTCAGCTACTCTGTAGAGACTTCCAAAGGGAAAAGCAAAAGCTTTTGGATAGAGACGAGTCAACCAAATTCCATCTGACTCCTTGTCACTTACTGGGCTAAAACCAGCATGTCATATTTGTGAAACCAGTACTGACCCAGAAGGTCTGAGTATTAGAAACTGCTGACTGTCTTCATTTGTTCATGTAGGTGCACAAAGACATTTCTGAAACTCAGATAAGATACTGAAAAGAGGTCTGATGTAGCATGGTGCACCCAGGGCCTGGCCAGCCCTTCTACTGCTCAGCCCTAGTTTGCTTCCAGCAGAGTAGATTACAGCAGCCAAGAGCAAAATCCGGCCTCCTCTTCATCTGATTGCAGACCTTAAGATCTCAAATGACTTGTGGGAATAATAAACATTCACTAAGCATACAATTAAAAGCATTTTCCTGCCTTCATTCTAGGTGTCAGTACTGTTCATCCTGCGTCCTCTCCATCCCTTCTACAGAGAATTACTACAGGCTTAAATTCTTCTCGCAGTTACAGCATCTTGAAAACTTACTCAAATTTATTTACCATTTAGATTTCAGACCAAAACCAAAGTTTAAAGAAAATCATTTAAGTGGAAAAGCAAAAGAAATCTCAAATGCAAAACTTAAAAAGTCAGCTTATAAAGATTTCAAAGACTGTCACTTTCATTACAGAAGAATTAAACTCCATTGGATGAAACACAAGAATTAAATAAAAAGTTAGAAAAATGGTGAATTTCACAAAAAGAAGAGTGATTAGCCTGATTTAGAGGTTCTCCTCACTTCAGAAGCAAGTTAGTCATCTGGACCATGGCAGCTCATCTCCAGTCATCTCTAAATCTTCATGTCACCAGAGGGAAGCAATGAAGCTGTTGGCACACATCTCTCTTCCCAACACCAAGCTCTACCCACACTATCATGACACAGCCCTGAAGCAATCAATCTGCCACCACAGCATCTGTCTGCCTGCACCAAGCCAGCCTTTGGGAGAATGAGGCTGAGCAAGTTAAGTGAGCTAATGCAAACAGGTGAATAGTAAAAACAGTGCTCAGTAGCAAAACCTAACACTGAGTTTAACTTGTCACACACAAAACAGATGCAGTATAAAGTTTTATGAATTAGTTAAAATTCAGTACAAACTTTTTGTTGACTTTCCTGATTCCAAAGGTTTAAAAGCTCCAGGACAACTCTGCCCTGTTTTGTGTCTTGGGACCATGGATCCAAGGCCTTCCAGTGCCTACAGGTCTAGGCCTGCCATAGGATGGGAGATGAAGAACCTCCTGTGCAGCTCCCTACTATGCCAAGATTCCCCAGGAACTGTAGGACACAGTCAACACTCCAACTCCTGCAGAAACTCCCACTCTGGCAACTTCAGTCCAAATTACTGGCTGCACAGGAAAGTCCTCTGTTAACACCCTTCCCCACAGGTCTCCAGGCTTCTAAGGTACAGTTGTTGGCATGAACTCACTCAGACCATAACCCTGGAGCCACCTCAATGATACCACTGGAGGCTGGAAATCTCAGGCCTTTCAGTTTTCACAGGCACTAGAGTGCACAGGGATACAAGTGAAACATCAGGACCATTTGTTTAATTAGAAATCTGTTGGAGACAGAAGATGGTGACTAAATAGTGGACGTATTACATAACTTAGAAACAGACCACAGAATGAAGAAATAAACTATGCACAGCGTAGTAACAGCAAAGCAAGAGAGGAGAATTTATTTGTATAATACATGAACATAATACTAAGATATTTCAGGACAACCCCTGTAAGCAATTTTGATTCATGTTATGATTAGCTCAGTTCTTTCTAGCTCCTCCCAAAATTGAAAGCATTGCCAGTGGTAGTATTCATCATATTTACTCATACAATTCAACCCCAAATCTCCTTACCAAGCAGTGTTTCAGTGTTCCCTTCAGAAAATGAAACAACACACCCCCTAGTTTTGAAGGTGGGAATATACTCCTTCACCATGAACACCCCATCATGGTTCCTTGGCCCAAAAATACAGGTGGAACCTTAGGCCCAATCTTTTATAGCATTTTCAAGGTAAATCTTAGGCTCTCCTTATATTGACAATAAGTGTGACATGAGAATCTGACTTGTAGAGCAAGGCACTCGGTACAAAGAGTTCAGCTTTCACTCCGCACACATCTCAAAAGGCCATATTTCAAATAAAATATTACATGTTCCAGTGGATTTCACTTGCCAAGTAGTCAAAACACACAGGATATATATCCTGAGCCTTGGCATTACTGAGAGAAGAACCCCATTCACACACCGACACCATCATGCAATGCAAACTGAAGTGTGAAATGCAGGGAAGACTCAGAGATGCATTTCAAGAGCATTCCATGACCCAATATAAAAATGGCAGTGTAGGTGCACCCTTGTTCTCCCAACAGCTTCCCACACCATCAGTATCCCCCATCACAGTGCTAAGTTAAGATCCACTCAGGTAAACTGACTAGTCCAAGTGTGGGTTAATTCTTTTCAGGCTTCAGCATCTATCCTCATGATACTGACTGCAATATCAAAGCCTTTGCCTCCTATATGGAAAAGTAAGCAACAGTCATTAAGCTACACAATCCAATTTTAATTAAGCAGGCCAAGAAATCATCCAGCTGTAATCCCCTAACTGTCCTCTCTCTCCACTGCAACAGTGGTCAGATTTTAATTACCTATGATGAAAAAAACAAGTTTTCTCAATTTGTTTTTTCACTTGATGACAAAGTATCCTAAGCTTCCCCAGAGACTTGCACCACACAAGACTATGGACAAGATTAAGTTATGCTTGCTCCCCCCTTTTTTTTAAATTCTAAAAATGAATTGTAAGAATGTTAGCTACTCAGTGGTACAAATGCCAGGAGCCAGGCTTCTATCTATGCAACAAAACTTGTTTTCACATGCTAATACAAGGTCATCTTAGATTTATAGATGATTACATATTTTACATTGTCAGAAGTTGCAAAACACAGAAAAGACTGATAGCCAAATTGTTTGGCTTAATATCAAAGAAAAACAATAGATTTTAGAATTACATCGGAGTCCTAACATTTACAAATCTTTTCAGTAACAAAAAACTCCATTCAATTCCAAATTCAGAAGTTACTGCACTTTTGTTACTGGAAAAAAACCCCAGAACCTCAACTTGCTCTCTGATTTAACACTTTAACAGTGGTATTATACTGCTGGACTAAGAATCTTGAGTGTACCAGGCTTCACTGATGGAAGAGTGTTCATTTTCTTTCCTCTTTTCATTTCCAGATTTTTTAATGCAGTATCTAACAGGAGAAGTACCCCACATCCAAAAAAGCCCCACCCATACATTTGCTTTTATATACAATTTTAACACGGTTTTGAGACTTGGTATATATTTCAGTATCAATAATCAACATTTCTCAGGCTATTGCACTTTCTTTGAAACACCAAGGCAAAGGTTTATTACTGGAGACATATAGGGACTACTTGCTCTCCTTGGAGAATGACAATGCTGATAACTCACAAAAAAAAAAAAGAAAAAGAGAACAATTTTTCTAGGCTAATTATAATATCCATTATGGAAAGGACATCCTTTATTAATATTCTTTATTATGAGAATAAATACATAAAACAAATGCAATATATTAGCCACATTTCTTCATATACATTCAGAATAGAACAAGAAGCTAATAGGCATAAGTATCAGAACTAGTTGAACAAATTTTTACTAAGCCAACAACACTAGAGGAAAGTTGGAATGTTTATGCATCAGTAGCAGACAGAAAACATGTGATTTCAATATTTCCTTTATATTAGTTTTAAGACAAACATATTGTAGTTGTAAGCATGAACTGCATGAACTGACAGAAGTGTTTAGCTCCGTGCGGTGGCCGTTTGAGGTTGTTCTGATTGCAACTGTTTTCCAAGGTATTCCCTGAAATACAACAAAAAATTAGATTGAGAAAAGTCCTGGAGATTGGGGAGTGGGATAGCGGTGGGAGCTATGAAGTAGATAAAGAAGAAAAACCTTTAAATTCAGAATTATTTCTTCAAATATTGTCTACTGTCAAAAATCAACTGGAGCAACAATGAGAGTACCTAAGCTTTAGGTATCCTTTATCTATCCATATGAAAATAAAGTACAAATCAAACTCAATGAAGCTGCCTAGAAGAAGAAAAAGCCCAATGGTAACATTTAGAAGCCCTGACAACTGATACAGGACACCCATATGAAGCCCACAGATTTTGCTTGTTGAATATATATTTCAGAGGCTTTGGCAAAACATCTGAAAGTAATTCTTCCCATAACCCAGCTGCATGAGCACAACCAATACCAATGACATACTGGCAATACAACCCATGGGCTAACAAAACAGACACAGACTGAGTAACTACATACTCAAGTTGAGAAAAAAAAAAAAAAAAAAAAAAATAAA
>VXBX01003857.1:93906-139048 GCA_013400415.1 Scytalopus superciliaris | reverse complement strand
AAAAAAAATCCAAAATCCTAACTCAAGAGCACATGCTTCTCCTTTACTAAAATTAAGATAAACTCATTTTGCATATTTCAAAAACTAGTTTTTAGCTTAGTGTCCCACTGAACAGCTATTCCCTGTGCATTACAACTCCTATTGTGCAATGAAGTTTAGCACCTCAACTGCACCACACAACACCACTTTTCTCAGTTTTAACATTAAGCATACAGAAAAGAAAAATTCCTGTAAGATACAACATTAACTTCAAACACCACTAGCAAAGAAAATAACACATAATTTGTCTGCTAAACCATATGCTATGATTTAGCACCTTCCTTCACAGCCTCATCAGGTGTTGCTGTAGAATGCTTGGGCTGCACTCAACAGATATGACTCTTGATCATAACAGACAGGTTACCATCCTCAAAGCAGAGACTGCTGATGGCAAAGAAGGAACTGAGCTGCTCTCTTCTGGTTTTACAGGACTCAAACAAACAAAATTTGGCAGTCATCCAAAAAACACAGCCAGCAACTATGAAAGGGCTTCCAAATTCACCAAACCTCCTCTGGCTCCCTCAAAGGGTTTTTCCATTTGTTTCATGCCTACGCGCATGTACTGGCTCTAGTGTTTCTTCTCTGACATCGAGCCTTGAAAGCCTTCACACTTGCTGCATACACGGCTCTGCTCACCATAACAAAAGTCTGCAACATTACTTACTCTTAAAGCACAGATGAAGCATATTCAATATGAAATTTCTACATTGTTACTCAGAAGTAAGAAAAATCAATCAAGCTAACAATCCATAGCATTACAGCTATTGCACAGCTCCACTGTTTCAGATATTCCATATAGTGTCTGAGATTTGTGATGCATGCTACAACAGAAAGTAATGAGCTATTAGACTTACAATTTTTTTAATTACAAGCTCTAAGTTCATGAATTGGACCACTTTGACCCATTTTAAACCATTATCCTCATACTGGAATAGAAAGACCTTTATAAAAAGGTCAGTTTTAGCCACCTTCTGACTTCCTTCAACAGAAAACCATCCCTATTACAAACCAAATGAACCTGGTCCAAACAAGTTTGCATTTACAGATAATAACATTCAAATGTAAAATAAGTAATTCAGTATAAATTTACAAGAACACAAAATATTACCTCTGCACTGCAGACAAGCTTCAAACATGCAACTGTAGTACGACACTTATAAGAATCTTCTATTTTTCAATTAAAACTCAGATCAACAAAACTTGAAACATTTTCACTTCCCTGGTCATTCAGAAGTCTGATGGTTAGGCATAAGTAATTTGCATTTGCAAATTAATCTTTTCATTCTTAGTAGAATAACCAAGTGAGATTCCTTCCACACTAGTAATTTCCCCTTTTTCAGGCTTCTCTTTAAACACACATTTTCTGCTGTTTCCAGTGTTTTGAAGAAGAAAAGGAAGCTTAGAGGTAAATGACTTTGTTGTATCTCAAATTCTTATTCCAATTTGCTGTTTCATTTCATTTAATTTAATCGGTTTTGTTTCACATGAGACACCGACATCTTGAAGCTGAGACATACTTAAGTGTCACAGTAATTGCAACAGATGCTTAAAGGTCATTTAACAAAAGGCACATGGAACTGATCCAACATATAAGCCACCAAACTCAGTAAGCATGGAATAAGGAGATAATTGCTAACTGGCACCTTTTTATACTAATATATACTATGTACTAAAGGATCATTGTCAACAACAATTGATGATAGAAGGGAAAATTTTAAGATACATACAACAGATTTCTCGAGGCCATGTGCTAAAACGAACAAGCCTTCAAGTTTAAAGAGTATTACTTTTAGTGTTATACTCCAAATTGCAGTGCAGTCAGATTTAGCTGTCTGTAAAAGAACACTGAAAATTATCTTTTTTTTTAATAGGCAAGTGAAGGAAAGTAGATGAAGCACAGAAAAAAGAAGGGATAAAATTTTCATATTTTCTTTTTTCTAACATTTATTTTAAATCTTGCTTCCCATTTATTAAAGAACCGAGTTACCAAAAAAAATATTTGATAGTCTTGAACATCTCCAATTTCTAGTTTGGTTTAACAGACTGAAGTTCCCAACAGACAGGATGCCTTTCTTGACAAAGGACAAAATAAAAGTATTGAACTTATTTTTCTCTATCTAAATACACAGTCCGTCCCATACTTCTGAGAGTGAAAGGCTAATTCTAAAGAAATATTTCCCCTTATGAAAGGGTAAAGAAGCCTAATAAAGCTATAGTGGAAAGTCTGCCACTTGACACAACACATTTGAAAGACATTGCCAACATACACTGTTTACAGACAAATCAGAAACAAATGACAAACAGTTAAAACAAACAAGTTCACAGGACAGGCAGCAGATAGAATAGTTTGAACAGACTTAACAGTTTTGCCATCTTTATGTTGCATTTCTGCTAGGGCTCTAATAACACAGAGAGAGGTTATTAGACCTGTGGAGAGAGATAGACCAGTTTTAGTAATTTACTGTGAGTTTACAAAGAGGTATTTGAATTACACAACTGATGTATTCCCAATTCTAAGAAGGCTAAACTGTCCCTTGAAAGCACTGCTCTTTTAGGTGTAACACTGCTGCAGAAACAACTCCACAGTTTAACACTCTCTGGAACTTCTGAGCATGAGACAGGAAGTGGCAACACAGGACAAGGTTGCAACCAGCTGTCAAATCTCCATCTAATCCAGTGGGATGCAAATCTGAAACAGCCACCCCTTTAACCCATTCCAGCTGTGTATGCCTGGCTTTTTCATGGGGCATTTAAGGCATTCTGGTGAGACAATACTTTTTTTTTTGCTCATTTAACTCTCAAGTGAATTGCTTCCAACTAATAAGCTCCCTTGAACCTGATGACTGCAGTGTCACACTAACGCCAGTGGTGGCTGGGAGAGACAAGTGGAGCTGGAGAGGGGCCAACACAAGTGCACTTACTTTGCCACAGAGCCGTTGTCACAGAAGCCAGGAAAGAAAATAAAGAAGCCAGGGCTTAAATCAAACCTGGAGAAATGGTAAGATTTGGTTCCTGAAATGTAATATTAACATGTCATACTGCTGGATCTAAAGTTACAACACTGCATATTTTTATCTATCATTTTATGTTCCTCATCATGTTCTTCACAGAAGTAAATAGAGATTGTACAGCTACAAAAGCAGTAAACTGAAAAACAAAGAGACATCTTCCTAGAGAGCTGGGCTGGGAAGACTGCCAAAGCTGGAGTGCTACCACAGGAAATCTGCAGTCCTCTTCTGTTACTTGTTTGCTGAACACAATTTTCTTCTCCCGGTGGACTAATGCAATGTGAAATATTTCAATCAAAGTATTAAAGATTATAAAGTATTTGTCTGTTATATCAATGAAGACTATAAGCAGTGCTGAAGGCAAGCCGTCACAAACCAACAACAAAAGCAAGTAAGAACAAATGTATAGGCAACAGAATCAAAGGTACTTTCACCAAACAGTCTGGGACTTCACCATACCAAACTGAAGTTTTTTAAATTATCTTACTTCAATGAACTATGGTGAACTAGATCTCAAGAGAGGAGATACTGCAAAATTCTCTGCAGTTCTCAGTCTGTAGCTTAACAGATTCCACTTCATAAACCCAAGTAGAACAAAAGCCAAGTGTTAAGATGAACAGCACATAGGACGTTGTTTCACTTTAATTATTCACAAAGACATTCAACATTCTGATGTGCACATTAAAACTAAACAGCCTGAATGATTGTGCAGGATTATAAACATTACATGAAAGGTGTTTTTTCTCCAAATGGAGCCTGTCTTCAGCTGAATGCAATAACATTAATAGAAAACCTCAGAATTCTGATTACTGAAAACTTTACTCATAGCATAGTTTAAAGCCCTCCTTACAACATGAAATGCAAAATTAATGTGTCTTTAAACTGAGACACTGCAAGAACCTCCTTTTCATTAAGCAGTTTGCTTTCAGAAAGGTTTTGTCCCTTTTTGAAAGCATTATTACAGACTTGCAGTTCACAACTTTACATCTTCACACATGAAGAAACAGCAGATCAATGAGCTCTTATAGCAGGCCTATTACTTAAGCATTTGATTAGTTTTTGAAAGAAAATAAACTCTGAAATTCAATTCAATATAAGCCTTTCTATTAGTGAAACAAATATAAGTAATTTTTCACTTATGCACTATGAGCTAACACTTACACAGAGCCCTTCTGTGAATTAAAAAAAACTCACCTGACTAAACCTTGCAACATGGTTTGAAAGCAGTTTTATATTTAAACAGACGATTAAGTTGCCACAAAGAATTTTGTTGCTTTATACACATAAGCTTTAATGTTTGCCCAGTATATGTCAGAATGACTAACATAAATAATGTTTAACTGAATTCTCCTATCAAGAAATCAAATCTTTAAAGTAACACAAATAAGAAGTAAATTATCAAAAAGTTACTTCTTTAGTGACATGTTTTTCAGCATTACACATGGAAATGAGCAATTTCTTTGAAAAAAGGAAATGCAAACTGAGCAGGATGTTTGATATTTGCAAAACATTTGCTCCACACTAAGATAAGCTCTAGAAATATTGAAGAGCGTTTTTCAAATGTGTAGAGATCTTATGACAGAAAACATGATCACAGTGTGAATACTAGAGAGCATACACAAAAACCACATCCCCTACCTGTATGGAATTAAGCTTTACAAATAAAAAGATAGAGCACTCCATTAGATACCAAGTGTGCCTGTAACTAATTGGATTTCTGCCTAACTTCTCATTCTTGCTAGGAACTGTTCTCTTTTAAAAATATATTAATTTCTATCAGAGACACTATCTTCTCAAATTTCTTAGTTAACTTCAGTTAACTACTAAAAAGGAATTGCACTGATGATGAAAGCTAAGAAACAAGATAAAGAAATAGTGTGGAGTGCATTATCTTGTAAGCATTGTTTCCCAGATTTAAGCCTACCACTGTATTAAGCATTCTACTCCTCAGTGTTGGGATGAAGGAAAAAATAAGGGGCAGGGGGTGCAAAATTTGTGGCTGTCAGTTTACTCTCACTACACCTTGCACTTCTCACTACCAAATGCAAGCATGGTACTGAAGCGATCTATAGAATGTTTCTATATATAGCATACTGCAAATCCTAGGAAGTTTCAATTTTTTTTAATGTTTCTGCAGGACTCCCCCTTTTACAAGATGGAAAGCAAGTAATTTTGTCTGGATCGTGTGCACTTAGAAAATCATATCTGACACTGTTGCATATTCAAAGATTATCTGAATTTGTTGCTTCAATCAGTACGCCATTTATTAATTCCACTTCCCAAACCAAACTTGATCATGCTTAAGTGATACATTTTAACTCCCACTGTTCAGTGTCTGCCAACATACTCATACTCTTCACGTCAGTATAAACTCATTGAAGAGCACTTCATTCTAAAAGTCTGCCTGTTGAAAGGAAGTTTATAGCTCAGAGCCTGCACAGGTGAAAGGAACCTGGGAGATGAGGCATCACACCTGACCCTACAGGTAAGAGATGTGATCCCTCCCTGACAGCAGCTCGCTACTACGGCATAAGCAGAGAGATGGGGCAGCACAGTCCACTGGTTTACTCAATAGGAGCAACTGCCAAATGGTGTGTCAGTTCTCCCATTACCCTGAACCAGTTAGAAGAAACATAAGCAAGTTTGCAATCAGATTCACTATGGTTTCAGTAGCACTTGTATGAATAGTGGAGAACATTTGAGCTACAGAGGTTAAACTACTGCATTTTACTTTACTTTTGTATGAACAAAGAGCACACATAATCCATCTTTGCATGTCAGCTAGACTGGATATTGCAACCACTCTCTTCTATTAATGATGTCTGGTCTCCAACTCCCAGCAGCACTGCTGCTAACAAAGCAAGAAAAAATAATATGCTGCTCTAATCACACAAGTGATGAGTAAATTTTCCCAGGCCTAACCTGTCTAGAAGACAAGCAAGTGGTGGAAACTAATGCACTATGTTTTGGGTGACCATTAAGGTCACAAATGAAATACACATTAAATGCAGACTATCTAGAATTCACCTATATCTTATTTTAATGAAATAATAGAGAGTTAAAATGAAGGCAAGTGACTCTAGTTTCACAAGTCTGAAAAACAAAAGATTATTCCCGCTGCTCAACTTCAGACACTGAAGCTGCTCTGCACTGCTCTGAAAACCTGCTTCTCTCGAAGGAACTGGAAGGTGCTTTGAGTCACAACAACCCATCCCTGAAGTTCAGTAAAATGTTGTCCCATGAAGCACATAAAAGGCACCTGCTTCATCTATAGCGATTAACATACTGTGTTTCTTTAAAGTGACACATGTAAGTGCTGTTAGAACTTAGTGATTTGTTTCCTTTACAGTTCGCATCGTTAAGAAGACTGTTCCCAACAGCAGCAAGTTCCCAAAACAAGTTCCTAATACTTAAAATGACAAGTTGCCACTGAACACCAGCAAAGACAAGAAATAAGGAGATGATGTTTCTCATATATATTTAAAGCACAGATTGAACACGACACACGAAAAAATTTGTGCTATCACTGCCAGGCCAAACTCTCCCACTTGCCAATAACAGCTTTTTACCATCAGCATGGGGTGCCATGACTAACACAGTTCAAATCAGAATGAAACTCCGGATTAATTACCATGTATAGGCATTAAGGGATGCTAAAAAGATAATTTTGCTCCCTGCTTCATCAAGTGAACGATCATTTAACATGCGAATCTAACTGGAATATTTCACCTGAACTTAGCTCATCTGAAAAGCTGACAGCAGTTACTGCTTTTGCCAGCATAGCTTCACCATTTAACAGAATGCCTGACAGTCTGATTTCCCCCCATTTATCCCTGACTTAAAAACCCCTAAGGGAAAGCTAGTTGAGCAGCCTGTAATGAACTACTCAAATTACTTAGCAGTTAACTGTCTCTAAGTTGAGTTATTAGCAGCCTAATGATATGGCTGCATTTTAAGCAGAATGCTACTTCAGCTGCCCCATGACACTCCCTCGATTCAGGTATCAGAAGTTTTCCTTACTCCACGCACAGCACTTGCACCAAGCCTCATCCTGGCAGAGTAAACCTGTATTTTCTAATCCTTCCCTCAGTCAGCCTCCACATCTAGGAAATGCCTGACGACCTCTGTCACACCTGTCAGAGGCAGTAGTGCAGAGTTGTTTCACACCAATTAAACTCAAGGAAAAAAGACAATTACTTTGAGTGAAATAACTGGAATTCCAGAATATGTGGACTCAAGAGGAAAAATGTTTATTGTTTCTCTAGCTCTGAAGAGCAAAGTAAGCTGTGCAGCACTCAGAGGACTCAGCATGTGTGGGGAGAAGAGACAGCAATGAAACAGAAGAGCTCCTGATGCTCATCAAAAGCCAGATCTAAACAGAGAGAGATCTAGCTTCCCGTATACAAACACTGTGTAATTGACTTAGCTGAAAGTATCTGATGTCCATGCCAGGGGGAAAACTACTTTGGCAAATACGAGCCAAGGACAATGTGCCTCAGAGGCTTATTCCAATAAGAATTAAAAAAGAAAATATTCCCTACAGAGATGACAATATGCATCTGAAAATGGCACTTACACAGATCCTTTTAGTGACACCTCTGAAGATTTGAAACTAGATGTATTTGCCACCTCCCCCTCAGTCTCAAGTCTAAACATTCACAAACTGTAAAAAGCAGGCACAGAATGCTCATGTCATAAAACCCCAAGATAAATCTAGAAGACCAGACATGATATTTTTATGAGAAGTATTCTCAAGATGAAAGTAAGGAAAAGCCCCATTAGGCATTCATGAAAACTTTTACTACCAGTGAGGTTTGTGCTGGAGAAAGACCATTTCATATATTTATTACCAGATTTTCAAGACATCAGAACACCCATGAAATAAGACCTGTCCCAATTGTAGAAGGCAAATTCAGTAACTTAACTTTCCATGCCATAATCTCTATTTAGTTACAAATGGTTTCTAATACTCAGAATGTCTCAAATGTATGAGAATAGCATAGTGAGAAAAGAAATGTATCAAACTGAGGACGACAGAGTATAACATACAATAATGACCAAAAATTAGTTTGTACACGATCATACGTTTAGTATCCATCTCCACATACACCGAAAGTCCGTATTATTTACCAAAGTACTCCTCAGGTAGAGAATACTACCTCCAGATTTTCGTGGTAGGATATTTAAACATGTGTTTCTCTGTTGCAGAAAGTTCCCACAGTATGTGAGAGGGAGGGAGTAAGATAAAATTAATCTAACACATGCGAGAGTTAAACCCCATGTTCTTCAGAAGGAGAGGGAGAAAACTAGGCTTCGTTTTACCTAAGATACACTGCAAGGAGAGATGACAGGAGCTTCTTGTCAGCCTTGCCAGCCTGTCACAGCAAATATGAGACTTCATTTCTCAGAAGGCACTCAATAGACCTTGCTCCCCTACCACTTTCATGCTGGTAGTATCATCACCACTCAGCCTTTTAAAAAGATCACATTGTCTCAGAAGTGAGAAAACTGACAGAAGTTGTAGATACTTCCAAGCACTAAGTTTTTCAGAAATACAAGGTTGTTTAAGTTCAAAATTAAATTAGTTGTTTGTATACCAACATCTATGCCCCAAACGTACCCAAATACAGTGTTGCATTTTAGCTTCCTTGCAGGCAACGCCAAACTGAAAATTAGAGCTCTGGTTTAATCATAATTAATAACCAGATTAAGAACTTCTAATTAGTATTTTTAACTCTCCATGCTTTATGGTTAGCATATCTAATTAGTTTGACAAGTTATACCAAGTTGTTACATGAACGCTGAAGTTTTTCTGAATGTCAGCCCTTCAGTGCTGCCCCATAAACTTCCCATGCTCTGTTGGAAACATAGTATCACCCATCACCAAGTTCTGTGGCAGAACACACAAGACTTTGGGGTTATTAGAGAACTAACAACAAACAATGAAAGAAAAACCTCACTTTAAACATTATTCTCAGTGACTGATGGAAAAGGTACCAGCATGAGATTTTCAACTTCATCTAACCAACCGGCTCATAAATATCTCAGGAGCACAAAAAAGTTGTACTTGCACCCCTTAAAATGGCAACACAAAAAAACAAAACAGCGTAGAATGAGAAAAAGGAATAGAGCAAAGAACAACAATGCAAAGGAATGGTCAGGTATGCACTTTGCAAGCAACTGCCAATTAAATACTTGAAGAAGTGCAAACCTAAATTACAGCTCGCATTGAATATTAAGCAGTTCAAATAAAAATCATTATAGAAGATCCTGAGTTGGAAAGAGAACCACAAAGACTGTCAAGGCCAGCTCCTGGCCCTGCACAGAACCAGCCCAAGAATCACACCATGTACCTGAAAGCATTGTAAAAATGCTTCTTGAACTCTGTCAGGCTTGGGGCTGTGACCACTTCCCTGGGGAGCCCATCCCAGTGCCCAGCCACCCTTTGAGTGAAGAAACTTTTCCTAATATTCAACCTAAGTTAAAATATATTGTTCAAGTGAATTACTCATATGACATTCAACCATGTAAGATGAAGCTACTCAATTCAACTGCTTCCAAAATAAACAGAAAAGCTAAGTTTTTACAATGTATTACTCTATTGTTTAAAAATTGCTTTCTTACCACATAAAAATGCTATTCCCCCTTAAAGAAATCTACCATCTTCAATCCTCTCTCCACACCCAAGATTTCTGTTAGTAGTATGGTAAATAATCTTCACATACCAATTGTGCACCATCAGCTTCTGCACAGCCAGTAGTGCATTATAACGAACTTGTTGGTCTTCGTGATGCATGTGGTTCATTACCAGCTGCTTACCACCAAGCTGTTCAATCACTCTGAAACAGAGAAGGGGAGCAGGGTTTTTTGACATTACTCTAAGTGCTGGGTAGCTATACTATCCAACCACTTTATATTCAAGGTATTAAGAGGTTAAGTTACATAATACTTATTTTATTAAAAATATTTATTTCCTAACATACACATCTCATTTGACATGTTGCAAATGCATATTATCTTCTACTGCCTGCTGAATTTTTAAAAAATTTTTTTAAGAATTCACAACATCATAAAGTTTTTGTGTTGGACTCCTCTTTGCTACCCACTACCAACTTCCATAAATTTTGAAATAAACAATCAAGGAAAGAACCTTTTACAGAGAGGGTTATTTACTTTATCCACATCGCTAAAAAACTCAGTATCAGATGAAAGGGTTGGCAGGATACATCACTATCAATTACTAGGCAGAAGGCAGGGCCCTCCCCTCCACAAATGGATGACAACCAGGTCGCTCCATTTTTTGTAAGAATAAAACCCCAATCTAGTCCAGCACAGAAAAACGTGTATAATCACACCAACACCTATTAAATCACTCACCTTGTACATATAGTACCTTTTGACATTCAAACTGTACTAGAGCCAGAGCTACTCCTGCACAAGAGGCAGAACTGGCTGTTAAGGGTACCATTTCCAGAAAAAAATATGTTTCAGCTACATCTTGCACTACAAACTTCACCACCATAGTCAGCCATAGCTTTTTAACAGCTACACCAAATCCCCCGCAAAATACCAATGAAACCTTGTATTGAACGTCATGAACATATGAGTTCTAAATTAAAGAAAATGGAAGGCAACACACTTAACACCTGGAAAAGGATCACCATCCAGAGGACTCCACATGCAGCATTTTGGTCTGTCATAATAAAGTCAGTTCAGAGAAAATTTGCTAGGAATATATTGCTGATTACTCACTGATTTTCATATGGTTTCTGACATCAGTTCTCACACATCACCTGTAAAGAAGCTATCACTTGCATGAGTTTTAACCTGATGCTGACCTGCCGTTCTAAGCTTGCATTAGCTGCTATATGAATTTAGTACTGCTCTTTTCATGGCCAAATTTGTGCACTGCTGCTGCACAACACAATGTATTTTTGTAAACTGCAGTATGGGTATGAAGACATAGCAAGGCGATGAAAAATTTCCAATTTCATGTTATAACTCAGGCAAAACCATCCTTAAGACCATAGGGAATATTATTTCCCAACAATATTAAAACATTTAAGTATGTTTCATAAAGCAGGAATGCATTCAGGAAAGTGCAATTGTTTAAAGCTGGAAAATCCTTGCCAAGAATTCAAGAAGTTATTAATACTGTAACACTCAAAAAACCTTTATGCCTGCTTTAAGCTGCTTCACATTTTTACTGAGTTAAATATGAAATGACTGCACACAAAGACAAGACTACAAAACATAAACAAGACCTTTTTCTTTATTATAGGACTGACTTAAACCACTGGATTTTAAGGAACTGAAAGGATGTAAAAAAGGTATCAAAATCAAAAGCTTTCTTATGCTAGGAGAACCTAAGAACCAAAATTAAAAGTTAAAAGCCTATAATCACAAATGGTAATAGGCTTCTTCAGATGACAATACATCACTGAAATTATGGCTGACAATATGAAGGGTCAAAGAACAGCAGTATCCTTCTTGCATAATGCTGCTTACTGATACAAATCTCTTCTCAGCCAAAGGTCTAAACTGTGAGGAAGGTTCACAGTGAATCCTGTTCCTTCAAGCCCCAAATGTGCCCAAAACATTACATTTAGTTCTGTTTTCTCTCCCCTCAACGTCTGCTTACTTTACAGCAGTAATAGAGCCCAGTGCAACAGTAACAGTAGGTGCACATCCTTCTGCAGGGACTGTTCCCTGTAACACCAGTGTACTAAGCCAAAAGACTGCCATTTCAAAGAAGCTTCTGAATGCTGAAGACAGACATTTTAATATGACCCACTTAAAGGGAGAAAAAGGAAACAAAAGGTAAAGACAAATGAGAACAAATTAGACTTAAGAGCAGAAAACAAATACAAAATCCACACTACATATCTAAAAGCAGATCAAGGTCAAAAAGAGAATGCAAGTTGTTTCTGAATTGTGAGCTAAGGAAAGAAATGGTTCTAATTGTCCATCTCTTGTAAAACACAAAGCTCATGTTCACAGCATTCAAGAAAGTTTTGATAGTACATAGCAATAACCCTTGGACAACATAAAAGCTGTGCTGGAGGCCTGCATTTATTTTCAGTGACAGGAAACACCAGTATCATACTTTATTTCTGCTGTTACATTGTCAGAAAATGTAATTTGGTGAACCTCATTAGAAGTCTGAAGTGCTATTGTCTTAACAACTTGATCCACAGTGTTTAATTTTAAAGGCAACTTAAAATTATTTAAGCTGACAGCATTGGAGAACAGGCAAAAACACAGTGTTTAGTTTAACAAATATTTTCTCTTGTCAGAAAAATGGAAAGGTTAGCCAGAAACGTAACTCAAGGTCTCCACTGTGTGCAGCAGGTGAAGTCAAGAGGTTTTAGGTTCCAATTCTTTTCTGCGATCTTCAAAGGCTAAAAGATGATCCAGTTAAGAGCTGAAGATAACCACTTAAAACAAAAGTATAAGACATCTGAATTCTACTCTTCTAAACCAAGGACCAGTATCCATTCTCAACGTGAGTTACGCAATGAGAGTGTGAAATACCAACCAAGCATGGGAGCAGTAAATGACTATATATCTAAAAACATCACAGTAAGAAATGGACTGTTATCCTGGAACTGACACATAATCCTTAGGCATTTTAAGATTTTCATTAGTCTCAAAATTGCTGAAGTCATATTTAATAAGAATATGCTGGATTACAAATGAAATTTAAAAGAAAGAGATTGAGGAATTTTAGTTTGTTCACTGGAACAGAAAGCTAAATAAGCCAAGTCTGTAAGCAGAAAGCAGCTAAAATATTAGAATTTGAGCTAAGAATATGGGTCAGAACGGTATCTAGGACACTTCTTATTTGCTGATGACCACTGCCTTGAAGGTTGATGCACTTCTGAATATGTTTAACAGCATGGAAGCTGAGTGGAGCTGTGGTCCCAAGAGCAATACATTTTCCCAGCTACGGACAGAGATAAAGGTCCTGTTTATCCACTCTTCTGACTTCACAGCTTAGGTCCAGCAACTGCATGGCCATACTAGCCCAAATGTTATGACACATTCAGGTAGATGCATGCAAGCTGTTTTAAAGATTATGGCAAATGTGTAAAAAAACAGTTTCAGACAAAGAGCAGCACAAAGCAAGAGCAACCAGTATTAGTCAGTCATTCAGCTTTGCCATTTGCAGGCAGTACTTCTAGTTTCCACCTTATGCGACAATATCTTGCTTCTCCTCCAAATATCAGTTATCACAAATCTTTTGGAAGACAAGGGCAATAATTAGCAAATACACAGCACTGCCCAGTACAAGTGGTACATATTGAACTCCTCTGACCCTTCTTAGTGGACCTAGAAAATATTTACTTGATTTCTTCCAGTAATCTAAAAATATCTTCAGTTAAAGTTGCTTACAAGACTGCAAGAGCTGTGAGTCCTTCTAGAGTGAACATATCTTTCTAGCATACATACAGTACAAAGTTTCAGTCTGTTGTCTGTGATTCTACTACTGTTGAGACAGCCATCTGCACAAGAAGTGTTGGTGAAATTCCCAACAAGACTGGAAGGCCCTTCTCATCTGCCCTATTGTGCTGGTTTCAGCTGAGATAGCTAATTTCTTCTTTGTAATAAAAACAATGTTGACAACACAAGGATGGTTTCATTATTGCTGAGCAGCGCTTGCACTGCATCAAGGCCTTTTCTGTTCCTCACCCCAGCCCACCAGCAAGGGGCTGGGGTTGGACAAGGAACTGGGAGCAGACACAGTCATGGCAGCTGACCCCAACTGACCAAAGGGATATTCCATTCCACATGGCATCACACTCAGCATATAGAGCTGGGGGAAGGAGGAGGAAGGGGGGAGCATTCAAAGTGATGATGTTTNCATTATTGCTGAGCAGCGCTTGCACTGCATCAAGGCCTTTTCTGTTCCTCACCCCAGCCCACCAGCAAGGGGCTGGGGTTGGACAAGGAACTGGGAGCAGACACAGTCATGGCAGCTGACCCCAACTGACCAAAGGGATATTCCATTCCACATGGCATCACACTCAGCATATAGAGCTGGGGGAAGGAGGAGGAAGGGGGGAGCATTCAAAGTGATGATGTTTGTCTTTCCAAGTACGCATCACACCTGATAGAACCCAGCTTTCCTCAAGATGACTGAACACCTGCTGGCCCATCGGAAGCAGTGAATTAATTCCTTGTTTTGCTTTACCTATTAAATTGTCCTTATCTCAACCCACACGTTGTGGGTTGAAAAAAAAAAACACTTTTCTGTTTTTCTCCCCCATTCTGCTGTGGGGAACAAGCAAGTGGCTGTATGGACCCAAGTTGCCAGCTGGGGTTAAACACGACACCCTTAAACCCCAGGCACAAACAAGAAACAGATCACTTCTTTGCTACAATAAGTAAGTCACATGTCCTTCTGTGCAACTAATGAGACAAATTCTTGAAAAAAACAAAAGCTCCTTTCTACTTCAGTGGTGTCTACCTCAGAGGAGCCATTACTCGGGAAACATCTTTGCTCATAGGTTTTTAAAACTAAACAAAGCAGAAAAAATATAGCAATATCTGTGTATTTCAACAGGAATTCAGGTTTACAATAAACATTAACATTTTCACTGAAATGCATATCTGTGTACTTAAAAAAAACCATGCTAAAATAGAGTGACAACTGAATCTGTGCTAACATCACTAAACTTAAAATAGCAATTGTTTGTGAAAAAAATCTTCTCAGTAGCCTTAAGTCACAAAACAGTTTCAATCTTTGTTGGAATAGTCCATTCCTTCTGTAAGTCAAATAATTATAGTCCAACAGTCATAATAGAGGGCAAAAGTTATATGTTCATTAAATTCTTGGTACCTCTTCCAATTTCTTCTGGTGCCTGTCTTCTGCTTAGTCTAAACAATGTATTAAATACTTCTTCAAACATTGGTTCCCTTCACTGTTAAAAGATTCAGGTTGAATTTTCTAATCTGATCCAGTTTGTGCTTTCTCACCTTACCAGTGAATTAAACTTAAGCATAACCTGCAAACCCTTTGGAGAATATTTTAATATAAATAAGCAAAACAAGCCACAGGCAAAGTACATACTCTAGCTAGACACTTGAAGACTGTTTCTTACCGTTTCCCCCGGGGATAGTGTCGTACATATTCTCCCACATCATGAGCAGCTACAGCCAGCACTTGTGGATCATCAGAAACCTCCAGAAGTTTTGTCAGGATTCTAGGAAAGTATTTGAAACCATCAAGTTTGTTGATTGGGTTTTGTGTTGGTTTTCATTTTTTGCTTTGAGTTTTCTTTGTTGTTTATTTTTAAATCAGTGATAACTTCAAATAACAAAGTCCATAACCATAAAAATGTTTTACAAGTCACCCAAACAGCAAAGTTAGAACTTTTTCTAACCATGCAGTTTCACTTAAAACAACTAAGATCCTGCCCTATTTAACAGCATTATTAAAAGCTTTAATGAGCTTTAGTGAGTTACATCTACAAATAACTATAACCAAAGTTTACAAAATCTCTCCTTGTTTTATACATTGGCTTCAAGACCAACAGTTCTGAGTTCAAGATAAACTGAACTAATAAGCAGTTCTGTCCGAACTCAAAGAGTGAGATGATTAAAGCTATACCTCATAAATGACTCCAGTGCCATATATTAGTTATTTTCTTAGGATGCACAGAAATATAGAGCTGTTAAGAAGTAGAAAATGGCTTCTCGGCTCTTAATATTGTCTGCATTTTTGAATTAAGTAGTTAAATCACCTTTGGTAAAAAACAGCTACCAGTAACACTGTTCTCTAGACAGTAATAAGGAGGGGGGAAAATTACACAGATTATGAAGGTTAGGCATTAGTAAGTTGAAAAGGTTAAACATGCATATCACTGGAAAATTAGATTACGCTTAGTGAGATGAGAAATGTGTTCTAACCACAGAAAGTCGGTAACAAGTTTAAATATGCAGGTTATAGAACATTTGGGTAAAATTAAATTACCACAACCACTGCCTCCCTAGAGGCCAGAAATGACAGATAAAGCACTTTTAAAATTAAAAAAAACCTCCTAATTTGGACAGGAAGTAGAAGCAGAAGCTTGAACCATAGCACTAATCAGAAGACACTGAAGATCCATACAATATTGCTGAACAAAATACAAGTCTAGCATTGAAGTAGACAATAATGGTGGAAGGTATGAAAAAAATAAGTTTAACAGTAGCATAAATATATTAGATTTAGAAAAGTAATAAGCAGGTAGATGAGGAAAAATAATATCATGTGGTCTAAAGCAAATGCCGTACAATGCTAAAGAGAAGTTCTGAGGTGCAATAATCTCCCCACCGCGTTGTGAGGGAAGGTGGCTGGGGTTTTTGTGGGTTTTGTTGTGGTGGTGGTGTTTTGGGTTTTGGTGAGCTTTTTTGGGTGGTGTTAAATGAACTATTAAAAATCATTGTCTTTGTAGCAGCACAAGCACAATAAATTTATCTAACAGTCCCAGAACCAGCAGTGAGAAATACAGAAAATCATTGCAATCACTAGAGGAAATACTAAGTCACAACATCAATCTCAAGCTGCCGTTGTCAGCATCTAAAATTTTTAAGTCCATAATCCTACATATTTAGCAATATGCCTTCAGGGAGGAATTTATCAGACTTGTTTCAGGGAGGTGACAGGGCAGATTGAAATGCACATATAGCTCAGGATCAGCCTGCTCTTGCCATGCCTTCTACCATCTCACATGCTCCACTCAACCTCCTGATTCCTGTTAGGTCTGGCACTTATTAGCAAACCATGAACTGAAAGAACATCACATACTATCAGTTAACGACAGTGCAGTTAAACAACTAAGCATTCTTACAAGCTACTTAAGATCTAGACATCTTTTAAGTACATAATTTCATAAGCCAGCAAGTCAGTCCTTGACTCCAAAAGAAAATATGAGCTTCTGCTTCAGTTCATCTAGCAATCTGTGTACTCCAAACACAGTCCCAAGACAAAATAGACAGACTGGAATGTAACGCAGCAAGTCAGATTTTCCACAGAACACTGCCACAACTTTCAAGCCTCAAATATTCAAGACAGGAGTTCATTACTCTGACCAACATCACCACACAACACAAAACTAAAACTAAGGTATAGTAAAAACATTTTTATTTACATCACTTAGTATAGCTGTTTTCAAATGAAAGCATGAGAAGAGTCAACAGCATAAATCTGCACACAAGTTAATCTAGAGATATTCCCTCTATCATCAACACACTTTGACCAGTAAAAGCAAATAAACAATTCTGCTTTTGAAGAGAACAAACCATACATGAGTAAGCACCATACATTCTAAAATATGTAAGATGCTCTGATTTGCTTCATTCTAGACATTATTTCCCCTTGAAATCTTTATTAGTTACAGGTTCAGTTAAGCATAGAAAAATATTAAAGAATTATGTGATTCAACACTTGAAAACTTACTTGAGTAGTTCATAATTCTTCTCATTTAGTCGTACAGCATTCTCCCGCCAAAACTTCTCAGACTTGTGCACAGGACTCCACTCCAGTCTTCCTGACTTGAGCTCAGAACTGTATTCATCAAAGGAGCTGCAACACAAGATCTAAATGACTGACTAAGCTTACAGATAGAATCACATGCCCAAGCCTGTCCCTAACAAAATTGCTATGACATTGATAAGTCAGTGCTCTGCAGAGCACGAGAACTGTTTCCTGTCTCAACATTTTATAAATAAGAAAACGCATGAAAGGCAAGATAAAAAACTGGTTTTCAAACACATTTCTCTACCCACTCCAGAACACTATTCCTAAAGAAACAAAACCAAAAAGGGGGGGAAGAGAAAAATAGAAAAACAATAGAAAAAATAAAAACTCAAGCCACACAAATGCGACATTTTGGAATTTAATTAGCTGTTTCGCCAGTTTTTTAGGCTTTAACGTCCTCAGCCAAGGACTCCAGTCTTTGCCTTCCATCCAAATAAAATTTTGACATGAACTACAATATGCACTTCAATACAGACACAAGAGCAAGAACTAGGTAAGCAGCAGATTCATACATCTGACTGAAGATTTATTTTCTATTCAGCCTCTACTCACAACAGAAAGCTATTATATAAAACTAGCATCTCTGTATGCTCCACTTTGCCAAGTATATGTACATATTATAATTCTGTAGATTATTTAGCCTTACAAAAGAAGAAAGTTTCACCAATGTCCATATAATTGCTTTCTTTTAAAAGTTTACACTGCAAAGCATACCTAAGGTCTTGCACGCTCTCACCAAGCTTGTCCAGTAGAAATTTGATATCTTCACTTATGTCTTCATCATCATATTTCTGCTGATCCAAATTCTCCAGCTGCTTTAAAACTTTACACTGAATCATGGCAAGGGCATATTCTTGGCGAGTTTCTCTCTCTGTTGATTTCTCTAACAAATTCTAGAGAAGTAAAGATGTATTTATTTCTGTTTTTTTTAAAGAATACATTACTTTGAAACAAAGTGGCACTTCTAAGAAATTCTTACTGGCACATTTTAATTTAGTAAGTGACAGAATTAATCACTTCCTGAAATAATCTCTCTCTTCAATACTAGAAAACATTAATTCACCTTCTTTGAACATTTTCCACATCAAATCAGGGTGATTACAAAGATCATTCAAAGAAAAAAAGCAGGTTTATATCCCAAATACCAGAATCTCTGCCATAAATAACTACTATTGTTGGATTATCATATTAGCTTTCTGTGCAGCAATAGCACAAAGCAGAAAACCTTAAAAAAAAACGAAAAAAACCACCCACCACACACACACACCAAAAAAAAAAAAAAAAAAAAAAAAAAAACACCCAGCCCGAAGTCGTATTTCCAATTGAAGAGTTACCACCTGTATTACATCAGCTTCTTTCAGATTTGGGAATATTTGAAACAGACATTTTTATTCAAACAGAAGCAGGTTGGTAAGACTGGAATTACAAGCACAGAATGTAATAGTCAAGTTCCAATGTAATTTATTCATTACATTTCCATTCAATTTAACCAGCTTCCAATTATGTTGTTCAATCAGAGCTGGCCACCTGCACGTTTTGATAAGGCTGAAAACATGAATCTCATATAAAAATGAAGTTCTTCACAAAAAGAACATGTGTTCCTATAAGTAAGACTTAACATCTACTAGAAACAAATAACGAAACTATATAGAAGGAATTTGACTCCATCACACTCAGGTCACAGAACTATCACACTTAAGACACTTTAGGTATCAGACACTCTATTAGTTAGTAAGACAGAACATTGCAAACCACTGTTAAAACTTGCAAACTAAACGTAAGTTTATTACTGCTTTTAATGGTCACATACAATTAGCTTTAAAGTGCAAAAAACAAAATATACAGCACATAATGCAAAAAGAATTAAAAGTGTTAATGACAGCAAAAGAACAAATAACTAATCTTAAAAGACAATTCAGGTTCAAGGAGAAGGTAGATAGTTTCCAAAGAACTCCTAGTGAACAGAATTGCAGGCAGACATGGAAGCTACTCCAAATACTATTATCCATTCATTATTACTATGATCACAATAGTGAGATAGTCAAGCTTTTCACAGTAAAATTGAACGAATATAAAAAAGTACAAACATGAACATGTGACTAAATAGAATGGAGTGGTAAACTACTCAGTGATAAAAACCAAAATCTTAAGGTACAAAGGTAGTTACACAGGCAGAAAACAGACAGACAAGAAAAGTAGGAAAAAATGAGGAAAAAAATTTAATAGGTAAAGAAAGTAATTGATTCAAAGAGACAAAAGTACCTGCTGCTTTATAGAAAGAATTATTACATTACAATTATATGCTTCAGACAATTGACAGGTGAAATAGGTCAAATTAGGAGAGATCAAGCAGCAGAGAAGACATACAAGCTGTCAAGACTCATGGTGCACCATCAGGAATGCACAGGCAGATCTGAGGAATCATCAAGTCTAGTCTTTTATGCAGTTCACCTTTTTTTTCCCTCTCCACATAAACTGACACTGTGGCATATCACACAGGAAAAGGGCTATTTTGTCTCTTCTACCTATTTGAATTTTGCTTCAGAACTCACAGCTCTGATGTCTAATTTCTCATCTATTATTTTCCCGGCTGCCAGTTTACAACTCATTTTCATGCCAACACGAGTCTTTAATGTTGGAGAAAGGAAACAGCTAAATTACATGCCCCAAAGCCTGTAACAGAACCACCTTAATTTGTTCTTAGCCTTTATTTATTAAAAAAACCAAACAAGCAAAAACCCAAACAAACACCTTGGCTTCATTTCTTTCTCCTCTTGTAAAACACACTAAATCTAAGAGCTAGTAATTACTTCTCCTAGTTTTTATGACCTCAGAATTGAAAGAAGCTGGATATAAACTGCTGAGCCCCTCAACTTCTTTCTTAGGTTTTTTTTTTATTATTTTTATTTTTTCACTGTACTCCTTAAACAGGACAAATGGCATATTCTTATGACCCATCTTATCCAGAAATGTTTCAGTAGCAGATGTTTTCAGCCAGAGAGACCATTAAAGACAGAGTAAACACCTTCACACAGCTTATTATTTCTCATCAGCCAGTCAGCAACAACTCCCCTCTTTGCCCTAATCTGCTTGCAACGCTTACTACTGGAACACAATCAACACTTGAGAAAACATTTCCAAGATCTACATTTCCTACTCATGATACAAGTGCTGTTTTAAAACAGAATTACAAATCATTATAGCATTTCTGTATTATTCACAAGACACTTGACAAGCAAGCACATAAAACTATTAGCATCCATGAACATAAAATAGTATTCTCACATTGAAAACATCAAGTCTAGGTACTCAGTTATTACATACTATCTTAAACAGGACCAGTGATTTTCAGGTAATGCAGCCACAGTAAATCAACTAATCACTCTTACATGGATATTCTCATTCCTCTTGATACAGCCACCAAAAAAAGATTTTTGTACTGGTATATAAAAATAATTTCTCTGTTGGGCAAACATGTGTGTGTTCAAAGTAATATTTTGTTAATTAAAGCTTCCTAAGGCAAAATTTACCAGATATGAGTAACTACAGTGTTTTACATTAGTGCCAGTAAAAAAAAACATTTTGAATTTAAAAAGAGGAATCACTAGTACCTGTGTTAACATAGTTTGGTTTTTTAGTTAACCTTATTTTATAAAGACATTGAATAGCAGACATCTATTACTTGTAATAGGATATCTATGACGTGTAGCAAAACTCAGTTCACAGATTAAAAAAAAAAAAGAAAAAAAATGTAGAGAGAATTAAGCTTTCAGTCCAGTCTACTGATGTGGTCCAGCAGAAACAGCTGTGCATCAGCAACATTTGAGACCTAGGAATTTATGAGAGAAGCACAGTCTGATTGCAGTCAACACATACCTACCCGAAATGCTGCAAGGATGATTCTAGTTACTTTCTCTTTGACAGATTCCTGAAGAATATCCGACAGCACTGGGACAATATTATACCGACGAAGATATTCACACATTTGAGGGCTAAATGCCAGCAGCCACACACAGAAAATCATCTGATATTGGAGCTGGAAACCACATTTGTTGCTCAAGACACCCATGATGCTGAAAAATCGACATAATACACAATTAATTTTTAAATAATGACTGAATAGATTGCAGATTTCCACTCGGAAACATTAAAAGAAATGGTTAATTTAATAATGGAATTTATTGGAAAGAGATGCTGAGGACGAGCAAACAATGCACACTTCACAGTATCCTGCATCAATATTTATCACTGTACAAGCAGCTTGCTCAGAAAGCCATCTTTTAAAGATACAGTTATTTTCTCCTTAGCCTTAGAGCCATAAAGTAGCTTTTCCCATGTGAACTGAGGTGGTACTGTATCCATCTTCAGGTACACCAAGACACTTTTTCTCTTGGCATGTTTAGAGCATTATTTGTCACTCTAAAAGAAACAAGAGAAACACACAGCTACCCCTTCAGAGTTAAGAATGAGTGAACATACAGAACAAAATCTATACAAATTGAATTTGTTTCCTTAAGTGTATCTCTCTACAGGGTTGTCTGAAATGAGTTGAGTACTCATTATTTAACAGTGAGCTCTCAGAAAATGTCTTATAGGCACAAATACAAAAAGTACTGCTAGAAAAGAAAGAATATCACAAGATCTCCAAGAAAAAATCGTGTGGGAAGTTTGCTCAGCTCAAGTTTTTAATAAGCAATTTACAGATCCTTCCGAGACAGCTAACTCAATTTAAAACTTAAACTCAGTAGCAGTGAACTTTAACATAGATTATTTTTTAAGACAAATTCAATCTTATTGAAACACAGGCTTATTGTAATGCTTTAATACTTGGTTAAAAAGCTTCCTTTGTGAAAAAGTCTGTTTCAATAGTGAAACAGACTTTTTGACACATACGATCACACGAAATTTTACTTCACTGGCAACTTTGACTTTTCAGAGTACAGGGGTATTTTTCATTAACGTGCAAATCATATAGCAGCAATCCCCAACAGAGGCATGCGTGGCAGAAAAATTATTTATAGACAAGCATTTTTTTAAATAAGCTTAGTGCCAACATCCCAGCCCCATGCACAGCCATTTATTAAGAGAATCTGGATAAAAGAATGACCTACTTCAAATAGTATGTGGAAAAAAGTTGAGTTTAGCTCTAGAAAATGTTTCTCCTTTCACTAGTATTTTCAGACTGAACAATTTCAAAGTCAAAGTCTAGGATGATTAGCAGAAACTCATTTCATTAGTCCTCAGTCTATTAAATAATAAAGTGCATCTTCAGCTGAAGACAAATGACCATATTTCCCTTCAGATACATATTTAAGTAGTTCTCCTTGAAAAGGAACGTAGCATTAAAACCTTAACATTGCAAGTTTCATTTGTCTACTTGACTATGATAATGTTTGAAAACAAACCTCTTTGTATTCAGAACAGCTGTCTATTACAAGAGAGTTCTACTCCAAAAAAAGGTCAGTGGGGAATGTGCTATTGTAAGTGCAAGGATATCCATACAAATTGAACTAGATGCTCACCAATTTACTCCATCTGCTTCTACCCATGCAAAGCGATATTCATTGACCCTGAGCATCAGCTGCAGACATCCAGCAACACACTGTACATACTGGGAGCTCTGGGTGAAAAGAACAACACAATGTTTCTTACAAGAAGAGTTAGGTACTAAGTGCTGAAGTTCAGTTTTCAAAATTAGGATTTACTGGCACAAATAGAGAAGAGTTCTGAATACTACATGAGTGTTATGCAAGTGATACCACTATACATTACTCGAACATGTGAACATGCCTTCCTTCAGTATCCATGAATAAAAGCTGTCTTCTCTTGATTATACTTGTCATAGCCCTTCATCCACAGGGTCAATTGTTATTCCACTGAGCAAATTTTGGAAAATAAATCAGGAAACTGGTTACCAAGTTTGGAGAAGTTTGCTAGAGATCACTGTAAAAACAGGAATCTTGAGCTTAGGTTCTTCCCACTCCAACTCAAAACAGCAGTGGCATCATTGAAATTGTACATTTTGTGTTTCCTACACAGTAGGCACCATACTTATAATGAGATGTGCATTTAGACAAAAACAATACCACTTACACAATAAGAATGCTGTGCTAGGAAAAGAATAAGACTAAATCTTTCCCATCAGAAAAATTATGAGATGCACCACTGAATTCTATTTTCATTCATAAACAGTCACATTAAACAGTTTTTTATCTGTAAAAGCATGTATTTTCTAAGTAGTAACACACACAGGATGGGCTGCAGTTCAGAAACGGGTTTTGGTCAACACATTGTCCCTCCTACTACAGTAACAGAAAAATCCAAAGGTACAACATAAATAGCATGTTTTCCTCTCCTCTTAATCAATTGTCAACATTATCTTCACTAACACTCATATGCTGCTGGTAAAATGTTGTTCAGGGTCTTTTTTCCTATAAGCTTTTTTCTTTGCTAAGTTTCTTGAAAGATTTATGGGAGCTCACTCACATAATGTAAGGTCAAACCTTTCAAACATTTAATGAAGTTAGGCAATCCCATATGAAAAGACAGGAGACAATGAACAGCGTTTAAAATTCTGCTTCTCTCTCATGACAAATTTAAGACCTTTATGTAAAAAGAAGTCTAAACATCTAGACCCAAATCATTGTACATTTCCTTGGGAAAGTATTCACTTTCACACCCCATGCAAATAAAACATCTATAAACACACAGCTCACCCACCCCAAATAAAACATTCATTTATCTGCATCACCAGCCCCTGTACTACTGAACTTGGAATTTGTTTTCATAAAAGCATTCTATTCCAACACTATTATTATTGAAATTTCATAATAAACCCCAGCCCTCATTTCCTGTATAAACTGCTACAATTGCATCTCTAATTTATTCTGAAATAAATTAGTCAGGACCTGCTTCAAAATCCTGTATAAGCTAGATCTGAAATCAAAACACTAATGAAGGTAAGACAATACTTAGCCAATTTAATTATCCAAGAACGTATTTGCACAATCAGTTGTGCTGCTCTGGGACTGTACCGTGGCACGGCACATCCGTGCAGTGCTACAGTACAGTGAATACAGGTTTCTACGGCAGTCAGAAGAGCTCCATAACAAGTGCTGTTGCGTGCTGTAGAGCTATTTACTCTTCTGCGACTATGACAGAGGGCTGTCAGTCTAACAAAACCTAACAGTACAGCACACATTAAAGCACATGAAATACTTCTACTTCTATGCTCAAGCCGTAATTTTACCCCCTACCCACGGTCATGCATAACAGTCTTTCATCTTCTCTACTTTAAACCCCAGACAGATGGCAATTTAAGAGGCTCTCCTCTACAGGATGCTAACACTTTAAAGCAATGATTACACTTAGAAGAGCAACAAATTCCAGGTTAAGTCTTCTGAAAAGCTGCGAATATTTTCAGGTTGCAAAAGGAACAAGAGACCAAGCTGAATCCTACTCTCATTCAATAACTATGATAAATCATTTCATCATGCCACAGCACCACAGAAAATCCAGGCAGGACAATTATCTGCACTTGTTATACTGCTGCAGGTCATTTCCAAGCTCAGTAGTCATTACAGCTGCATGAAATTTGGTATAAAAAAAAAAAATACTGATGCAAAAAGGACAATCCATTTTCCTTTGAACTCAAATATGAAAAGCTTACAGCTTTGAAAACACTCTTGCAATTTCATGCTACAGTGGTTAAGGGGCAACATTAGCTTTAATATCTGATGTGCTTTAAGTTCTGCACACCACAACAGCCAAAAACTTTGTAGACTTAGGTTTCCTTCTACAAGTTTGACAGCTCAGTGCTAAACAGACAGTACTGAATCACAGAATCATTTAGGCTGGGAAAGACCTCTAAGATCACCTTGTCAGTGACTTAAAATTGTTCAAATAATAATTTTATATATTTTTTTCAAGTTTTAACAAAGAGAATGCTAGATATATCTACAGTTTTAACAACTCAAACTAACTTGTAAAATATATACTTTCACTGCCAACATTCTATGTGAAATCAGTGTTTAAAAATACTTCTGTTTCTTGGCGCCATCACCTGGCACTCTGCTGTACAGTTCTGATTCTAAGTACTTCCTATCACTGACACCAGAACAGATCTGTACCTTAATCCAAGGAGTGGATATCACCTGCCCAAAATAGCAAATTGACAGATTTCAAAGATATACTCACATCACTTGTGGAGACTGCTCCTGTTTCCACAGAACCCCCTGTACCACGTAGTTTCTAGCAAAAAAATTAAAAAGTTTAAAATCAGGGCTGTTCTTCACCCTCAAGGAACAGTTGCTACCAAGTTTCTTTTGGTTCTCCAATCCCTCCAGTTACAAAAAGAAAGTATTTAGAATCCATTAGATATTTTTCCAGCATATATATTATCATAATATATTGTATTTATTTCCTACACACACACACACTTCATGTTTAGAAAAATATGCTTGGACCTAACTCTCATATATCATGATTTAATTTTTTATTTAAGGGTGGATTTACTCAAGACTTTTATTCAACTTGACATTTGAAAACTGTTCTCTTGAGTCTTTATGAAGGAAATACCAACTTTAAGATTCTTCTTACAGAGGAAAAAAATACAACTCCTTTTAAATAAACACAGTTTGGAAAACTATAAGAAATACACCATTACTAAACCTACTGAATGTTTCTCTGCTCTCCAGAGCACACTTCTGCTACAACACTACCTTGCAGAATGACCCATCACTAGATTTTGAAGGAAAAAGCTCAAAAAATTAATATAAAGGAGAATGATTCATCTTTGAAGGACAAGCCAAAAGTAAGCCATTCATACTGAGTTAATAGCATAAAAATACTGTTCAAATAAATCAGAATTTATTTAGTTTTAAGAGACAGGACTAAAAATAAAAGTTTTGTACTACAGTAAGCTGGAAAGAAGTTTTGATATTCAATTCCTGCTGCCATGTGATTTTTCTTTCGAGCACAAAGCTCTGATAACCAAAACAACAGAGGCAAGACAAAAACCTCTCATCACATATTTTCTCAGTGTCCAGAAGAAAAATCAGTGTTAAAAAACAGAAAAGGTAAAGGCTTTATTTACTTTTAATTTACAATTCAAGGACCAGAGTAGAACATGTAAACTACTAACTTAAAAACTACGCTCTTGAGTAAAGGATATTTAGCTTTAAAAATTACAAAGTAATATTTCATTTTAAAAAATAAAACCAAAACTGTACTTCATTTGCACATCTACACATTCATATTCTTGAAAAAAAAGTTTGCAAAGTCACTGTAATGTTTAAACAAAGGTAGCTTTTTACCTGTGAACTGAGCTGAGTTTTAATCCAGTTGAAATAGTAATTCAGGTCACTGCCTTCCATAAGCTCCCTCCCCCAAGCAGCCAGTTTGGC
The DNA here is from genome assembly GCA_013400415.1 of Scytalopus superciliaris. Classification (NCBI taxonomy): domain Eukaryota; kingdom Metazoa; phylum Chordata; class Aves; order Passeriformes; family Rhinocryptidae; genus Scytalopus; species Scytalopus superciliaris. The sequence goes on along the minus strand of VXBX01003857.1, from coordinate 112,073 downwards.
AATAATTCTTGCTGCCTGAAAGACAATGTAATAAACAGATTTTTCAAACACAGCAATTCCACAGTTCAGCAAGAAGTCCTACAAGCTTTGGAAAGCAAGTTCAGGGAGAAGATGGTCCCAAATAAAAATTTACCTGTTTTCCATGTAGGGGACTCTTCATGCCTAGTAATTTTGTTTCTTTTCAGCTTTCTGCTGCTTTTACTTCCAGTAACTGGTTTATTTTCACAATGTTACCAGTTACCTATACCCGCTGAAGTTCACAGGGTACCAATGAAGAACTCAGAAGAGAATGGATGGAAGTTATCAATGGGCTACTGCTATAGGACACCACTACAGTCCGAAATCAATCAACAGTAAGACACTCAATGGTCTAACACATACGTGAGCAGGCTTCAATTAAGCAACTATGGCATATGCCAACACAAACGATAACGTAAGGTTTTTTTTGTACTTAAGCAAGTCATCTTCAAGAACTGGAAAGTTTCAAGCCCAGAAAAAGATGAGCAGGAAATCAAATGAAAGGCAGAATTTAGAATGAAGTTGAGTAAAAATGTTGCCAGGTTAAGAATTTTCATGATGCCTATGGCCCAAGAATACTTAAAACAACAGTATATTTCTGTCAGCCTCTTCAAATTATATTTGAAGTAAACCTATGTTGTAACCTGCAGCTTATTTGCAAAAAAATTTGAGTCAGCTTATATATAAAGAGACAGTGTAACCAAGACACTATTGAAGTAGGGGTTAATTTGCCTGCATACAGCTCCATGATGCAGTGAGAAGACTATTCCAGGCACCTTTCCACTTTACTGCACTCACACATGCCGTGCCACCACCACTGATTTCTAGATGCATTACAAGTGAAAGTCTGGAACAACAACCTCCACACTAAAATGCATCAAATCTCCTTCTAAACACAATCAAATAACCCTGTGAAATCGCTCCAGCTTTACAACACAAGATATTAGTGCTTTAGTCTACCATGGTCCTCAGTTAAAACTGCTACCTGGTCCTCCAAAGACCATTTATGCTTAGCAGAATTTGAGCCTAGACAGAGAATAAGTATTTTTATCTGGCTAGGCAGATGCAACCATGTGGCAACAAGGCTTCCAGCACACATAATAAGGAGGAAAATAAAAACAACAAAAATTACACAATTCTAAAACTTGGTTTTGAAAACATTCATGTGCTTTAAAAAAAATACACACAAAGGGTACTAAAAAGCATAATAAGGCAGTAAACTTAGTGTTTTAAAGTGGATTTACTTCACATAAGGTTCTCTGTGACTTGTTAAATTATTTGTATATTTTTGCAGTACCTAAAGAAAACAATACTTGAAGAACACATCTCTGAGTAGAGAAATGCTGAAGATTGAAATTTCTATACTACACATTTAAAAGCCAGCATTCCAGAGAGACTAATTAGTTTGCACTGCAAGGGTCCAAGAATTATACTTTGCCTGCACACTTGGGAAGTCAGTATTATCTGAGCTTGCTCAAACTGCCATTTTGCGGGATGGGTCTTCAGCAGCATTCCTACTAAAGAAACCAAGAAACAAACCACACTAAAACCTCGGCCACCTCCTCCCTCAGCTGCACCAGGAAACCTGATTCACATCCATAGAGTCAATCAGTTAGATTTAAAAAAGAAAAAAAGCCAAGCCTGACATTTTCCTTGAGAACAGGCCAGCTCACTGTTCAAGGTAGAGCACAGACCCAAACACAGTCACATTTGCCACTCCTAAGGACAAACAGCACGACTTCCTGGTGGAATCCTTGCACCAGTACAGCCACCACAGCCTAATGCAGGCCAGGTATGTGGTTTTGTAGTTTGAGCCTCTGATTTGATTCCACCACATCATGCCAGCATAAACACACACAGTGAAGAACAATTCACAGCCATGCAGCTTTCTTCTCTTCAAGCCATAACGTAAGTTTCACTAGTGGAAACTATGGTCTCACTAGGAATTTACAGTAATACAGCCATAGTTTTGCCCCACAAGGAAAAAAAACCTGCCAAGATGAAATGGCCAGTTCTCACCACTGATGACAGAAGAATATGAACAATTTCCAAAAAGTTAGTCCATATACACGAGCAGCACTCAGTAGCTCAAAGCACAGCAGAAACCATACACTGCACATGGTTGTACTGAGTTTGGCTGGGATGGACTTAATTTTCTTCACAGCAGTCCATATGATGCTGTGGTTCAGACAGGTGTCCAAAACAGTGCTGATAACATATCAGTGTTTTAGCTGCTGCTGAGCAGCACTTCCACAACATCAAGGACTTCTCTGTTTCTCACTCTACACTTTCAGTGAATCAGCTGGTAATTCGACCAGTCCAGGCAGAAGTTTAGCTTCAAAATCCAAAATCTTCTGAAGAAAAATAGAACCAGCAATTTTCTCTACCATCTTCAGAGACAGGTTCATTTAAAACTTACCATATGCACAGTGAAGAGATCTTGTCGATTCAACATCGGCAGAAAATAGGACCATGCAGTGTTTTTACCACGTTTTGCATAATCAAAGAAGATGCAAACACGCTGATGATTTTCCTGTAAAAATTGAGAGAGGGGAAAAGATGACAGATTTGTAAAAGCATTCAACATTAAAGCAGTTATTTGCTCTTCATTATGTTGGCACACGTTATCAGAGCACATCCTGGCTTGTAAAAGCCCTAAGTATTTCACCTTACAATCACTATACAAAGCAGATATTACAGTTGTCCTTAAAGTGGGCCAGTGAAAAGGCCATACAAACATGAAGGAGAAAGAGAAGCTCTGCTATTTCCTAGTAGCCTAGAATACAGACAGTTTCCCCAAAAAAATCTAATATTTGAATTCTTGCTTTTCCTCAAGCACTTCCATATACTTTCCAGCCTGGTGGATAGCAAGCTTCCCTTCTGAAGAGATGTTTCCTCACTGAAATCAAGCTACTACAACCAAGTGTGAAACTACTTTCAAGGAAGGCAAAACTGTTTGAAACACTAATTGGGAAACTCACATGAGAACAGTAGCTCAGTCTCCACTATCTGAAGATTTTAATTTTCAAAGTCCCCTAGCTAGAAAGGCTTTTCTCCATCAATTCTGTACCCTACTGTTAACTCTATGGACCAAAAATCAAGCAAGCCTCCTTGTTGGAATATCCATCTAAGATCCACTAAACACAAGATGACCTGAATGTAGTCATGATCCAAACACTGGCATCTTGCCAAGCATCAGAGCTGTAACCAAACCTTCATTGAAAGTATCTGTCTACCTCAGCCACAAGTTTTCTCACTTTTACACCTCTGATTCTCTTTTCTGTACTGCTGGTGGAATGGTGAGCAAGTGGCTGTAAGTGGTGCTTAGCTGTCAGCTGGGGTTAAACCACAACAGTACCGTGACACATGGGCTGCAAACTGCCATCCTGATCACTCACTGTGGAAGCTGAGGTGTCACTAGTTATCTGCCAGTTATCACCATAATGCTGATCAATGCTCTACATGGCAGTGTCAAAAAGCACAGAGAAATGCTCTCAAAATTTGTTGTTCAAACTACACAATAAATAAAGAAGTAAGATCTCAAGAACACAGTCCCTTGGTGGAGAGTTTTCACTCTGTGAGGGATGGTTTGATAAAATATGGCAGTTTGATCAAATAAATCACTGTTAACATCTACACTTGTACTACACAGTCTAGCTAAAAAAGATCAAAAACAACTAGATCAATGAGTTCAGTTTACAGCATAACTAAGGAGGAGACAGACAGGTCTGAAAGTAGAAATGCTGAAAAAACTTCAACATGCTGTCAGTCAGAAGACTCATTTGGTTTGCTGTTAAGGTGCAGAATTAAAGACAGGAGGGAAGGAACGCAAAACTGCCTACGGCCCTGACATATGTAGTGTTGCACCTTCCTAGGCAGCTACTGACTATACTGATAAAAAGAAAATCCTGAAGCTCTCACATGAGTTGAATAATTTAGCATCTGTCATTTCTGAAAAAGCATAATGAAGTTCACTTGGGTGGTACTGCTACCTGTACCAACTACAGTGTAGATTCCTAAAGATCTCATAAGTAACAGACTGTGCAGTGTGATGGGGTCACTAAACCAAAGAAATTGTTCCAAGAATTTATCAGATGAATAGAATAAGAAGTGTTTCCTCAAAGATTTCATTCTGTTAACACTCTCCACTTTCAGAAATAAGCAGAATGGCAGTATTTCTATAAGGTAAACACCACAATAATTTCATATTTGCCAGAGTTCAAAAGAAATCTTTCTTAGAAAGATCATCAAATCCACAAATACAACTGCTGCAACAATCCTAGACACTCAGGTAGGTCTTTGGTGTGCTCAAAATACAGCTGATGTAATTTTTACCACCTCACACAAAAGCACAGAAAGGTAATAGAACCACAGTCAGTTATTATCGACACAGACAAAAGCCAGATACTGTTAACTGTGATACTTTCTAGAAGTTTCAACTATCCAAAGCAGCTTTCAAGTATTCCTTAGTCATCTCATGAAACTCCAGCAAACATCCTTGCTCAAGGCAAATTTTACTCAGAGTCAACGGCACCATGACAGGCCTCCTTGAACAATTTCTTGCTTAAAATCTTTGACTGTACTGAGCTAAGTCTACTTGGGCAAAGACAGGAAACTTCATATCCACTGCAGGGAAGATGGGGCAAGACTATTTACAAGAGCATGTAGTGACAGGACAAAGGGGAATGGGATCAAATTGAAAGAGTGTAGGTTTAGATTAGATATTAGTTAAAAATTCTTTATTCTGAGGGCAATGAGGCACTGGAACAGGTTGCCAAGGGAAGTTGTGGATGCTCCATCCCTGAAGATCTTCATGACAGGTTGGATGGGGCTCTGTGCAACCTGGTCTAGTTGAAGGTGTCCCAGTGCATCGAAGGGTGATTGGAACTAGACAATCTTCAAGATCCCCTTCCAACCCAAACCGTTCTATGATACTGTGGGTTCTTGTGCCCACACAGTCTGCAGAGGCCCAACCTTAAACTCACAGTCACGGAGTCATTCACCAATATCCTGCTTTCTGACAAGAATATTACACCATGAAAATGTGCAACCAGGGGTCCAGAAAGCATCACTGGCAGCATGTTCTACCACCTGAACATGAGCAAAACAGAAGTCCTGTTTCAGCCTTGTTGAGTAAAGATGTGGCAGGTTAGGAAACCCTGGGATGAAGCCATGTGGATGTCTGCACACAGGCTCTCTATGCCAGCATCAAGACATTCCTGAATAACATTCACACACAGCATTACAAAAGTCAGTGCAGCCTTTCAGAAACTGAAGCAGAATTTCTAAAGTGGAAAAGGCATCCAACTTCAGAAAAGGAAATATATAATGTGGACCAGTATCTCTATTCCCCTACAACACTATAAAGCCCAGACAATTTAAACCCATTACATTTAACATTAAGAATTCCACACATGCCACTTCTGTGGCAGGGTAAGGTCCTGAACACAGCAATGTCATAAAGTCAAGAAAACACATTCATCCAGCCACTTATCAGAATCACAGAATATTCTGAGTTGGAAGAGACCCACAAGGATCATCAAGTCTAACTCTTAAGTGAATGGGCCATGCAGGGATCAAACCCATGACCTTGGTCTTATTAGCACCATGCTCTGACCAACAGAGCTAATCTCAGGGTCTATGGCAGAAACAATACAGTGAATAAGAGATTACTCAAAACTACTTTCTGTGACCACCTAGAGCTAGCAAAATTGTTTGCGATTGGGCTAGTGAAAGCATTTACCTGTGGGGTATTAATTCCACAGCACAGGAGATGATATGGGCTAATTTGTACTATAGCTATAGGCTATGTGCAAATGTCAAAGTGCATGAGCAAAATAGTATCTACTAACACTCACAAGAAGTTCTGAGGAAGGACAAGTGAAATGATTACTTCTGTGGCTAGTGATGTCTTGTACAAAAAGTGAGATCCATTCCTCAAAAAAAAGTAGCTGTAATAAACTGAGTTCTTACACACTGAAAGTCTATCATTAAGTACAAAATGTAAACCAAACTAAGGTGCTCACAACGCAATGCCATAATCACAGAATGACACTGAGACTCCATTTTGTCTTCTGTTTCTTGATGTTTGTGTCACACTTGAAAAAAAGTAAATCTAAAGTAAAGTGGAAGAGGACTAGAGTGACAAAGCTACAGATGAATAACGTGCTGCCACCGCCACTAGCTATTATCTTATTATCCCAGATGTCACAGCACTCACTTAGGGCTCTCCTGTGCAGAAAACCACCACAATCCCCATGTTATACATATTGTGGTGAGGTTCACACTTTTCAACTTGCATGCTGAAATATTGAATACTGAGAGCTGGAATTAGAACTCACATGGTTCACCTCCTAGGGTGATGCCCTAAACCAACATCACTAGATACATTTCACCTTGTATCAAATATGTAACCTTGTATCAAATATAATATGAAACAGAAGAGAAACTGCCAAAAACAGGTGGTTCATTTGAATACCAGGAGAAAACCTCACAACTCAACCCATCTTGTTACAGCATCACTCCAAATCCTTCTTTTAGCCTACTTCGGAGCACTACCCAAATGAGGAAAGCCTCCTCTTGAGTTGTCCAACTCAGCTTAGCACTCCTGAGACCAAATTTCATAGCCTACTCTTATGAGCCACTGTATGCCGTAGCTACAAAGAGCTCTACAATTACATTGATTCAAAAGTTCCTGGTTTGTAACTACCCTAATTTATGTTGGAAACCTGAAGCTGCAGAACCTATACCTTCTTGCTGAGGGTGGCCACACACCTTTGTTGGAAAAGCTTCAACAACTTCAAGTTAGAAGTCATGTCCTCCCTACACAGGAGGGAAGGGCTGAGGTCGCAAATCACACAATCTTATTATCATTTAGTTTGGAAAAGACCTTTAAGATTGCCAAATCCAACTAGTAACCTAACATTGTCAAGTCCACCATAATATAAGCCAATATATTAAGTGCGAAAAGTATTAAAAAAAAGAACATTCTGCAAATTAAGATCACCTTAAATGAAACTACTATGCAATACTAGCCTTAACATCCAAGCTCCACATTAAACAAGGCTGAGAACTGACAGACAAAAATACAGGTATGTTTTATTTCCAGAATTTGAACATATATATATATACATACATGTATACACACACACACACACAAGACTAAACCCTTACAACTTTAGATCCAGCATTTAATCTCTGAAGACAAGTCCTGAAAATTTAAAAGAATATTTTTAACACAGTATGACAAACACCTGAAGAGACAAGAATTAGGCTAAGGAAACATTCAAGCATGCATTTAAAGACTTAAAAATAATACAGGTTATTGACCTACTTGCAGCATATCATCAACCATAGTCAGAATGTACTGAACAGTCTGTTCCTTGGAGATATGAGTCATCAAGTTTATAAATGTTTTAGCACACTAGAAAAATAAGAGAAACATTAAAATTAATATTAGCAATTGTCTTCATTCCTTTTGATAATATAAAAAACGACCTCATTAATTCATAGTTAAGTCTTACATAAGCATTGAGCATCCCAACATCTTCATTAACTGCACTAAGAGATGAATACTTTTGACATTATCTCATTTCAGAAAGAAAATTTTCTGTCACTTTGATTGTTACCCTTTACAAATTGTTTTATGGCTTTCAAATGAAGGAAGTACTTGCTTGTGCAAGTCACTAAGATGCTTTGTTGAAAGTCAGATTAGAAAAGTATTCCTCAGTGTCCCTCTCTATGGCAGTGAGAAGCTCCAAGTAAATTGACGGAACAGCAACAAACTCAGACATAGTATAAGAAGGTTTCAGCAACTTGAACGGGAAGGACGACAGGTCACTCTTATCTGTTCACTTACTATATACCTTGCAGACAAATCTTTATTTGCATTTGAGCTGTGCCTCCTGAACCATTTCAAAATTTCAGCAACAGATATTACAGGCTGAAATAGTTACTACTTCCTCCTTCTCCTTCACCACATTCAGCTAAAAAGAAATGAAACTCTGAACTGCTACATCATAATTATATAGGTGTATATAGTGTACACCATGTATGTGTTTGTTACTATGCAAATTATGGTCCATTACATAACAGTCACACAATGCAATTTGGAGAGGAAACTTAAAAAAAAAAAAAAAACCCACAGAAGAGCCTAATATTAAAGTAGAAAAAACAGCTGGAAAATTTTGTGTCTCAAATTCATCTATTCTTCACCTTCCTGTCTGCTGCTCCCAATCCTCCTGATGTCTGATATCATGTCCTAAAACCTCAGGTTTCAAGGCTGAGAGTCTACTAATTCAAATACCATTAAAGGGTCTTTGCACATCCAGCCTGGACTCCATAATGGCAAAGGGCTGATTCGGTCCTGAACTCTGTCCAATGCAGGTATCTCGTATCTTACCATGCTTTAAATGACACAGTTGAACATCTGTGTTTAACTGAATCCACCTTAGCAGTCAATGAACTCTGTTGCTGGAACTAAATTATAATTGCTTAGCTAACTATGCAGAAATCTCACCAGTAGCAGCCATCATCAATAAACTACAAGGAAAAAAGTGACTCAAGTACAAGTATGCATGATTAAGTGTGATGAGGAAAGTCTTGAACTGGCTTGTCCCACAACAGAGTCAAAGTCAGATGACATTTAATAACTATTTAACAAGTTTTAAAAATAACTTCTGATCTATATCTAAGGGAAAAAAAAGAATCATGATAGCAAGCTTTATACTTACTTATTCCATAACATCTTAACTATACAGCCAACAATAAAATACCAGTTAGTATGAAAATTTCCCTCCATCTTCCTCCCCAAAAGAGAGACCACTAAAAGAAAGGAAAGTTACTTGATTGCCTTCTGTTTGCAACAACTCCTGTTTTTCTTCTGGACTCCTTTTCTGTTCAAATCTTTGAATAAATTCACAGTCTTCACCTGAAATCATCTGCCCTCTGAAAAACAAAATATGAAACCGTAAGTTTGAATATGAACAATAAGTTTGAAATTACTGTATTGGGTTCATGTGGCAAAGTTTTGGTAGTGGGGGGGCTGCACAAGTGGCCCCCATGTCAGACAGAGCCACTTCCAGCCAGCTGGACAGACCCACCACGAGCCAAAACTGAGCCACTCAGTGATGACAGTAGCATTTCTGTGATAATGTATGTAAGGAGTGAAAACTGCTGTGCAACAGCAGCCATGAAGACAGGATCACAGAAGAAGAAACAGTGCAGACCAGGTCAGTGAAGAAGGAGAGGGAGGAGGTGCTTCAGGCACTGGAGCAGATTCCCCTGCAGCCTATAGTGAAGACCATGGTGAGGCAGGATGTCCCCCTGCAGCCCGTGGAGGTCCACGGTGAAGCAGAGATGGAGGACCCCATGATGGAGCCTGCAGATAGGCTTCCTGCTTGAAGGAAGCTGCAGCCCATGGGAAGCCCATGCTAGAGCAGGTTTTCTTGCAGGACCTGTCACCCCATGGAGGACCTATGCTGTAAAAGTCCATCCTTGAAAGACTGTATCCTGTGGAAAGGTTCCATAGTGGAGGAGTTTGTGAAGGGACCTTGGAGATCATCTAGTTCCAACCCCTCTGCCATGGGCAGGGATGTCACTCGTAAGATAGGGTTGCTCAGGGCCCCATTCAACCTGTCCTTGAACACTTCCAGGGATGGGGCACCTGCAACCGCTCTGGGCAGCCTGTTCCAGTGCCTCACCAGTAAAGAATTTCTTCTAAACATATCATCTAAGCCTGCCCTGTTTCATTTTAAAACCACTGCCCTTTGTACTGTCACTATCTGCCCATATAAAAAGTTCCTCTCCCATCTTTTTATAAACCCTGTTAAGTACTGGAAGGTCTCCCCAGAGCTTTCTCTTCTCTAGGCTGAACAAGCCCAGCTCTCTCAGCCTGATTTTTTTAAGAGAGGTGCTCCAGCCCTTTGATCATCTTTGTGGTTCTCCTCTGGACGTGCTCCAACAGGTCCATGCCTTTCTTGTGCTGAGGACCCCAGAGCTCAATGCAGCACTCCGGGTGGGGTCCTGTGAGGGTAGAGGGGATACAGTATCTGTAACTGTATGGCTTTACCAGTGCTGTATCCCACAACAAATGCAAACAGCTCCTTTCTGCAAAAGGCCTCACTTACAAAGAATTTAAAACCAATGATGGAATAACCTCTCTAAAGCCTTCCCTATGCACTGCCTCTGATCAACCACATTCTCTAAATAATTCTTAAACTTTCAGGGGCTGAATGCAATGATCAGTGGTAATAGTTTTAAGAATTTAAATACAGCTAGCATATTATGCCAAAAATGTAAGCCATAACATGAATAACAGTCTGCTCCAACCTGAAATAAGTCCTGGAAAACAGAACTGTTATTTTAAGTTTGCCATAAGCACTGAAGAGAATTGGAAGTAAGACAGAAAACATAGTTGCTAATTTATTTTTATCTTTCACTAATTACAACATTTCAGTGTTTCAAACAAATACGCATGCAAGTTCACCCAAAACATAGCAAAGGGGTCTTGATAGAGTGAATTGCTACAGACACCTATAAGCTAAGAGATGTCTACCTAATCTTCTCTTTAACTTAATATTCAAGTGGTTACTGCCATCATCAGTGCTATTTCAGAAAACTGTTGACTCAGCTGAAGAGTCAGGCAGACTTGCAGAACCTTAATGGGTTTTTGTTATAATACAAAACTTCACATCACAAGAAACAACAAACTTGCCAGAACAGCACAAGAAGGTACTCTTCATGTAAGAAAACTAATTTTAAATCATTTAGTCCTAAAAATATCCAAGACTTTAATAAGTGACTGGCTTTACTAGGTAATACCAGGAGTACTTCAGGAAAGAAGAAAACCGTGCACATCATCATCAGTACAAAAGTCACTGGGGATGAAAGCATTAAACATTGTTCTGTTATTTCCAAGGCTCATCTGCCCTTAACATTTCCACTGAATTAAATGCCTCATCCACTTTGCAAAGCTATGTAGCATGGACTCTTGACTCATCTTTTCCGCATTCAAGGTCAGTTTTCCAGATGTCCCACGACTAGAGGTTAAATTAAAATCCTTATAAACTTAAAGGAAATGTTAACTTTTGGGGTTTTTTACCAATTGGCTCACCTGGATTCTTGAAATGCAACAACAAATAAGACCTACAATACGTTCTTATCTTTCCTCTTACTTAAATGGTTACGTCTTGAGTATGGCTTCACCACAAAGCCATCTTTTACCTATTTATCATTCAAGCAAAGAATATAAGTAGCCTAGTACTATGTGTGCTATTCCTGCATTCCAGCTGCTTTGTTAGAAATGTCCTCCTAGGCACTGAGGAAAGGCAATTAAGATTTACTAGATGGAAGATTCATAAAGCCAGTGGTAGGGTAGTCCTTGACTAATTTCTACTAAAACTTACCTAATTTTGGATTAATTATGTATGATTAGCTGATGATGACAATGCTGCTACCACATGCCTTTTAGATGTATCTATATTCTTTTTTGTCTAATAAGGATGGATTTGAGTAGTTGTGGAAAGATGAGGACAATTCATCTGCCACAAATACTGGATTTAACAACCCATAACTAGACGGCTCTTATGCTTCAAAAATGCTGGCCAAACCAGGGATGGATGGATCATATTGACATAAAAGCAACAAGATAAGCTGCTTGTTTACAAGAATATTGCCATTTACATAACACTTCAAAGACAACAAAAGGTGAACCCTTAATTTTCAGCTATAATGCTGGAGAAAACCTCAGCCCATGAAGAGAGATGCTTCTTTATAGCCAAGCTATTAGAAGAGGTCTGCCAACGGCAAAGCAAAAAAGCTTTCAAGTTTTTGCTTTTATCCTACATTAGACCACAGGGGAAAAAAAAGAAAAAAATGTGGGGATTGATATTGCCTTGAGAAAAAAAAGACATTAGTATTTACTCTTTATTGCTTTATTAGCGCCATTCAAAAAGACACCTTCCAACCCATACAAACCATTAGAAGGGATCTGAGAGCTTTGTAAACAAGCTGTTAACATTTTATCAGGGAACTCATACATCTGATTAATAGTTTTAGTAATTTCAAGTACATCCATTTCCATTCATCTCATTTAAATATTGAAATAATTGATTATGCAGCAAACCTCAACAACCAGTGGAGGGGGAAAAAAACCCCAAATCAATCAGCCATGACAAAATGCAGAGCAGCCTCAGACAGCTGGTATCAGCTCCCACGATCCTAATACACATTTTCCTCATCCCCTCTTCAAAGAGACAAGAATTTCCCAGAATTTAAGAAAACAAGTACCCAAAGTTTCCCTCTATCCCTCTTCCTAAAAGGCATTAAATTTCTTATGTTCCAGAATGTGTCTACACAGTCTTTTGGTAACAGACAGAAGTCACTTTGAGTTTCAGCTGTCTTGGCTTCAACTGGGATAGCATTAATATTCTTCCCAGTGGCTGGTACAGTGCTGTGTTCCAGTTTTAATATAAATAGTTTTGTTGTTATTTTATATTAGCAGTAGTATTTCCCCTGCCTTTTCTGTCCTATTAAAACCTCTATCTCAACACATGAATTTTCCCTTCCCACCCCCCCGCCCATTCTCCCCCCATGCCCCTGCGGTGGAGGAGTGAGCAAACAGCTGCGTGGTGTTTAACTGCCTGTCAGCTTAAACCACAACAGGCTGTCTGAGCATATCAGGTTTAGACCAGAAGCCCTGTAACCACATTTCAAAGCTCTGTGCCTGAGCTACCAAGGCGTGCCTTTGAGAAAGAGCATTAGCTACAGGAGAATAAACTGAAATTGTAAAATTTAGAAAGCATGAATTTGCAAGACCACCATTTTTAAAACCTCTTGGTCTCAATATGATTCAGAAACTTGTGATTCCTTCTTTTAATTATGCATTTCCTCCAGCAGCTCTTGTTCCTTTTTTTGTTTAAATGATTTAACAAAAGACACTCTGGAGGCTAGACTAGTTTTGTTTGATTTTTATTTTAGATTTTTTGGGGTTTTGTTTGGTTTGTTTTGTTGTTGTTGTTTTTAATATTAAAAAAATTTACTACATCTGCAGCAAATATGAAACTCATATGAAGCCATAATGTCAAAGTATAATTTCTTTCTACAGTACTTTGCATGTACCTAGAGACACCCATTTTATCCAACTGCTCAAAAGTTTTATCATATACAAACTCAAAAGAGTAAAACAGATTGTACTCCACAAGACTGGACCAGGTTTGAAAAACAAAAAAAAAAATCCCCACACTACAAATAAGGAAACTTCTATATTTCCTCTAAGACAAGACTGGCTTTTAAAGTCTGAGATATTTAACCACTTTAGAAGGTTCCTCCACACTCAGGAATACAGAATAGATATTTTAACATCAAAATTCCCAAACAAGTATGTGAAGTACTGGAAGATACATGGAAAGCTAGAAGTTAGGCATCAGGTATCTCACCTGATTAAAAATGAAGTATTGTCAAATGCTGTATATCTAGAAAACCTACAGTGCAGTAAGATGTAAGTTAAATCCTGAAACAAGTTCATTTTTCTACAGAACTCATTTACTACCCTTAGAACACAAAACCAAGCCTGCTTCAAGCAAGCCAACACACCCTTCCCAAAGGCATTCTGATACCCTCAGGCAAACACTGAAAGCAAAACCACAGAACAGAACAGCAACCTAATATATTTTCAACTCACAGGGGACATCCACATCTCTAAACTTCTACAAGCCTCAATATCCAATGGCAGGAAAGTCCATACAGAACTAATGTCTTCAACTACACTTAGTTTCCAGAAGACAGGCAGACCTACACATCACCTCCATTGTTCCAAGTTTTGCTACTTTCTTCTCCATCAGACACATCCTAGCTGGAATTCAACACAAAGAAAGGGTAAATTTTAGCACCAGAAAACAAATCATCCTTTTTCCACAGCCTAATTTTGTAGGGAACAATGAACACAGTGGCAAAGTGGTAATATGTACAGTTGCCGTACCTAAATACCTCACTTCTGTGCCAACAGTATACAGAAAAAAAACATCAAAAGTAAGCAATTCTGTGTTAGCATGGTTTGACACTTAGTTTACAGTTACAACCTTCAGAGGTGGAATAAACACCGTGTCAATTAATCTTTAGCTTGAACTGACTCTGCAAGAGAAGTCAGGCTTCTAGAGTCTGACCAACTACTAGTAAGCCATTTTACTTTTGCACTGAAGAACAGAGTGAGAGGAAAAGAACTTCAGAACACCTTTCTGTGCAACGCAGACTCCAAAACTGTTGCAACTGATGCAATCTTTAAAGCACCTTTATAAACATCTTTATAATCTGCCACAGCCAGAGGGGAAAAAAAATTCATCAGAATTTCTTGTGAAATTCTTTGATTTCAACTACATAAATATTATCCATAGCTTCAGGAGCACTAATTATGTCACACCTCAGTTGATGTGTTAACTAAGGGAAAACAAAAATATTTCCTCTAATGTAAAAACATATGAAGACTTCAGTATGCAAGTTCATATGCAGGTTCACCACACTAAGTGCATGGACTGTCAGAAAAAGGAGCAAAAAAGAAAGAGAAGTGTCCTTCCAAGTCACCAGCATCCCATTTTCCTTCTGCTCTACAGACCAAAACAAACTAATCTGAGCTGCCTCCAATAGGTGCATCAGAATAAAGTAGTTTCCACTCATTTAATAATGTGCTTTATTTTATAAATGAGTCAACATAGCTGAACTGATTGACTTTCCAAGAAATCCCTAAAAACTCAGCCTCAAAGACATCCAAACATGGCAATTGTAAAAAAGTCCATGTCCAAAAACAAGGTATTCTTTTATTTCCTCTTTAAAAGCACCAGAAGTTCTACTCATATTTTTCAGTAACTAATTAAAAGGAAACTCCTCAGTCAAGGATTACTTCAAGATGCTCCACAAACCCTCTGGCACCATTTCAGTCAATCCTTGAAGCTACCTTAGCCAGTCAGGCTGTTATCAGTAAACACAAGACATAAAGATTACATTCATTTCAGAGCAAAAATACAGAGGACACACTGTCATTGACACACAAAGTACCAAGCATCAAACAGTCTCTCACAAACACTACCCAGATGACTACAACAGCCTCCAAAACTTTGCTAACTCAAAGAGAGGAAACAGCTAGTATATTCTTCTTTCACAGCTTCCAGAACAAAACAAAGTCATATTCTACAGGTAGAATACAGAAAAAGAACCCTGCCTCCTGGACAAAAGAAGCTATATAAATATTTGGTGACAGATTTATAAATGAAACTCCCCCATCCTTATACAGCACCAGAGAAAGAGAATCCCAAGAATGAATGAAAATTATAATCAGCAGACCACATAAAGCATAGTCAAACAAATAATACTACATAATATTCAAAATACAACTCTTGTCAAACAGAGCCTTATACTAACAAAAGCAACAGATTAATCTCACCAGCTCTACAGCCAGAATAACCAGCAAAGTGGTGAAAGTTTCACATTCACTTACACTAAGAGTGAACAACTGAACTCTTACTTTCATCCCAAGTAACTGCAAACTTGCCACTAGCACAGCACAGGAACAGCCTCTCAGGCCTCCTTAGTACATGCTTCCTATCAGATGGGTAACAGGGCACACAGTAACAGCAAAAGCCACTTAGGTAGTTTGAAAAGTGCTTGGTAGCTGCCATTGTCAAGTTACCACACCAATCTTCCTCTTTTGCCTGCAAAGCCACTGGCGTACCACAGTATAAAGTGAACCAGGAACTGATGCATCCTAAAAATTGCCTAGAAAAGAGAAGTTTCCTCAGTAGATCAGTTCCTTTATCCAGATTTATAATGCAGATATACAATCACAGAGAGGAAAAAAATAATATAATTCAATGAATGGAACAAGCAAGTCTGAGAGACAAAGGACAGGGCAAAGCAAGTAGGCAAAGCTTCTACTGGGTTAGCATTTCTCAGCTTGCATGTGTATGTACAGTTTTGAAAGGTTATTTTAATATATAACATTTATTTACATACTTAGGACAGGAAATCAGAACTTTTCTTTTAAGTGGTGTAATGTTGATAATCACAAAGCATCATCCGTACAGTTTGTACTTCTACAATCATGAAGATTTCTGCCACTTTAGTTACAAAGCAGTGAACTATTAAATAATTTGCTAATATACGTGAACCCTCACAAGATAATGGCAATTCACACTCTGTAAACATTTTTAGAGGTCCCTGTCATGAGGAAGGCAGGGCTGTGAGAATGTCACATTTCACTCTGCAGTACAGAGGACTAGTGAAAGTCTGTTTCTGTTCCCTACCTCATGCATAAACCTACCTTCCTCAGCTTGTCCTTACATCCTCGTAGGACACTATTTCTCTTGCTACACCTAGTGTCATCCTATCCATGACAAAGTGAACTGAGCTCACCTGAAACACCAGCACAGCTCTCCCCAGACTGAAGTATTTGTTTCAGCCCAGTCCCCAATTTACTCACTTCAATTGCTCTCCACTACTGTTCTTCCTTTACTTAAGGTACAGCCTGTTCTCCTGGACTACCAGTCCAGTTTTGCTAGTACAGTTTGTATTCCCACAAAGAGCACTTCAGCAGTAGAGATAACATACCTAGATATAAGACAGTTATTACTGTAAACTTTTCTTAATTCAGTACTCATCCAATAAGGCTAACATTGAAAATGGTGTTGAATGAAAAGGGAAAAAATGGACAGTTACGCTACCCTTTTGTGCAAACTTATTATTTGAAATTGCAGTGTTCAGTTGACAAAAGTAGAGTTCCTCTTCTGGTAATGAGTCATAAGGAAATTTTATACAACCATTTCCATTTAATGCAGACTTTTACCAACTACTTCCATGGGACTAAGACAGAATCTTCTTCACTGAACCTAATGTTCCAATGCAGCCTGCAATCTCAAGAAGTCTAACACGAAGAGGGAAAAAAATATGGAAAGTTTTTACTTACTGGAGATATGACTGCCAGTTTACTTTGTTTGCTCGAACTTCAGCAGCTTTGGCAGCAATGATGTTTGTGGGGACAGCAGCATCTACAGCACCTCGGATATCCATCTTGACTGATAATTAAAATGTACCTAGAAATGCAATTCAGATTTGAGACCTCTTATTAAAGTATTAAAGAGTAGAGTATCTGGCCAATATTTTAAAGAAATAAAAATAAAAATCTGTTTTCAGGGGTCCCGCTCCCTAAAACTGTACTAAGTATTTTCTGAGAAAGTTCTATTAAGTATTTAAAATGCGGATGACCTGAAACAAAAATAAGCCGTACCTGCACACTAAACTGTAGCCAAACATAAGTTTGCCAAAACAAAAGACAAATACCATCACTAAATAACTGTCAATACTGTAAATCCTCAAAAAATGAAAGGAAGTAATTTGAATAAATGCTACTCCTCTGCAACGTTCCAGTAGCCCCACACATAACAGGAATTATCTTCATCCCAAATCAGGGTTAAAACCGAGCACATCCTCTCCCCCACACATTAGGACTAATCCACTTCAGCTGTTTGTCTAAGAGTATTTAGACATTACAAACACTTGAACTACAACTTCAGGAAAAAAAGCCTCACAATTACATAAATCAAACCTCATGCTGTACAGAGCAACAAGAAAATTAAGATAACTGCTCTACAGAAAGCAAACTGAAAAATAAATACGAACAGAAGCTCTTCATCAGGATACACGGCATTACCACTGGCAGTGACCTTCACCAACTCCTTCTCCTTCCCTTATGGTTTTAACTGCCCCTGACTTTGATGCCAAAACAAGAGGTGTGTTTGCAGAGCCTTCAGACCCAGCTGGAGCCGGCCCTGCCCTGCCTGCCCGCGCTGTTCTCACCCCCCACACCCACAGCGAGCACGGCCTGCCCCGCCCGCGCACAGCACGGCTCGCCTCTGCGACTCAGGGAAAGCGCCACTCTGGCAAAACGAAATACACTTAAAAAAAATAATAAAAAACGGAACTACCACAGGGAGAAACGGAGCAGCAGAACTGCCCTACCCTTTGGGACGACTGCTGTGCCCGGACACGCACAGTCACTCACCGCGGGAGGCAGGGCAGGGCAGGGCAGGGCAGGGGGGGGTCGGCCCTCACAGCGCCGGCAGCTCCCCGCACCGGCCCCGCCGCCGGCCCGCCGGCATGTCGCG
>VXBX01003857.1:70740-93478 GCA_013400415.1 Scytalopus superciliaris | reverse complement strand
AGCGCACAGGGCACAGCGCACAGCCTGCCCCCGCCTGCTGGCACCGCTCCCACAGCCGTGCTCGGCCTCACCGCCCTCCCAGCAAACAGTTTCCTGCAAAGGCCTCGCCCAAACCTGCCTTCATGTTCACCTTCACAGTGATTGGAGCCCAATCTGTTGGTTATACTGTGTGTAACCAACAGGTTATACACCCCGCTGTTACACAGGCCCGCTCCCCTGCATTGGAACCCGCGGTGCCCGGGCCCAGGGGATGGATGGATGGATGGATGGATGGATGGATGGATGGATGGATGCTGTGGTGGTTTCACAGGGGCTTTCCAAGCACCACACCGAAACATTCGGGTGTTCATGTAGCATTTCGGTGCTACTTCACAAGGCCGTTTTGGTTTCGTGCGTAACACACCACAAAACACACTGCATTCCCACCCACCCTGTTCCCTATATTTCACCAGCACAGCGTTTCTTTAATAATCCTGTATTTTACTTCTCAATCGCATCTATGATTTCTACCTTATTTCTAACGATTCTTCTTAATTTTCACCCTTGATTATGAACCTATGGAATGATTTACGTTCCATTACACCATCTCTACATGGCCCTACCCAAAGCCCCCTCAGTGCTGCTCCTCCTGGCCCCAGAAGGTCCCTGTGCTCTCCCTGGCACCCCACAGAGGCGAGGGGCCACCAGGCTCGGCAGGGAACCCCAGGAGGTGGATGGGCTGGGGATAAGGCAGCCAGTACCCCTGGCACCCCCTGACATGCCTCTTTGGGCTCTGCATTGTTTTTCCAGTTCTCATGCCCTTGCTGTCCGCCTCTCATGGTGCAATGGAAGTGCAAAGTTTGCTCTTTCCCGCAGCTGGGAGGTGTTCCTGGGCCCCGGTGCCTGTGTTGGCTGTGCTGTGCCAGCCTGCAATCCACCGTGGGACAGCTCTCCCAGGGAGTGCATCAGCATCACACCAGTTCCTCCCAGCTTGAATCTCAATGAAAAATACACCCTGCACAACTCCTTAGTTACTTTTTTTAAAGCTGGCCTGTGTTTGTGGGGCTTCGCCTCTGCAAGCAAAAGATGTGGGAAACTCTTCAGTGTTTCAGCAGCTACAGGCTTAAACTTCCATGTTTCTGAGAAAAAACTTCTCACTGTGTTCAGTTGCTGAGTGAGGTTTTCCAGTCACACTGTGATGAAGTGCATAGACATACCAGTCCTAGTCAGAAACTATCCCGAAGGGTAATTCTGCTATCATATAAGGAGGAAAAGCAGAGAAAAGAACAAAAAAGTAATCAGGGGGTTGTGTGTAAGCGGGTCAAGACAGTCAATGTAGAGCTGACCAAGAACTGGTCTACAGTTAACTTAATTTTTCTAGGCTTTCTGTATTTTCCACTTAGAGGATACACTGTTCTTTAAATTATGCCTGGCCAGTACTGCTATAGGTGTTTGGGTTTTTTTAACTCAAGGAGGGTTATCATTACTGTGCCATTGGTTTGTACTTCCCTCAGAATTTTTATTTTAAAATGGATCTTTCTTCATACCACAATAAAGCTGTTGGTTTCTAGATAACACAGACTTAAATCCCAGGCACAGTCCAAGTAACAGCATTTGCATTTCTTTATGCTTCAGCAGAAGACAGCTCCTTAAGCCCTGAGCACTCGCTGTGTCATCTAGTTTTAATAATCACATCCATTAATGTGATTCTGTGGATTACCCAGCATGTGGGACTTGGAGGTTTAATCTAACAAATTTGAATTCTTGCAGGTTGCCTAAATACAGTGATAAAAAATGCTGGCACAACTCCTGATCTCTAGCATAGAAATATCCACACAATCTTGAATAAAAACCTGTTACTCTTAAAGATTATTTGGATTTGATTTTTACTTTGTAGCTGAGAGAATTTGGGCTTATTTTAACCTCTTTTAAAACACTGCTTGTAACTTCTGTCCTGTGGCATTCTGTATTTTCTGCTTCTGCTCTGCCTTTTTATGACGTCTCACTGGCCACTCTTGTTTTGAGTCCAACATCAGGCATCTTCAATAAACATTCACCTTTTCCACAGCCATTGCAAACCACACTAGTGATTATATGTATAGCTGTACCCATTTTATAGAGAAACCAAAGCACAAAGGTCTTGCAAGATAAACTGAACAAGGTTTGAAGCTTTTTAAATTCAATTTGCATAATGAAGGCAGGCAATGTTTTTTCCTGGAGTAGTTAGTTTTCTTTACAGTAGCTAGTATGAGACTATCTTTCTGTGCTGAAAACAGGGATGTTTCCATTTCTGCAGAAAGAACTTGCACAGCACCAAGGCTTCCCAATGTTTGAGAAAGGAGGTAAATAGTGCAATGAAAACTTTGCTGATGACAGCGTTACTCCCTTGACAAGTGCACAGTGAAATTTTGAACCACCTTGTCAGAGGATGGTGAGTGAGCTGCAGATTCACATGTACTCTTATCTCTCATCCGTCAAACACTTGGGCACATCTGAAAATTTTCACTCAGTGCAAGTCCCATGAGACATTCTCTGTATTAAGGAGCTTCATTGCATTGCATGGGTAGGCTTTGAGAAAGACAAGCATTGAATGATCATTACAGGGGCCTGTCTCATGTGTGCATGCCATCACTATGACAGCAAGAGCCAATTCTCAGCAACCACGACAAACCCATCCTGTGTCATCAGCCTGGGACAGCACCTCATGGCACTTTATTCATGCTGGTTTATTCTCTAGATCTTGCTAAAGGTAATTGACTTTAAAAGTGCTGTGCTCCTATTTTTTGGCAAGCATCTATCCTTTGGGGTTCAGGTGTGTAAAACTATTCTCATTTTGCTATTTTTGGTCACATCAATGCTTGTCCATTAACTCCTGACAACACAACTTCACTTCAAGTTGCTATATTTAGATGACTTTATTGATGTGTGAAACTGAGTGAAAAATGAAAAGTATATCAGCATGCAGGAGAAGAAGTCATCAATTGCCTGGATGACAAAGAATAAAAATGCTCAATAGTTTAATACTAAAAAATTAATGCAGATGAGTCACCCTCACAGTAAGACTACAGACAGTTGGATCATGAGAGTATTTTTCTGTTCTCCTTTCCTTCTTGTAATAAGAATGATGTATCATTGTCTATCACATATTCTGCAAATTACAGAAGTTTCATGGACACCTGCCATTTAACCGTTCATCATTCCATACATCACCTGGCTGTCTCCTGCATGTCTGTGTAAGTATTTAACATGTATAAAAGAAAATGCGAAGGAAGTTTATCCACGCAAAACATACTTATTAGGTCAGAAAAAGTGAACATGCTTCTCTAATTCTCAAAATACAGATTATTTTTTTTCTCTCCTGTAAAAGTGTGGAGGGTTGTCATGGAAGAGGCTTCCTTTCACGGAAACAGAAGAGATTTTTCGATGTGAGGAGATATGGAGTACTTCACTAGACATTTTTCCAGAGTAATTATAGCAAGATTGGCCTGCTGGTAACTGGATTTTTCCTACTTCATCTGTCTTTGTTTTCTCCTCTTATTTTATCTTCATTTTACTGTCTGTATCACAGTGGGAGAACATTATTTTGTGAGTATCTTTTTAAACAAGTAAATCCTGCTTCCTGCAACCAATGTCGACTTTTATGACTCCTAGGTCATAGAACTTGGATAATTTTTTCTTTTAAATTAATCAGATCTTGGCCCAAAGGATCTGGCAAAGCTAGTATTCCACAATTGTGCCTAAGTCGTAGCAGGCAATCTTCTGATTGCTCCACCACCACTTTGAAATTAAGATTTGCCTGCTCAGTGAAGGACCATAGGTATCTTATCCTCAACAGGAGCGGTGGTTTTGACAGAAAAGTGGAGATTTTATTGTAGTAAATACATCTTCTATTTTTTCCCCCCTGCTAGAATGGAACAATGCTGTATTGCCAGAAAATTGGAAGTGAAGTGCCATGCAGAAACAGGAACAGAAAGGCCAGTGCAATACTATTTATAGCCTTGAGAAATAATGTAGCTGGGGTTAAAATAATAGAGGATATTACTTTAGGGAGTAGGGACAAGTGTCTCTGTCTCATGAACATGCCCCTCTGTATTGAAAGCTAAGTAATCTCGGAGTCTCCAGCCCCTCTTTGCAGCCAACAGCATCTCCTCCTCTCACCATCAGTCTCTTCTGCTTTGTGCCAACAGCTTTTGTCTGTACAAAGGAGTCCACACCTGGATGTGTAGAAGGAGTGCTCTTCTCTGGGAAATTGGTGCAGTACCAGGTGAAATTAAGCCCATTTCTGTGTATTAAAATAAAAAATGAAAAAAAAGTGTCATAGATCCTCTAACTTCATCCTCTCTCACAGAAAAAGGCAAGGTCAGAGCAGTAGCTTTTCAGGGGAAAAAAGGAAATGAACTACCTGGTGCTGCTGACAATAAGCCTGGCTAGAGGACAGACCAAAAAAAAAAAAAAAAATTGGTTTCCTAGACCTCAGCAGCAACTCTGCCAAAGTCAGATTTATTACCAGAGGTTATACCACAGCTTTCTTACTGTGCAGTGACTTCTAGTGCAATTCAGCTTGTCAAGCCCCATTGTTCAGTTTTTCTCCTCAGCACTTACTGAATTTCTCTGAGAAAAAGGCAGAGGTGGGACCAAGGCAGCTCTTCTCAACACGAGATGCCATGGAGGCAGATAACACCATATGCACCTTGTATCTAAAATTCTGAATTGTTGGAGAAGACGACTACCAGCAATGGAGAAGCTCCCTCACCAACACGGACCTGTGATGGATGTTGCACTTTGCTGTTACATAGACTGCTAATATGCCTAGGGACAGCCTGCGGCTTGGGAGTCCTGTCCTGCTTCAAGATTTTGTAATGTTATGTGGTTCTCCTTTGTTCTCCTATGTACCCTGTTGGAAAATTCCACTCACATGGCTTGTAACTCACTCCCTACTGCCTCCTGCTGGCGGCTGGGTAATAACCCGCTATATGGCATATCCCTGTCCCTGTCCCCTCAGTTTTGGGGATTCTTGCCTTGTTTGGCTGGGACCTACCCAGACCCTTCCCCAAAACCTTCCCAGGGTGTACCCGGTCCCAGAACTCAGCCCCCCGAACCTATTTAAGTTGTGTACCAGTTTGAATAAAGCTCTCTTTTGGCTTGCACCCGTCTACCTCACTCCCTGGAGTGGTCTCCCTTCTTTCCACCCCGGAACCCCTCAGGGCCACACTGAATTGTCAAAACTTTGGACTTTTGGCAGAAAACACGTTGGGTTAGACATATTTTTCAACTTGAAAAAAGATGTAAGCCCTAGCAAGTGAATACCAGCAAAGAGAAAGCAAAAGCCTGGCAGCCCTCTATATAGCTGGGAGAAATAATCTATTAATAATCTACCTGGAGCCTTAGTCTTTATATTTAGTTTGTCTCTGTCCTCAGACATGGATGTGGCTCATGTGCTGTTTTCACTGGCGCTGGAAGGATTACCAGCAGACCATCTGTTCAGTCGGTGAGGAAAAAAATGTGATTGACAGGTGCCACTGACCTAAGACAGACATCTCCATTTGGTGCCTCCTGCAGAGTATGAGTATGTGTGCTGAGTTGCTTCTTCCTTCAAGTTGTAAATTAAATACATTCACTCTGAGGTGATAAAATGTGTCTTACAATTGTTACAGCTTGTGTCTCTGACATGTATTCAACCAATACATGCCTGTCTTTCTCCTTTTCGACGTACTAAAACCTGTAAAGTTGTAAATCTAATCTCTAAGCTGGCACATGCTGAGGGGATGAGACACTGCAGATATCTGAGGGCAGATAATCCTGTTTTTCTCCAGAGCTGTGGAGGCTGCAGGAAGAACTGGCAAGCTGCAGGAGGCCCTGACATTTGTCCGTCAGTGTAAGGACAAGCAATCTTTATGTTGTTGTCATTCAGCCCAATGTCTGGGATTTGGTTTAGTTTCATCATTAAATAAAAGTGGTGCTTCTCCGAGAAAGATCATTGAAAAATTTGATTCAGGAACAGCCTTTTAATTTCTTGATGTGGAGGCAAGTTTTGCTCTACTTCAGGACTCACAGCTACCATGCAGACAACTGTCAAGCAAAGGAGACCCTACAAAATGAAGAGGAAATGGAGTTTAAAGCAGCACAGTGGATTTTCAAGGTAAGAAAAAACACGGGGTTATCCAAATATCCTGAAGAAGGGGTGAAGTGGTATACCTGGAAAGAAGGAGAAAGTAAGTATTAATGTCATGAATAACAGCCATAGACATTTTATCACCAAGACATTCACATAGTTTTCCTTTATTGCTAAGCCTTATCCTCTGCCTTCTGTTCCTCAGTGTGTTGCAACCACAGTGAAAAAGGAGGTGATCATCTGCCTTCCTGTTAAGTGTCTGCTTTCAAAGAACATATTAAACACATCCGTCTAACTCATAAAAATGATTCATACTTTGTGAAGCTAATCTGTTGTTAAAGGGGTGAGGGATAAGATGTTGCTTCATGGTGTTTAGACACTGAAGAGGTCTGCATTTTCTTCTGGTGCCGTGTCAGTTGATTTTTATTGGTAGTCAAGAAAATATGCCAAAGAAGTCGAACACAGCATAATACTAAAATCTATTAGGGTGTTACAGTAAATCCCTTTAGTAAATGTGTAGAGCTCAATTGTTTTCCTTAATTAAAAACAACAGTCATGTATCCTCTAGATTTTGTCAAAAGCCTGAAAGCTGCCTGAGGGGTGAGTGGATATTATTTATGCTGAGAAACACGCTTCTGTGCAGCTCAGCAGAGCAAGGGAGACAGGTGCAAGAAACTGTATCTTATTAAAGCTTTCATACACTCTTGGAACCACAAAGTTTGGCCTTTTTTCAGACTTAGAACAAGTAGAAAGGGGCTAAGGCAGCCTGCTGAAGTTGTTGGCAGGGTTGGTGAAAGGCAAGACAGGGGAAGAAGCCATTCTCCATTCCACATCTGCCCTACAGAGACTCAAGGTAAAGCTAGAATTGACTTCTCCATCCCATTTCCTTAGCCAATGTATGCCCATTTCCAGAAGGCCATTTCATTTGAATTATAGGAATGCACTCATCCTAAATGACTTTCATTGTTGTTGCTGAGAGGAAATGTTCAGCCTGCTTTGCTGCTATCAGGAAACTTTCTGATAATGAACAAAGTACAGTCTTTTCAGAATTTCATGTCATTCTGTCTCATTATCTGTCCATTTAGCACAAGAGCCTGGGGACTTCTTGGCCGTCTTGATGTCAAAGGGGTTTTTTTCACACTCAGAGTGGCTCCTGAATTTAACCCCTGTCAGTCATAATTTCTGAAACCCATATACTGAGTTCTTCACAGCTCATGTGGCCAGTCATTTCTCATTTACCCATTCTTTAATTAATCCCAGGTGAATTGTTCCCTTCAGCTTGGTGATTGTTTTATGGATGTCACCTGAAATCATAGTTTGTTGCTGAGTCTCTGAGAACATGGAGCGCAGGACTGGGTCAGGGACCTCACAGAGGACAACTTATTACTCCTCTGTTTGGCAAAGGGATTTATCTACAGAGGGACCTAAATGCCACCAAAAGTTTCAGAGCACCTACTTGAATAGTGCTTTAACAGTGCTGCCAGCTTCCCTTCTCCTGCTGGCTATCTGTCCCATTTACTTTGTTCAGCTCTTTTGTTTCTAAATGCTGCAGCTCTGCTGGTGTGGTTCTTGTCTCTGAAAGCAGGGACAGTCTGCAGGGACTGCCCAGGAGATGCTCTGTAACCACTTATTGAGCTCAGCTGAGTTGAAGTTGCTGTCATGTGAAAGCTCATGTATGAAGCTACATGCTCTGGGGGAACATGTCTCCAAAACTTCATAAACCATATCAGCAAGTGATCCTTCCACATATGTGAAGTAAGCAATGTTACTGGTAGTTAATGAGTCTACAAGGATTGTTAGTGACGGAAAGTTAGAAAACTTACCCATCTAGAAATGTGTGTAGCTCTAAGACCAGGGAGCTAAAATAAATGGCAAGCTTTATTTAATATAGGAAAGAAATGCCTCTTTTTTACTGATAGGGAAGCAGTGCACAAAAGGTTTGCATGATTTCCTAGTAGTATTTAGGAAATCAACCAGAAGTTTGTAAGGTTCAAGACTAGTTTGTCACTTACACTTCCAGAACAGATTGAGATCACTTTAAAACTTTTCTTTTTTCCTTGTGGAATTAAAGTATACAGAAAGTTCAGATTCTTTCTGGTAAAAAATGTCTATATGTGACACTGGTTGCTACAGACAGACTATGTTCCTAGAACTGTAATTTGTGCGACTGGCAGTATCCTTGATCAAACTGATTTCACAGTTCTCATTAACTCCCATGTTCCCTCTCACTTTAAATGAGATTTTGAATTTGATGCTTCTGAATGTGAGTGGTGGCTGCTTCTGAAAGTTGGCATCTAATTCAATGTACCAAAGTAAAAAAGTCAAAATATTAAATAAATTGGTCTTTAAAAAAATTTCTTAACAGAACACTTGAATTAAGTTTATTTATTCATGAATGTGCTTTCAAAGTGAAACTGAATTACCAGAGAAATGTTTTTTAAAAGTGGTAGGCAGAGCTTAAAGGCCTCTTGAATACTCTTCATGACATTTACATTAACTCAACAAGTTGTTTGTTTCTAATCTCCATTTGCATTGCTTAAAAAGCCTTTCCCTCTGACACATTTGCATCTTGATTTATAGAAGTGTTGAAAAGCAAAAGTGAATAAACTGCTTTTCACCAGTCTCAACACAAAGATGCAAGAACTTTCTTAACCCAGAGCTAACACAGACACATTCTTGTGTGCTCCCAATGAGCTTTTTGCAAGTTAACAAAACAAACACCCCAGAAACATTACACTGCACAGGGAGATAGTGCAAAGTTTCAAATATATCACAGTTTTCTCCTATTGATAAAATTTGGCCAAAGTCCCATCCCACAGAGCTCATTGCTATCACTTCCTCAGAAGAGGATGAGAATGTTCTCTGCAGAGCTGCCACATTTTAGTTCATGTCCAGATTACACTTGGATAGAACCTGTTTCACTTCTATAATACAGCCATGATTTCTAAACATGTGTGTGTGGCT
This sequence comes from Scytalopus superciliaris, assembly GCA_013400415.1. Taxonomy (NCBI): domain Eukaryota; kingdom Metazoa; phylum Chordata; class Aves; order Passeriformes; family Rhinocryptidae; genus Scytalopus; species Scytalopus superciliaris. Next base: position 84,423 of record VXBX01003857.1, on the reverse strand, counting down.
AGCCGTCGCGAACGACGATGCTTTTTTTTATGCCTGCGCGAATGGATTTATTACGTGGAGCTCAGCATGCGCGGAACTGGCCCCACCCCCTTTAGCCCTGGGACACTCTAAGCCTTGGCCGGGGCAAGCCCGGACGAAGTTGGCAGAGTGAGACCCGCAGGACTCAAACCGGCGTCCTTCCGAGAAGGAGCACGGATCCAGGGGCGGCGGCTTTACCCACACGGCCACAGCCGCCGGCGATTTCTAAACATAGAGTCTCCAGATTTGGTTTGGTTTACATGAACAGTACACCTACAGACAATAAGTGACTGGGCAAGTGCAGCTAGGACAGCAGTGTCGGGCTCTGAGGGCACTAATAAGTGTTAATGACCCTGACCAGACTCAGCTGCAATGCCCACCCTCAGTCATGGACCCAGCAACTCTACTTAAGTTTAACCCTGAGGTCTTGTTCCCTTGAGCTGGTTTGAAGGAGTGATAGTCTCCAGTCAAGTGAGAGCCATGTGGCAGAGCCACCCGGTTGAGCCCTTAACCCTTACTCTGGACTGACTTTGTGGCTTGACCCTGGCTGTTCCCTGTCACTGTGGGCTTGCGGGGTGATTGTGGGATCTGATCTGCGGAGTTCACTTCCACCTTGCTGTGGTACTGTCTTATGACCTGGATGTTTCTTGGGTTGTCCCTGTGTCTGTCCGGTTTGCCTTGTTGAAGTACTGTGGTGTGGAGTGTAGGATCCCCTTGCTTCCACCTCACCTACCCTGAAGGAGCAACCCAGTTCTTGCTGGGGATTCTAGCAGAGTACTTTCCAGCTCCTGTTGAGATTTACCTCATTTTTATGGTCTTTCTTTCTTCCTTTAGGCATGGAGCAAAGAGATGAAGAAAAGCATAGTGTTAAGTGAAAAGGTGTGTGCCAAGGAGTGGCAGAGAGGAAGCATCAAGGCTCTTTAAACTATAATTTGTAGGCTGAGGTATAGTGATAGTTATACCAGTGTGGCCTTTCTGCTTGCCAAGTTCAGTTCTGTGTGGGAAAGCCAGGAAGAAATAGAAATGGCCAGGAGCATGCTGTCTGAAGGAGGAGCCCAAGGGAAGTATGACATCCTTTTTCCTTCATCTCTTCATGCTCTGCAGGAATCCTCTGGGTCTGGAGATGTCAAACATTGTTCTGTGAACTCTTTGTGATGTGAAAGTCACTCATGACCATGCATAGCTCGTCTAAATTATTCAGCAATAGCTATGAATCATGATTTCTTTGATAAAATAGAAATCCATTCTCAAACAACTCCAGAAAAGTAAAAAATCATAAAAGATGTTATTTTCAAAGGAAGACATGCTGGTTGAATGATTGCACTGTCTTGCTAAGTACTCCAGTATCCTCAGGTGATAAGTGCTGTCAGTCATTAACTGCTATTTCTCTTAACAGTCCCCCTGAAGTCAGATATTGTCTTTATGTTTTATAAGAGTAGAAAAAGTCCTGATTCTAGTAAATATACTCACCTTCTTTAGTCAATATAATCCCTACCAAGTACATTTTCATGTCAAGAGTGTTTGTTTAGTGAAGTCTGGTTTTCATACTTAGTCATGGTCACGCTTGTACGTCTGAAAGCTTGTGACTGTGTCATAGGGTGTTATGAACAAACCAACCACTAACTTATACCAAGAGCATGTTTCTTCTGTTCTTTTGAACAGGTGCTGTGCATAGTTAAACAACTGAAACATAATTTAACAGTCACATTTTATCTAATTCTTATGTTTGAGATGGGCAGGGGATGCAAATTGTATGGCTATGGATTGAATCACTTGGCAGCTAGCATTCTTTGTGCCAAAATAGTTATTCTTGCATAGCAGATGTAAAATTTGAGACATGTTTGATGTTCCGTTTTATTGAGGAGCAATACTTCAAAGGGAGACAATATTCTGGGAGAGAAATAAAAGTATTACAGGACATTTAAGACCACCAAATTATGAACAACTAGTCTTATTGACAACTTATTTGATTCTACAATATACTTTTTATTAAAGAGTGGGTATTTTGCTGAATAGGTACAGATTAATAAAAGATAAAATCATATGCACTTAGTTTTTACGGTAAGCAAACTTATTTTTAGGATAAGCTGGAGAACATTATCTCTCTGTGATCTTTGGTGGTGGTTAATTTTGTTTTCTTGACATGTATCCAAAGGTATATACTGTCCCTGAAGCGTTTTCACTAGTTAAGAAAGAGCTACTCCTGCACATTTTTGCAAACTGTATCAATCCTTTTGAGACCTGAAGTGTTGTCTTGGTTTTGGCTTGGATAAGGTTAATTTTCTTCATAGTAGCTGGTACAGAGCTGTGTTTTGGATTCAGTAGGAGAATTAATAACATCCTGAAATTTTAGTTGTTGCTAAGCAGTGCTTGCCTCAAGTCAAGGACTTTTCAATTTCCCACGCTCTGTCAGTGAGCACGTGCACAAGAAGCTGTGAGGGACCGTGGCCAGGACAGCTGACCTGAACTGGCCAAGTGGATATTCCATAGCATGGGGTGTCATGCCCAGTATATAAACTGGGGACAGCTGGCCAGAAGAGGCTGATTAAGCTCTCTGGGTCCTGCTGGGAGCAGTGGAGAAGCACAGTGTGCTATGAGTGGGGCACCCTTCAGCAGACCTAGCCTTGAAAGACATGCAATAAGCCACTGGCTTATCTGATCTCAGTGGATAGGACTTATTTTCACCACTTGCTTGCTATCCCTGGGCAGCTTTTCAGAGACCTTTAATGTTGGGTTTGGGGTTTTCTTCTTTTCGTGTTTCCTCTGAATGTCCTCAGGGAGATCAAACCACTAAGTATAACTCCTTTAAAAACAGTATGTTTTAATCTTTACCATTGTACATGAAAGTAAGAACAGATGAATGTGCCTTATACAGGAATTATTCTATCAGACAGAAAAAATTGTGTGCTTTTTTACTGTGGAGGTGATGGAACAGTGGGAGAGATTGACCAGAGGGTTTGTGAAGTCCTGGTCTTCAGAGGTATTCAACCCTGCTCAGCACAGATCTAAGAAGCCTGAGGAACAGGAGGCAGGACTAGGCAATATGCAGAGGCCCCTTCCAATCTCAACTATTCTCTGAAAAAAAGAGCTCTTCAAAGAGTCTTTATTTTTTAGCCGTTCTGTAATTATATAACACCGTAATATTTTTAATTCATAAAAAAATCTTGTTTTGCATCCAAGAAACACTGTTCAGAGAGTAGCTGGCTGTATTGCTCAGCCTTGTCTATGAGCCAATAATAGCAAGTAGAAAGAAATCAGAGGGCATTCCTTTGTAAAAGTTGTCAAAATAATAATGTACTACACATTAATGGGTGGATTACTTGCATGTTAATAGTGCGCAATTTTTCTAGTCCTCAGAGATAATTTGTATTAATTTGCAATCATGGTTTTCCAATTTAGAGATTTACATATTTTACTATTGAAGTCCTAAAGCTTCCTTTTCAGGTATGCACCTTTGAAATAAGTAAAATGCAGATTCCTGGGCTAATTAGGATATTACTGTCAGAAATAATTTAATGAATATGAAAACCAAAAGGCAAACCGTTTCTACACTAGTTCTGAAAGTTTTTCAGCAAAACAATCCTAGACTGACCTGAATTACAGAGATTGTTTTTAATAATATACAGTGACCTTCTTTAAGTGGAACAAAATGTCATGATGGTTAATAAATAACCTACTCAGCCTAAATCTAAATCAACTCATTTGAGATATGGGTAACTTCAGATTTACAAATATATTAATTTAGGATATCCTTTCAGCATCAAGAATTAACAGTTTAGATAAAGGACACTGGGGATAAGCAGCATTTCTCTGGAAGACCATGGACACTTTCTTAAAAAGACATCTAGTTTGGGTGTCTGGGAGTCAGAAGGAATTTAGCTTTACTCCATGATATGTGTCTCACACCCAGACTGATAAAATTACATTTTTTCCAGTGAAATACAACATTAAAATTACTTCCCTTTCTGCATCACTAGCCCGACATAACACAGTTGGTGTTGCTCTGACTTACAGTTTTGCCTAGATGCCATGCTGTGTTAGAGACCACCTGAGCAGAGTCCCCATTACACTCTGCTTAATTTCCAATGTACATGTCTAATTGAAAGAGGAATTGTGGTATGGGGTTTTTCAGCTCAGATTTCTCAGGGATTTCTGGGTGCCAGTGGAATTCCGAAGTACCAGGATAAGTTGCAGGCATCAGCCAGTCCGCTCTAATTAGCAAATCCTTCTAGTGACCAGAATAATGATACGGGGTGCAGTATCATGGTAATCAGAGGGCTAGAACAGCTCTCCTATAAAGACAGGCTAAGAGAACTGGGATTCTGCCTGAAGAAGAGAAGTCTCCAGGCAGACCTTAGTGCAGACTTCCAGTACCTAAAAGGGGCCTACAAGAAAGCTGGAGAGGGACTTTTTATAGGGGCACGTAATGACAGGACAAGGGGGAATGGCCTTAAACTGAAACATGGTAGGTTCAGATAAGATGTGAAGAAGAAATTATTTACTGTGAGGTAGTGAGGCACTAGAACAAGTTGCCCAGAGAAGTTGTGGGTGCCCTATTTCTGGAAGCACTCAAGGCCAGGCTGGATGGATCTCTGACCAACCTGATCTTGTGTGGGTGTCCCTGCTCGTGGTAAAGGAATTGGAAATAGATGATCTTTAAGGTCCCTTCGAACCCAAACAGTTTTATGAATTAAGATTATCAAAGACAGTTCTGGGTGGGAGTTTGAAAGTGTCCTCTGACCCTTGCTGCTAGGATCAACCCAAGCATCCCTGCCTGCTGTTTAAATTCATTAAAATTCATTACTTCTTGCTGTATATGTAGTGAGCATGAAGAGTAATTTAATCCTTCTCCTTGCCCATTTGTATACAATGCATGCATGCTAATAGGTACACATTTCCCATGAGTGGTGCAAAGACACAATCATTAATTCCACATATGTTTTCTCAGAGTAATTTCTGTCACAAAAACTTTGAAGACTCTAAGGGAAAAAAAATGCTTCTTTCAAGCCCTTTAATGCTTACTCAGTACTACATTTTGATGGCCCCTTCTATGCAAAAACAGGACAGTATTTTATGCTCATTTATTTGCATCTTTCTATAAATCAGCTTCATCCAGTCAAAAGAAAGATGCAAAAAGAGATCAGAATATCCTATCACAAATATCTTAATTTCAAACTCCAGCTCCATGTTGCTAGGTGACAGCTAGGAGCATCCTTCCGAGAGCAGATCAAAGGCCTGCCGAGCTGGGAAATGCAAGGGAGAGACCATCAGGGCCTAGAGGCCACATGGGGGATGAAACCACCTTATTAATGTACCATATAAGTAACTGTATGTGTCTTCACAAGCATTAAAACTTAAAACTAAGGCAGGTAGAATGTTATTTTTCCATCAGCCACATCCAAAAGGTGGGCTGAAGGGTAGCACTTGGGAAATGGCAAGGATCTGTGTGCAGATGAACTAGTGAAGCCTGGCTTGCAGAGGGTCTGTGCCTGCTTACTGACTCTTCTGGATGCCTGAGAAGGCTTCACCTTTCCTACAGCCCCTCCCTGTTCTAACCCTGATTCCAGTGAAACTTTCAGAAAATTAGATGTTGAAATCTTTAACTTAATAGATCTTCATTCTACCACCAGATGTGGTTGGAAAGAGGTCAGGAGGCTAATTGCCCTCAATATTATAGTGTCATTCTCCAAATAAAGCCTATCTGAAATACTGTTACGAACTGTTAAAGGTAAGAACAGGCTGCAATAAATCAGGAGCTGCCCAGTGGTGCTTGCGAAGCAGCAGCTGATTGTCTTACAAAATGTCGCATCATTTTTCCTGGTTCACTGTTGCAAGCACTTAATTACTCTCCCAAGAGGGATGAAAATTATTTTCAGGAGCCTAGAGATGTCAGTTCTATGCTGAGAAATTAATACAGAAAAAGGGTAAAGGCTTGGCTTTTTTTCATTATACGTCCGGTTCCAGTTGTGAACACAGCTTGATTTCAGGAAGTAGGTGTGATTTACTTAAGACTACGTAAAGAAGAAAACAGTTCTTACTCTTCTGTCAATTTCACCATTTCCTTTGAGGGTAATCAAGTTAAGAGCAAAAACAGTGGGTCAAACTTAGACCAAAATAGGATGAATTATTTGTTCTTAAACGGTATAACAATTGTCATTTATTATGAGAGGTAGGCAGATTGTAATGTAGATAAGTATTCATTTTCTTGCATTGCAGTACTTGATTTTGTAAAATCCATGCTCTTCTTTGTTTATTACCAAACTAATTTGTTGAAAGACAAAGATTCTTCTAAGGCAGATGTTTTTGGGAAAGAGAATCTCCTTTTAAGGATTCCTTCCCCATGATGGAGTTCAGTATCTCAAATAAGCTTTGGCACTCACATCCTTTGTGCCTGTTGGTGCTTGGACCTTGTGCACAGATTTGCACATGTGTGCTGGCAAAGCAGCTGGGTTGCTCCTCTCTGTCTTTGTTCTGTTTTTCATTTGCAAATTCTTGCTTCATTTACTGACTCACATGACTCCGACTTCTGCATGTCAGTAACGTTTATATTGAATATGGGCTCTAAATAAGAGGGTTAAAGGGTGTTTTTCAGTTTGCATCCAGAACTTCTTGATGGTTTGGCATGGAATAGTTCTACAGCCAGAAGACTGACAAAGTGAGTCACAGCCCTTAAATGCCAAGGACTTTTCTGCAAACTGGCTTTCTTAATGTTCTGAATTTCTGAAATGTTTGATTCTGAAAGAGAGTTGCTATTTTTATGACAGACTAGTCTTCCTTGTTGCACTGCATTTATTCTGTTCATACAGACCCTGTGCAGATAAATGCATGCACTTCATTTCAGTACAAGAATAGCATCTTCTTGAATGATTTACCTGGACAACAATGGCATGCTCAGACTATAAGATTGTTTCAGACTTATAAAAAAAACCTGTGATTTTTCAAGTATCATACTGGTTTTAAACAGAACAAAAAGTCAAGCTGTACTGGATTCTTACCAGCCCTTCCAAATAATAAGAAATAAGTCATAGCTGTTACAGATCAGAGAAAAAGGTATAGGCTATTGCAAACAGGAGACTTTAAGTCTTTTCTGTGTTTGATGAGAAGGTGTGTTTGCAATGAACTGCAGAAAGGAGGTTGGAAGGGCTGTTTTGTCCATCCAGGAGGAAGACATGATTTTTCAGAACAGTAATGTAATGGAGGGAAACCACCACAAGTGTGGCTGTCAGTGAGCAATGCATAAAGATGGGATATAAAAATAGGTATGTTCAAAATTCCATGTATCTGTAGTGCTGTTCTCCCTTTCTCAGGACAATTCTAGAATCAACAAAAAAAGTGCAGTGCAGGGAAACTTGATAGACAGCCTGTGTGGACAGAGCAAAAACCCAGCCTGCAGAAAGGAGTGTCAGTCTCTGTACGCCTCCCCAAAAAACTCAGTAAGTCTGAGTCGTCTTTTTTTTTTTTTTTTTTCCCGTTTTAGTGTACTTGAGATCCTCTCTGTCTTTAACTTGTAGCTGAGTATCTGTGGTGTCAAGGGAGACCTGGGAATTGATACCATTTGTAAGTCTACTTCTAAGCCTAAAGCAAACATGACATTCAGACAGTAATTTGTGCTGTCTGCAATCACAGTGTCTCTAATCCAGGTGGGTACTCCTACATGGGCAAGATCACATAAGGCATCGCTGAAAAAAGTATTAGTAAGAGATTCTGCAAGGAAGCTTCAAGCCTTCCATTCACTTCCACAGGGATGTCTACATAACAGGGATAACCTGACCTCTTTAAAAGAGTTCAGTACCACTGATAAATCAGTACACTGGGATAGATATCACCTGAAGTTTTCCCATTTCCAGAATATATTCACACCTTCTCCTCACTGTCAACCTTATAAAATCAGCTCCTTTTCCCCCCATCATCATTCATATGTCTCTTTAAGATGCTGGATAAATACATCTGGTCACCACCTCAGTCTTGTCTGCAATGAGACAAATACAGAGTTTGCTCTTCATGCAGCATCTCTCAGCCTACAACATCCTTGTTTCTGATGCTGCCTTTTAACCTCATACTCTTTAGCAGTTTCTCATTGCCTGTTCTTTATTCTTTTGTTCTTCTTTTTTTAAAGGAATTGTAGTGCATTTCTCTTTTCATGTTTTCCACCACATCGTATAAGTGAGCTATATTTTCTCCCATCAGGCTTTTAACATGGCTGAATAATTTTCCAAATTCATCTGTATTTTATGATGTCCAAAACATGATGAAAATTAATAGCAGAAGTCACAGTGTCTCCCTTACAAATCTTGTCAAGCTGGAATATTACTGTGCATCCACGTTGTGCAACCAGACTTTCAGACTCACTTTGAACTACTCAGCTACTCTGAAACCTTGATCTGTTCAGGAACATTGGTTCCAAATTGCCCCATTAATCTTCTTTTCTGAATCAGCTCTGGAATGTAACTACAAACTGCTTTATAGACCTGAAAATTTCAGTCATGTCAGTTTTAATTTCTTCTATAATTTTACTGTATTTATTACTTACCAAGCACATGTGTGTTAAGGATCCTGATAATAATTATGTCTGATTCAGAATATCGTGAATATTCCTGTAGGTCATGGTTGGATAGGTACCCTTCAGTGACAGTGGTACCATGAAGATATTTTTAATTTTATAATCGTGAAAAAAAAAGAAAAATATTTTTCTCCATTGTTAATTTAATTTCCATTAGGGACGGAGAAGAGGAGCCCTAATAGCACAGAGGAATAGTGCCTTAGCACTAATCCTTAAGTGTTAAGGGTCCCCATTCAAATCGTAGGTGCACAGTGACACCTTCTGGAAGCTTGTAATGAGCGTTATTGAGCAGCTTCCTCCGTCGTCTGGAAACTCAGAATTATTGCATGTAGAAGCCAGACTTTCCTTGGTCAACATTTTGCCAGACATTTTGCATAGGATCTGTTATGTCATCAGGACATGCACCAATGGAAAGTTGTCTGATGGAAGATATATTTCTTTTTAAATCGAGCCTAACGTAATGATTTTTAATGATTCCAAATAATTCAAAGGTTTCTGGAGGAAAGGAAAAAAAAAGGGCAATAGAATTAGAGAGGTATATTAACGTCATGATTTTAAAAAAATGTAGTTGGCATTGTGTTTTTAATTATTTATTTTCACACATCAGGTGAGAGGGTCAGACAGAATATAGTGAAGCTTCAATTTGCCAAACATGACAAATGAAATGAAAAACAGAGTTTCTTAATGCAGTCACACTTCAGCAAATATTTCATTTTCTGTATGTGTCATATTGCAATTTCTAATTAGACCTTCTTTGCCCAAGCCACTGGCTTCCTGGGTAGTCTGTCAGTCTGCCAGAGACTCTGAGTCACCAAGGATTTCAAGCACAAGTTGGGCCACAGAGCTCCATCCGAGGGCTAACAAACCCCATGGAATATGCCCCCATCAGCTGGACTGGGGCCAGAATGGGGAATAGAACTGTCGCTGAGATGAGTCTGATGCTCTGAAACCCAGCATTCAGTCCTATTACTAGAAAATATACCCTTATTTCTAATATTTAATTCCATCTCAGATGTTATTTCTCTTTAAGTTTTCTCTGCCATAGAAGTAACAAAGATGTGGTATGTAGGAGTGGAACAGAAACAGAATTGTGAGTGGAGACAGCAGAGGCTAATTCCCAGACTTCCCACGGCTTCGGAGCAGAGACTGGCTGATAGAAGTATTGAAGTTAAGAGCTCAGTGGAACATACATATGGGACTGGGCAACCCTGAGAAAATGCATCACCCTAGAAAATAACTTGATAGTGCTGAAATAATTATCAAAGCACTAAGCAGAGCCACCAGTTGCAAAAAATTCTGCCTGCACTGAGATCTAAACTGAGTCTAACCATTATGATAACTTTTTAAGCGTTAGTCTTAATGCAGTCACAAGTTTTAGCAAAAAATCTTGAGGCAACTTAATCCTCCACTGTGACATTATGAATGGCATGGCATTGGGAGGAACTTCACAGTGGGACTTTAACACTTGGGCTTACGCAAAATAAATTCCATTGGTGAATTAATGCATCTCTATTAATGCTGATGAAAAATTAAGTACTAACAGGCATCCCTGCATGTAGGACAAGTTAGTTAATGTTCTGTGGAACTGTGCTATGCTGTAGTTGATCTTACATGTTTGAAGGCTCTGATGTGTTCTGCCTTGCATCAACATTGAACATACATCTTCTATTTGAAGGCAATTACTAATAGATCCATGAAGAAGTTATTTATGCCTGTAAGAAACTGATGTTGGAAAAAATGCAAATATTTAAAAGTTCAACAAAGCTGATTCCCGTAATATCGCTGGTATTATGTTCCTTCAAAATATGGTTATTTAAATGCATCTTTTATGTACTTTTCTTTTTCACATTTTTAGTTTTTATTAAGGGATAAAAGAAAGCAAATGCTAGAATACTGCTGATATATACGGAAAATTGAAGTTCAGCTAAAGTCCCTGGAAACTCATTCTCCTTCTGAAAATATCTCCTCTCCCAGAAAAGCCTATCAGTCTTCAAAATGATTTGTAACAAGTGCACTTTCATGTCAATGAAAAAAGTAAAAAATGGCTTCTTACTTGTTTGAACTGCTCCCTAATTCACTATGAATCAGCTCCATTCAACAGTCTAGAAACTCTCTATTTAACAATTTAAGTGAGCAGGAAACACTGAAATAGAGTAGTACCCATAAGCCGCCATACAAATGTGCATGACCTCCCCTTGGGCAAAGAGCAGTTCAGGTGTGAGGGCCAGCAATCTGCTCTAACACCTTAAAGCCAAGCAGGCCCCAAAAGCGCTAATATGTGCATTATGTCACCCACTGAAGTGTGACTGCAAGAGTGTTGGGATACAATGTTGTTAAAATAGAGATACATACTACCTTTCTTGTAACATGAGAACAAATTAGGGGAAGAAAAGGTGCCATACAAGTTTTCAGTAAATAAATAAATAAGTAAAAACAGTAGCAGGTTTCTTCATTTTCACAAAGGCAAAATTAGGAAAATATATTAACAGGACAAGTTTGCAGAAAGAGGGAGGGTGAAATCTAAGAAACATACAAAGGGACAATATTAAATAGCAAGGAGACCCTCAAATAAAAACATTCCTTTCTGATATAGAATAAAATAAAAGTACTGATTGCTGGATAGATTTCCCTCCTAAAAGTTCATCAATAACTTATGTAGACTAATGTGAAATGTTCAGAAAAATCTAATAAATGGCGGAGGTGAGTTTTCTGATGCCTCATATAAAAGTATATAACATCAATATTGAAATTGAGTCCTGATGTATTATTTACCTTGTATGGTACAGACAAAGGTGCAACTATATGGGACAATTTTATTAAATACACAGTTCATATGTAAACTCTCCATTTTCCATAATATATTGTTTGGAACAGAAGAAAGAGCCAGGTCAAATACTCCCATGCCTAGCTAGATTGTCAAGATGTTCACATTTTTCTTTCTCTCTGTCCTAGTGAACTTGAATTAACCTGACCAAAGCAGAGCAGTAGTGGGGACCAAGAGTAAGGTCACAGACAAGCACATGCAGAGCAAGCTACTCTGATGACTGAGGGAATTTTCTTTTGTATATGAGAAATGCATGGTCACATTCCTTTTAGAAAGAGAAAGGGTTTCCGTCTGTGTCTCTCAGCTCCCTCAAATTTAAATCCCATTTCATCAAAGTCCAAGCACTTGTTTCTGCAGTTCTGTCTTATGCAGTGGACATCAGACTGCATCCATCATTCAGGGAGAAAAGAGAAGATGACTATGTTACCAATTTTATAAGGTTGTTAGGCCTCCACACCACTCAGCTGTTCCAAGATTTAGGTGGTTGTGTACACATGCAGTGAGGCAGAAGGAAGTGCCTACAGAGCTAGACAGATTGCCTACAATTACTGAAAGACAGTTAGCTTAGGTGGCTTTGTTTATCTAACACCATTTATGCTAGGGAGCAGAAGTACTATATTTTTACACAATACTATGCACCATCACTATGCATCATTCATTTGGAAAAAAAGGTAGCCTTCTTTAATAAGGTGTTAGAACCAAAGAATGGTTGGGTTGGAAGGGATCTGAAATATCATCTTGTTCCAAACCCCCAGTCATAGGCAGGGACAACAGATCATGATTCTCCTGAGAGAAATGCAAAGGATGATGGAGCAAGAACACACTGTCCAAAGAGGTTGCACTATGGCAGCATTTTAAACCTGAACACATTCAAGCATTCCTGCTAAGATTTAGAAAGCCATCTAGGACAGTAGTCTAGAGAGGTCTTAGAGGAGTCACATTTACTCACCAGGATGAATGAAATGACTGCCCTTCCTGGCAGAGTGACTAAGAGCTGAATTCAAAGGCCGGTGGTATTAACATGTGTTTTGAACTTGGTCTTAGGTCACATGAACAACTACCTTGGTACACTTACTGAGACTTTCTTCCCTTTTCCCTGCCAAGGAGTGAGGCAGTATCATTTAATTCTAATTATCAAGCCTGTAATACCCCTATGGGTCCTGTCTGGGGCCTTGGCAATTGTAGTGCAGCACAGAAGTCTATTTAACACCCCAGTTGTGTGCTTTCTGCCATGACCAAAATGGCAGAGATTTGCACAAGGGCTCCTTACCAGCAGGATAGAGAGATTGTGGTGTGGGAATAAACCTTTCTCCTTTTTCCCTTCTCCTGGGAACATTGTCCAATTTCTACCCTAGTTCACCTCTCCAAACAGACCTAGGGGAACTCTGTGCTGCTAAGCAACAGCAAACTCCCCTTCTGTGCTGGAATGGCAGCTTTTCCTGCTAGACTCAGCTCTAACAAGCACCTTCCCCTGGCATCAATGGCACCACAGCTGTGTTATCCCACTGCAATAGCAGTGCCTTTGGCCTTCAAGGGCAATGCCATCACTGTGGGAAAGACTTTCTTCACACTGTGCAGACTTCAATTCTTCCCTGTCTCTTTGATGCCTGGTTGTAGGCCAGAAATAGGGACGATGTTTTGGGAAGGGCTGAACAGAGACTGAATAAAAACGAAGCCCTGAACAGGAATGGGTAGAAACCATTGCCAGAAAAAAAGAGAGGCAGAGCCCACATGGCCGTGGTTTCTGTCCGTTTCTACTCAGGGCTCATGCGAGGCGGCTCCCGCTCTGCAGGACAGTGGCACTCAGCAAAGAAGGGCAAGGTCTCTCTGCCCTGCCGCCTGCACACCGGGGCGGGCTCGCTGAGCTGCCCGGCGAGCGCGGGAGGCGGCGGGGCAGGGCCAGGACCCTGGACAGGGCCGGGCGGCGAGGCAGGGGCTCTGCTCCATTGCTCCATTCCGCTGCCCCCCGCCTCGCCCGCCAGCCGCCGCCTCAGCTCCGTCCGTCAGCTGCGGGTGGCTTTTTGGGAAGGGAATTTTTTGAGGGGTGTTCTTTCCTGTGTAAGCAGTAAGTGGCCAACATCTTCCTCGTGGTGCTCTGACTCTATGGCCAGCCTCGAACCCCAAGGGACATTGTCGGGGTACGAGAGGTCTCCTCCAGCCCCTACCTAAAGGGCCGGCTTAGAAAGTTAAAAAGACAGAGCGTGTATACCGGTGGTGCGGGGTAGGTGGTAGGGGTTCAAGGCTGCCACCCCTCCAGCCCTCGGATTAGCAACGCGGTAAA
>VXBX01003857.1:221-68939 GCA_013400415.1 Scytalopus superciliaris | reverse complement strand
CGGGACGGGCAGCTCTGCCGGCGGTGGCGCCAGCGGAGAGGGCGGGAGAGGTTGCGGCCACTTTCCCCGGGAGGAACCGAAGGGACCCGGCGCAAAAGGCGCTTCCCTGGCCTCCCGAAGGGCCGGGAGCCGCAAGACGCGAGTGCCCACCGCTCGGGCTCGCACTGCCCCACCCCATCCCGTCCCGTCCGGTCCCCACTCGTCCCTCCCCACGGGCGCGGCCCCAGCGCAGAGCCCGGGTGGCACCCGGCTGGCCGCGGCTCCGGGAGGGGGGCAGGACCCCTCCCCGTGGCGGGATCGCACCCCGCACCGCGCCACCTCCCCGGCCTCAGCGCCGGTGACACCTCGGCTCGGGCCTCGCTATGCGCTCAGGGGCTCTCCTACCTGTTCTCACGAGTGCGACCGAAGATAAAGCAGCACCCGTCCCCCCGCGCCCCGCCGCGAAGGAAGTCCCTCCGTGCGTTCGTTCCCGGGGCCCTGGGCTCCCCTGCGAAGTTAGAGGAGCAGCAACAGGCGAGTGCTTCCATAGCGACTCTTCCAGTATCAGCCTGCTTCATCATGCATCCTCAGGGGAGAGAAAGAGCTCTTCCTGAGCTCTGTCATTAGGTAATGTCGGTGGGTAAGAAAAAGCAGGTAATGAAAATTGTACACAGATGCAGAAAGTGAAATAAGATTATCCTTGTACATTCCGGTAAGAGTTACAGTAACTTAATACTCATGTAATTTACTTGATGCAACCGATCCATTATTTGGTTTTTGCTGTTGAAAAATGTAAAATCAAAACTTTTCATACCACCCTGTCACTATGGCATAATGGTGAGGAGTCTCCTTGTACCTCTGTGCCCATTGCACAAACAGAACATCAGATCCCCTGCTCTCCAGAGCTACATGCTGTGGTGCTAGATACACCCTTGCTGTACTATGGGACCAAAAACCAGTAAACACTAATTCAACTAAACAGAGTATCAGAATCGGTATCAGCTCACAGAGTCCTTGTTGTGGTCAGTTTAAAATTAGGAGTGTCTTTCTAAACTCAGAGCATGTTCAAGCTAACCAAATGTAAAACTAGCACTATGTTTTATGAAATGCTCAAAGGTGAGAGAACAGTTACTTTATTTCCCCTTTAGTTTCTTCCCTATCCCACATCAGTACCTACATTGATGTCATTACTCTGGGTCTCAAATAGTTAATCATGGAAGCATCACATCAGCTGCTACATGTCTCTTTACCCCTTGGATAGAACTGTGGACATATTTTAGAGTGAGTAGCGATGGCGGATGGCTGAGCTAAAAGTACCAGGAAGCAGTTTTCAGAGCCTGTAGCTCTTTGAGTCCAGGTCACAAGTTGATGAACTTGTAGTGTTTAAGCAACTACCAGTACTCAGTCGCTTATAAAAATTCATCCCATCTTTCTGTCACTAAGAAAAGTGACAAAGGAGGCAGCAAGTCTTGAAAATACTCTGGAGAGCTCCTGGCATTCAGAAGTAGGAAGGTTCTTAGCTAGAGGTTCATGACTCCTCACTTGCTGTTTGTAGGCATGTTTCAAAGCTTGTCAGAGCCAGGTGAAGCAGACGTCTATAAAGTGGCATGGCCAAAGGGATGGTGTGCTAAGCCAAATTCTGGTCTTACTTCAGCTTTAAATAGACTTTGGTAACACTCCTCCTGGCTGGCACTGTGCCACTTGGCACTACAGCTGAGCTCACTATGGGTCACTATGACTCTGCCTGCCCTTCCAGAGCAGCCAGATGCCAGTGTAGTACAATCCGAAGTGAATCGCGACAATCGGAATCAATAGGAAACAGTATGTGAATCACCGTTTAATGCACTCCAGGGTGAGTCATCCCAATTCAAACCAGCTTTCAGACCAGTACAATGTCAGTCAGCTCCTCACACAGTTCAATATGAGTCAGATCTCAGCACCGAGTACAACATGAAATGAGTCACCAACTAGCACAGCGCCATGTGCCTCCAGTACCCGGTGCGAGTTGTCAGAGCTTCTGTGTGATATGAGTCACTTCATAGTACAGTAAAATGGGCTATTCGGAGACCATTCATAATTAAGCACAATGCAACCAAGCGCTCAGCAGATGATGGGAGTGAGCAGAGTAATCTGCTACATGCACCAGTTTCACTGCATAGTAGAGAGGTTTGTAGAGTATTGGGATGAATGATTTTTTTTTTTTTTTTTAAAGCAAGCTGCATAAAAATAACTAGAAGTAGAAACTTTTTCAGACATCTGAGCCAGAAAAAGCAGGGCTGAAGCAGTGGTAAAACTCCCAACACTAGAGAAGCCTGGGGGGATTTATTGTTTGTTTTTGCTTCCAAGAGAGCTGATCAGCCAGTGTGACTGACATATATACACCGAGGCAGACTCCAGATGCCATAGAAGACAAGGCAAGGGATGCTGACAGCCTGTGCTGTGCAGAGGAGAAGGACTTGACACTAATTTAACTTAATTGCTGTTTGCAATGACCTAGTTTGTTAAGGGATTCGGCATGGGACAAAGTTACAGCCATACTTACACTTCTCCACTGTCATAGCATCCACATAATTGGCTGGACTGGAACAACAAGTTGCTTTTTCTATGCAACTGGTAAAGAATTCTCTCATGTCTTTTCCATATTACAGGAAGAATAACGGCAGAGAGTGACCCTGCTAATTACATGTTAGAGTAACATTTTCAATGAAGTCACTTGTGGTAAAATCTAAAGTAAACAAATTCTCTATCCAGAGGAGATATAGGGCATCCCTCTAAGAAAAAAAAAAAAAACAAACAAACTAACAGACAGCAACAAAACCCACAAAAAAATCCCACTGATATATCAAGTAACTAGGTTTCTTTACAAGAAAGTCAGATTTTACTCAGAGGAAGACTTTAGTGCAGGGAGTTTTTTGCAGACAGTGAGCTCATGTAGTGGCCAACTGGGCAGCACGGAATACCAAAGCA
Organism: Scytalopus superciliaris; assembly: GCA_013400415.1. NCBI lineage: Eukaryota > Metazoa > Chordata > Aves > Passeriformes > Rhinocryptidae > Scytalopus > Scytalopus superciliaris. Next base: position 65,993 of record VXBX01003857.1, on the reverse strand, counting down.
AAAGGAGCAGAAGAGGTCTTAACCGTTGGTAGAAAAATACCTCAGTTAGAAGTGACATGATCAAGGCACCATTACCTGTTACTACGTGGGTGTGATACACTTTCAGCCATTCAGTTTGAAATGTAAAGTGATGCTTTAAGTTGGATGGATAAACTCAGCTCCTCTGAGCTGCTGCTCCTCTGGAAAAATAAAGTCAAACAGGTAAAGACATTCAATTTCTGGATATTTGACATAAAAGCATCCCAGAATTTTTAGTTAAACTCATGGAAAGATAACACTTTTGCAAGTTTGTCCACTTAAGACTTTGACAGACTTGGGCACAGCAGTGACATAAAAAGCTGGTTTATTCCATGTGGCTGCCAGTCTCCTTTCTGCTAACCTCTGTCTTGCATTCACAGACTCTCAGCCATCTCAGTCACCCCACCAAATCTCCAGTAATAGAAAATAACTGTCAGAAAGTTCTTGCTCTTAACTTACTAAGTGGGCAATCCAACAACTATGCCTAAAGCATGTGCATATGTGTGGGCGAGTTCATTAACATATATTAGAATTCTTCTCTATCTAAAATAGCACACTGCTTGATGCAGAAAGCCTGCTTGTCACATTTGTCAATGAAGAGGAAGAAGCACGAGCATCAGGTTTCCTGTTTCATATTTCAGTTGACAACAAACTGCCACAGGCTTCAGTGGGAGTATGTTACAGCCCCACATATATCTGAATTGTTAAAATATAGATTCAGAGATTTACTTGGAGCTTGACCTCAGCTGCAAGCCTCTTACAACATTAGTAGATAAGGACTGAATCTCTCTTCCATCTCACTGGTTATCAGTATTGGGAGGGTCCGAAGACAAAGCAGCAATTGAGAGAGTTGCATAACCTTACCCAAAGCTTGCTGACACCAATAGGTGGTTTGCATTGCTTTAATGGAGTTTGGATCTGTGCACTCACTCCAAGTGGCTGTCAGCTAGCATTATAGCACGGGGCTTCTCAGGCTGTGGAGTTACTGCAAAAGCTTCATGCTGTGGCCATGCAAATCAGCCCTGGGGACAAGTTAAAAGCTTGCACACCTGCCTCATTGTAACATGTACAAGAAGGAAACATTATGTCTAAGTAATTATGTTTAAATAATAGAATCTTTGCACTTTGAGCTGAGAAAATGTCATTGTGCTTTAGCATAAAATGGGGACAAAAGAGTAAAGCTGACTACAGTCTTCTGCATATTCTTGTGTTTGGTGGTTGTTTTTTTTTCATTATTATTTGTTTGAAGTTTTGGTTTGTTTTTAAATTTTACATTTGTGGCTTATATTTTAAATATTCCTCCCTTGGGAACGCTATTTTTTTGGTAGCCCACCTTTTTGCTGAGAGATTAGCAAATACTATAAATGTTACAACTAAGCCAAATATCATCTGAGCTCTTTTTAACCAGGGAAATAATTTTCACTCCTGACCTTTACACTCCTTTGTGTTTATAAGGTTGCATACAGAAATGTTTCATAATCTGAAGGTTAGACAGGCATGCTTGGGAATGGAAAAGGTATGGCAGACATATTTATTTCACAACCTCAGTATTATTTTTAAGGCATACAGGGTTTTATCCACTAATGTCAAAATTAGTGTTTCAGATGCTTTCTTAAACCCTTGGCCTTTTTTTTAATTTTTTTTTTTTAAGTTACTTGTGAGCATTCAATAATATGAGCATGTACTTTTTTATATGATTCATAGATGCTATCTTGCTGGATAAGAAGCAAGAGCACGTGCCATTAGTTTTCCTCTATTTTTCTTTCATTGCTCTTTAAAGACAATTTTAGAATGGACTAAATTTGTTATTATCATTACATTGAGAAGGACGTTTCTTTCCCTGGGAGATACAGAAACTCTGCACCTAGGCATCTGCATAAATCCTATGTTAGACTGACTTGAAACAGTGAACCAACTGGAGACAAGCTGATCAACTCAACTCCTACTCCCCCTTCCATTTAAGCATTTGACTAATTGGTGCTTTCCATGCAGAATTTGGACTGTTCTGTGGATTTCTCCAGGTAGGACCCACTCTGCCTAGACAGGTTATTTATGTTTCAAGGTGCTGATTAACACCCAGGGTGGCGAATATCCAGAGACTCCATGGCCACAAAACCAGTCCAGTTCTGCATAGATTGCAGGCAGTCAGAGGAGACTTGTAAGTAGCCAAAAGAAACTTCCTGCAGATCCAGAAATGACAACATATACACAACTTAGGTAGAAGATTTTTGTATGTAGCTCAAGATAATCACTAGGGATGGATCATGCATGTGCTGGAGCAGTCCCACGGAACATGAGACAGCTGGATGTACAAACTGCGCAGCAACTCACGCTGTCTCACTCAGTCTCATCCAGTCCAGCCAACACCACCACTACGAGGACTTTTGCAACAGAAACTCCTCTTACCATCTGGGCCCTGACTGACTGTCCCATTCAAGGATGGAATTCCTCACAGTGACTCATTATTAGCAATATCAAACCCCACTGACTACATGAGAACCATCAGAAAAGCACCTTTTAGCCCTTCCCTATACACATGAACCAGAAAATATTTTTTCTATTAAATTATGGCTACTCAAGCCCTCAGCAAGCAGACATAGGTGTCTTTGAGAGTGCTGTTGTTATTTTGGGCAGTCAAACTGAACATGAAGGTAACATATCATGTTATACACAGCTATTGCCTCAAACTGTACTCAGGCTGAGTTCAGAGCATGAGATGGTAGAGGTTGAAGTCCTTTGGTTAAAGTTATCTCACCTCATTCCATCAGTAACCTAAAATAACTTTTGGTTCCTTAGAAAACACATACAAGGCAGGGGTCTATCTCTAGTTTTCTAATTCTCTTTTTCTTCTCTAACCTACTTTCAAACAAGGCATATAGCTGCTCCAGATGGTGGGAACAGAGAAGGCAGACCCCAGTTCTCAAAATGCAGAGAACATCCAGCACAGGGGGTTCTCATACAATTTGTTCCTTCTCATAGCACCTTCTGAGTGGTCTGGAAGTCTGAGAGGATAAAGGAGGTACAGGGAGTTTAGAGCAGTGAAATTTCTAGTTTGGTGTGAAGGAGATAACCTAAAGACAGACAAGAAATATTTGATTGATTTATTCATCCTCAGTGAAGCAAATTTTAGGCTATGGATCTCCCCTGTAGTACAGCAGCTTAGTAAGGGAGTTAAAGGTAACAGGGAGTTAAACAAGAGCAAGAGATCAGGGAGCATCCAAGGTTTTGGAAAGCCATGTGTATTAGAGGATAAGCCTGTCACAAAATAGGTTGCTGAAACCCTTCATTGGGGCTCAGAGGTAAGTTCTGCTGCTAGACCTTCCTCACTTACCTTGAAGTAGAAATATAACCTTGCCTCAGTCCCAACAAGGGAAAGCTCTAGAGCTCAGTGTAATTACTCTAGTGGCTTTAAAAAAAAAAAAAAAAAAAAAAAAAAAAAAAAAAAAAAAAAAAAAAAAAAAAAAAACACCCAGAAAAGCAAAGGATCAAAACCCAAACAAAAGCAGAGCAGTGATTTGAGCTTGAACCTGAGAAATGTGGATCTTCCTGAACTTGCAAGGATCACAAGAACAGCATCTCATAGGTCTGTATCTCTAACTATTTAAATGGATGTATTTACAAATCTAAACATTCTTAAACTACCTTAGAAGAAATAAAAATATCCACCTCTAAAATTTATTTTATAGTTGAAACATAACAGTTCTTTCAAAGAATAAATGTAGAATTATTCAGTGAGAGCAGAAATGGAACAATAGTTTATGCACACTGATACACATTGATTCTCTGCATTACCTTAGTAAGAAAAAAATCACTTTCAGTAATATGGTAAAACTCTCACTGTAACCAGCTGTTTAAATGCATTCAGGAAGCAGAAGAAGGAGTCTTTATTTAAAAAAAAAAAAGGAAAAAAATTATACAGATTTGGAAGAAAGGCATTTCTGACAATTCAGAACATCCCTGCTTACACCACTTGGTATTAAGTCCAATTCAAAATACAAAGTCAGTTTTCTCTCCAGCATAAATACAAGTACCAGATCAAATCCTCAGTTGGCATCTGGTATAAATTCCCTTGTCTTCACTGGCCATAGTGAAGTGATAACAGTTTCTCAGCAGCTGAAAAATGTAATTTTTCACGCATGTACATGTAATTAGCATTAACACACATTATATGGAGCTAGCATACTTCAAAATTGAATGAATAAAAACTAGGATGGGATTTTCTCTCATCACAACAAGATCTTGATGTTCCAAAGAAAACATCATCTGTGGATGGACATATTTATACTTGATTGTCCAGGGAAAGGAAACAGAAAATACTTGACACTGGTCATTAAAAAAATCTATTCAAAACTAAATAATGCTTGCATGCCAGGCAAATTGAAGGCTTTAGAAAGAACACCTCTGTCTTGGTTTTTATCTCAGAGTGTCAGCTGACCAAATAAGCAACTGTCCTGGAAGGCTGCTGTGACAACAATCTATATTTACCAGTTGCCACTTTCAAAGTGCACACCTGCTAATAAGGTGATAGAAGAACATTTGCACTGATGTTTACAAAAAATGGACCTAGCTAATTAATTCTTTTCTAATTGCATTATAAAATTTCTCTACAAGATAAAAGCTGTTCAGTCACAGATTCTTTCCCACTTCAATGCCACATTGACTAAAAAACAGTCCTATATCAGATTTGAGCAATCTACCTGACAGTGCTAGGTGCATGAGGATGGCTGTACACCTTTGTTTCCTCACAAATGCACTGTCTTGTTCTACAGCCAAGTAATTGCTCTAAACTCTTCTTCACCCTTGAATGAATTTAATTTTATACACACTTCAGTTATTGGGGCTACTTGAGCTCCAAAGTCTTCCTACTGATTGCTGCAATTAATGTTTTCCCCGATCAGCTCCATACATGCATTTCTTTACAACATTGCACTACTGTTTTAAGTAAACAGAGATGGTTATTTAAGTATCATAGTCAGGTTGTAGAGAGAAGTTTAGGCCACCTCTTACACTCCTTATGAAATGCAGCAGCTGCCAGGGGGGAACAACAGCCATGTGCCTCATGCTACTTTCCCACTCTACCATTTGTGGCTCTGCTGAAGGTATTCTCAGGATAAGAAAAGAAAACTTTTTAGCTAAACATATGTATCAATATATGTCATTCCTTTAGCAACTTTAAGGTAAACTATGAGATCAAAAGGCTGGCGAAAATTCAGACTTTTCATTATTAAAACAACCTGATCACTCACAATGTCAGCCTAAAAAGTAAGAAAAGCCTTCTTGCAAAATTACCAGTCATATTTCACTCACTTTGATTATAGTTAGTAATCTCTGGCCTAGTACTGTGGGATAATAAACTTGGAGGAGTCATCAATCACTGGTACCCTGTGCTACAGCAGCAGGAGCCAGAGGTGAATAATTCTTCAACTAATATATATTGTGAGTCTCATCAGTGATGCAAAGAACACAGGTGCTAAATTTTCTAATTGGTTTTACACTTACTGCATGACCCAGTCAGACTACTTTATGTTCCATATTAAAACCATAAAACTATATGAGTAAAATACCTTCTTACTAGAAGGCTTAAAACCCCCCCTCTCCTTTTTGCCCTGGGCACCTGAAGTCTACTGAAGGCAAAAAACAAACAAACAAACAAACCAAACCAAAAAAAACCCACAAAAAATCAATTCCCACAGATCCACGAGTCAGTTAAGCAATTGTTTAAACTGTTGTGGGTTGTATTATAAGGGTTGTATTATAAAGGAGCAGGGAATTTTGTTAATTCCTACAAAGAATATTCACTGGAGTTGTCGATAAATCTATTACCCATTCCTGCACACAGCACAACTCAGTAGTTCGAGGAGTTGCCTGGAAAGGCTCGTTACCCAGCGATGGTGGTTGCAGCAAGAAACAGCAAAGTGTGATGGAAAACCTCCACGTCCCATAGTGACATTTGGGATATACTAGAAGTAGCAGAGAGACGTCTACATACATAAAATAAGGGTTTTCTGTTTGTGTCCTACTAATGGCTCTGTCATTAGCTTCCTGCATCTCAGACAATTTGCTTCATCTCTATGACTTTTTTCCATACACCTTGCAGGACCATTATATTCCCTGCGTACAGTCATACTCTGATAGCCTTAATACTTAGTACTCTCCTTTGAAAATGAATCCTTAGATGACTTACACAAACTCAGTGTCTGTGCCTTTGCCTTTGTCTCTATTCCAGCCAAGGAGCAGCTTATGTGAGAGCAAAAGCAGCAGACAGGGAGTTGTATCACTGAGCACAGCTGCAAAATTGCGGGGTTTTGGGTTTCCTTGGTTTACCTTTCCCCCCTTTTTTTTTTTTCTTCTTTAATTACATCTTTCTTTCTTTTTTATTAAAAAAAAGGCAAAGAAATCTTGAAAGCCAGTGTACATCCATAAATATAGGTAAGAAATTTTGACATATCCTTAGGCAGAGACAATGTCTTACTGTACATTCAGGCCTCATGTCTGGAATAACAAGACTAGACTATACATTTCCAAAAAATTATGCTGCAAACATAAGCACAACTTTATTTTGCCATTCTAGTTAGAAAATGAACCAAAAAACCCTACACTTGATGCAAGACATCCACTTCTGCAGATTAGTCACTCTTATGTGCCCAACGGGAGCTGGTCCACATAGAAAATGGTGTATATAGAACAATGTTCTTGATAGAGCCAGAGTTGCATTTGAAAAATAAAAAAGATAAAAGAAGGGAAGAATGAAGTTAAAAAAAAACAGTGCTGGGATGCATAACTTACTGCTTGTTCTGTGAACCTGAACCAGCTTGACATGGTTTTGTTTTAAGGGTCTTAATACTATTTGCTCCAAAGGAGTTTCTAAAACTCTGTAATAACCTGCACCACTGCTCAGCTCTCTACCTTGCCATTATATAACATTGAGCCTAGATTGTATTTTGCCCAGGCTGACTCGTTATTTATCTCTGAATGAAAGAGAGGGCATTAGAGCATCATAAGCTTCTACTGATCAGAAGATCAATACACTTATTAGTTCCTCTTTCTAGATTAACAGCACAAACTCCTACAGTTTTCCTGCACAAGTCATAGTTAGATGCTCTATGATTCAGAAGTGAAACAAAGACATGATGCTGCTGGGCAGTTTTTGCCATACAGGTACTTACACATTCTTTCCCTTTCTTTAAACATGTCAAGGAAAATTCCAAAGAACCACCTGAAACTATAAGAATGGATCCAGAAAGACCTCTTGAATTAAGTTACAGGGGAATGAGGCAGGGAGAAAGCATGTATTCTTCCTATTTTCTCCATCCTATACCTTTCTTCTTGGGAAAACAAGCAGACAACAGGAACCAAATTTTCTTCTCGGACCACCATCAGTTCAATTATGGATTAGAGATATGAATGTGTGAACTATCTACATAAAACATCTCTTGTTATAGGATTAGGCTATATAAACAGCACATCTGAATCCAAGTTACATTTTTCCAATCAATAATAATTGTTTACTGTCCAAAGCAGTCTGAAATATTGTTAGATATATTATCCTTCCAATAATGCTTTATTTATGCTATCACTTTCTAATTGACATGTGAAAATGCTTTATTGAAAAAAGTATAGGTATTTGAAAAGAAATTAATACTTCAGAGTTTCATTCTATTCCTGTGAATCTGAAACTCTGAAGAAATCTGAATCTACAAATTCATTCTACATGTCACATTTATTCTTCCACATTTTTTTATTTTTTTCCTTTTTGGGGTGGGGGGGGTGTTGGAAGCTACATTTTTTTCCTGATTTTATATTTCTGGCCATTTAGTCTTTGCTTGTCATATTGGGTCTACAGAGTTTCAAAGTGAGTTATAATTTCTATTGGTATTGTTGCTCTTGTATTTTATTCCTCCTGCAAAATAGGTGCATCTTCTGCTCACCAAGTCACGCATTTGTCTCTTGGGAGAGTGGGTGGTTCTCACAAATACAAAATCTATTAAGCTTTATAAGACAGAAAGAAATTCAGCATTAAAAAAACCACATCCAGTAGCCAAAGTGCAGCAAAATGTAATGCTGCACTCTGCTAAAATAACCTCCTTTCTTCTCCTGACACTTTTGTCAAGTCCATGACAACATCTGTACATTCCCCCTCAAGTTACAACAGTATTTCCTAAACCTGGCTGAACATTTTAGAAAGCAAGGTAACTTTTAACCCCCTGGTATTCATCTCATCAGATCAAGTCTGATATTCAATTGTCAATTCAAAAAAGGCCTCAAAATTGGTTGGAGCTAATTTTAATTCCCTTACAACTGTCATGGCCTCAAAAGAAGGTTTAGCATCCTGAAACAAACCTACACAGAAAGGGATCTCGTGACATAGGAAGATGACTAGTTATGTATTCAAAAATTAAATACAAATAAAGTGAAGACATACTCATCTCTGTACAAGCTGGCATTTCATCTCTAAAAGACATCTGTCACATATGGCACAACCCTCAGCATAACAGAGAGAGAGCATTATTAAATGCTGTAGAGCAAATGCGAAGCTCAAAGACAAATAGGTCAGAAGGGGACAGGGACTTCAAGGGGACTTGCCATTTCATCAACACCAATTCTCTGCACCATCTGCAAAATGCAGCCTCCAAAAAGGGTTCCTAGAACAGTGCAAAAAAAACAACCAGTGCCTGCACTAAAAATTATTTCAGGCTGTCTTCAGTTGGGGGTCAACTGCAATTATTATCTGGTCATGTGTTTTCTCCTCATATTCACAGAAGCACTTGATTCATTGAGAGAAAAATGTCTCAAAAACCTGTGGCAGTCAGACTTACAATGGACAAATGAGCACTGGCCCTTCCTCCTTTGCTACAAGGGCAACCAACAGGTTTGAGACATCCTCAATACTTACCAAAGGCCATACTTTCAGGAGAGCTCAGGTGTCTCACTCAAGCATTGTCAAGCCTGTGCATTGGCTAATCAAGTAAAAGAAAAAAAAGGAGAAAAAAAAAAAGAAAAAGGCCATAACTGCCTCTATTCTGTACCATTTTCCTTAGGACTGGCCTTACAGTCAAAACTTCAGGAAAACCTTTTCAACTCCTAGACTTATATACCACTGTGCCAAGAGCTCTTCAAGATCCCTCACTTCTGTGTTTTGTTCTCTGCATCATCACTCCTTTCTCACTGTATTCCCACCCATATGCAAAACTCATCAGCCCATTGCCTTCCAGCACAGCACTTAAATGAGTGAATCTTCCAAAGGATTCAACACCTAAGAGCTTCCATGGGGGAAAACCAGGCATTTAGCTTTTCAGTTCCTTTGGAGCTGTGGTCTTCTTGGTAAGACTTCTAAAGCAAATTAAAAAAAAAAAAAAAAGAAAAAAGAAAGACTTCTTACTTCCCGCTTTTTTTGCTGTCTTGTAGCCCATGGGCTCAGAGAGGACGGAGATGCGCAAACGGCAGATGTCTACAACCCAGGAGACCCCAGGAGCTGCACAGGCTCAGCTCAGCACAGGAAATCGAGGGTCCAATGCCTGCTGCTTTTGTTGGTGCTGCTGCTGCAGCTGCTCATGGTAACCCCTCTCCTTAAAGCCTCTGGGGAACAGAATAGCAGGGAAGGAATGCATAGCTGCTCTATAGGACAACATATGCCAAACAAAACACTTGTATAATTCTGCAAATCTGGGTCTAGAAGAGATGACTGTGCTCTACTACTAGACACAACCTTCTACTCCAGTCTACTCTTTCCCCTGCCATTGAAATAACAGATTTAAAAAAAAATATCTGCACTGTATCTCTGCTATACCTTTGTTGTCAATACTTTGTAATGGAAGGTCTGGTTTTGTGCAGGACTGGTTCTCCCCAGCATTGAGAATTGCCAAGGCTTCCACTAAAAACTGAGAGCAAAATATATCACAGCTTTAGATTTAGATTTGGGACTTAACAAGCAGCACTGACAGTGTTAAATGGAGTTAGGAGAAGGTGGAAGAATTTGTAGGTCAGAAAACGAATAACCAGGTGCCCAGCACTGTTCTGTTTCCCCCCAAAGGCAACTGGATCTGTTGTTATTAATTAGTGCTGCCAGTTCGTGGCACCTGCAACTCATACGAAGATAATCCTTGGGATCAGAGACTTTAAATATTGTGGATACTTGCTGAAGATGAGGAGTTAAGCAGAAATAATTCAGAAGAACTCTCATTACAGGGTACTAAGGAAGAAAATTTATCAGGGAACCAAAACAAAAGAGGAGAAGGAATCACTTGATTCCTTAATGTGTTCACCTTCACTTTCTTACCAGATCGTCCAGATCCAAGTGATTTAATTAAAAAATGAAGTAGATCTTCCCACAGTCAAAAGTCCTGTATCTGTTTAATGGGTGAGACAGAACTTGCACTGACATAAAAAGCCTTAAACAGCTGTAGGAGTTCAATCAAAATACTGACAGCAAGCAGAGTCCTTCTTATAAATTCACTATCCATCACACAACCACTTCAGAGCAGGCAAACCAGACACTGAGGTGAAGGGAAGAAGCCATAAATAACCTCAGAGCCCCAGCTAGGAATCTATTCCATCAATATGTTTTCCAATACCATCTCCTGGCAAATGCTTTGGAGAACACCATTAGAAGGCAAGGGAAGAGCAAGCTGATTGGTACTCAGCTCAGCAGAAGGAAAGATAACCAAAATTCTGCCCTTCCTAATGCAAACAGTGCATATTTTGCAAGGACAAAAGTCTGCTTGGAGGTTTTCTTTTGCAAAATGCCAAGTAGTCTGGATCTGATCCTAAAAAAGCTTTTCAGCAGGTGCTCAGAGGTAAACTAAGGTAGAATTTAAAGAGAAATACAGTACTGTGCCTGTGCAGGACCAGAGTTTGCTACCTTGCAAATGACACATGTTAAAGCATCCCATAAAAATTTCAGTGCCATCTCAACAGCTGTCCAGTGCAATTGTAAGTGGCTCAGTCTAGAGTTTCATTACACAAATGTGTTTCCATAAAAGGAAAAAATATGACACATTCATCTACTAAGTCAGAACACATAAAATTTACATTTTACCTTTTAAATTGTTGATAAAGTGCTTTTTTTACCATTTTATCTGATATATTCCAGGACACTCATTTTCTGTGCACCTCACTATTCCAACAATTCAAAGAAAGCAATTTGCTCAATAGCGTGTGTGAAAATACCCAAATTTCTTGATGCTTAAAATTCCTATTTGCATTTCAGAATTATCTGGGAAACCAATATAGGCTCTGAAACAGAGCAGCTTGTTTTAGCTTTAAAATAGTTCCTGATTTTTATTTTTTTTCTGAGAACAATTGTTTTCTAGTAGCAAGAAATGCGAAACAAAACGTAATTAAGCTATTTATAGTCCCTATTCATAGACCCTTTCCTCAAAATAGCCCATGCACTTGGAACAGAAAAATTATGAATAAGAATAAAAATAACAGTCTACATGAGTCATGCAGCTGAGCTGCTGAACATCCAATATTCAGCATACTCTTAATAGTAGATTTAGAATGAAGTTAAAAGAGTTCCTCAGCTGGATGCTCAGAGCCTGTGTTCATTGCTACAGCCAAAACTCAAGCCTCCAGACTGTTACTCTTCCAAATCCTGAGAGGACGCAGTATTGCACTAGTCTCTTAATTGTTTACTTGTACATTTCTAGGGAAAGAGCCTGCCTGTCAGTCATTTTCTGATGCACGGTGTGTTCTCTCAGAGAAGCTTTTGTTATTTCTTTTGTCTTTTCCCCTGGTCTGTGCATTATCCTATGAAGACTTAATCCTTTCTTTTGGATCTGTTGGTTCCCCTCAATCCAAAAATAGCTCTGACAAGGATATCAGTTCTTGTTGTATTTGAAGAATACATATCACTTCACATACTCAAAAAAGGCCAAAAAAAAGGGTAATAAATACTTGAGACTTACGTAGCCCAAACGAATAGAGAACTAGCTTTACTACTTATTTTTTTCTGAAAAGGTAAATTGAAATAGTTCATTGGTTTGAATGTATGGTTCAGATGTTTCTGAAAAAAGTGTTTGCAATATCTGCTCTCCAATAGGAAACCTTTCCTACTTCTTTAATGCATGGACTGCCTTGGCAAAGAAAAAAGCAGGTCTCTGCAGATTATGGACTAACAGTAGACAAAGCGGGAGAAGATACCCAGTAAATACTAAGGCTTAGTGAAGAGTTTAGAAGGCAGATAGGGCAGAAAAATCAACCAGTTTAACAAAAAAAATGTTATTACAGATAAATGAGATTCTTAAGGATTAAGGCAACAAAACTTAGAACATTAGCATGGATGAAAGTTAAGATACAAATGAAGAAAATAAGCTGTATATTTTCCTAGAAGTTATAACAACTATATTGCTGTATTTCACCTGAAGGACTCATTTCATGTAAATTCACTGGGACCTTTTCTTCTTGACATATATTAAAGCAGCTTTACATATTATAATATGAATGCATATGTGCAGGCACATACACTTCTTACTAAGTTATGGCCTAGATGTACTGGAATGTCATCTCCATTCCCTAAAAAATAGTATGTATTTTCCCAAATCTAGTTTCAAAAGAAAAAGAATCATCTACAACTACAAAAGAATTTTTTACAAACTAGAGGCATTTGATGAATGCAGCAGGATTTGACAGCTATCCTTCCATGGGACATCAAAAACTCTCAGTCAAAATAGCAATTGCAGCAAACTTTTTTTTTTTTTTTTTTAAATAATGCTACAAACAAGTGCTTCCAGCCAGAACCACTCAAAACTATATTCAGCAACAACAGATCCACTCTTTGTGCTCCAGGTATCACATTTTGAAGCACACACTAGGATTTTCTCAAAGCTGCAATCAATTACCACAGAGTCTGGCTATATCTATATCTGAACACTGAAAGACGCTTACCTTTCCAATATCACATATAGAAGTCTCTAGCTTACTTAAAACTTACATCCAGCTTCTGAACTCTGGCTTTATTGTGACATGGTATCACCACTCCAAACCAGAGTCTCAGCCCTCATCGTGCCCTATGGATACAAAAAAAAAATTGCCAAGGAGAAAAAAAGCTCCCAACAAATTCAAAACCACACTCACATAAAACCAGTGCATCAAGTTTAACTTAAGTAAAAACACTGCACTGAGCATACACAGCATAATAACCATCAATGGAAAATAGATTTGGTGTGTGATCATGGGTATGCATGTATACATATGTACCCCATATACATACTCATGTATATATATGGGGAATTGGACCTGATGATCCTTATGGGTCCCTTACAACTTGAAATATTCTATGTAGCTATGCTCCTTTTGTAGAAAGTCTATGTGATACAACATTGAACAGCATTCAGCTACATTCAAATTTGCAAGGTTTATACAACTGTAAAATCAAGGTCAGAATATAAATATGGCTAATGTGGCTATCATTACCTTCTGTCCATGTAGCTTTTTATTTTAAAATATCAAAGGAAAAGCATCTGGTGTATGTTTAGCCTTTTTCTCCACAAAGTTGATTAAAATTTTGTTTGCTACCTTGCAGTCTTACTGTTAGAAATCAAGAGGAAGAGAGAGCAAGGAGAACATCTCATGAACTCCAAGCAGAGGGTATTCCAAACTGTGAGGAAAGGTATGGTCTTTATTAAGTGTTCTGTCAAGCTAAAATGAAACAAACCATACTAAGTAATTACAGTGAATTACCTGAAATATAAAAAAAACTATTATCTTCCTGTCAACTGTTTTTTACCTCCAAAGGTCTGATCTATATTTTACTTTGCATGTAACCACACCCCCACTTCAAAACCAGCACTGTAAACAGTTTCTCTTTTTTTCTGAAATAATTTGAAAATATATCTCGTTCCCACCCAGCAACTATGTAATGAGGCTAACTTGCAGTGCTCAGCCTTACAAAAATAATAAGTATAAAAAGGAGCTCAGATCCTCCCAAGAGTCAGGCAACAGTCTCTTCTGAATTGCTTAAACAGGTTAAAGCACATGCAAAATGGTAATATACAGGTGGATACCTTTTACAGAGTTTGAATCATTGCTTCTTTATACATATTTTCATTCAATTTTAAACAAAAACACGGACTATTAGGTATAGAAAAAAATGCTTAGCTGTTGCAGACGTACTTCTTTGTTGCAATTACTTTGACCAGTAAACTGCAATTTCTGCATCAAAGTGCTGGCAATCACCTGCATCAGAGCTTTTGATAAGCACACTTTCAAAAAACACCTTATAAATGTATTTACTAGAATTTGCACTTAGGTAGTTCCAGTGAGGAATCAGAGCCCCTGAACCTTACAATTGTGTTCCATCATGATGGCAGATATCTCCTTCCAGCTGCAAATAGCTTGAGTAAACAATCATTCATTTCTCTCATGCTCTTCCTTTTCAAGCCCTGCTCCTACTCTTGAAGAAGTAAATGCCTGGGCTCAGTCATTTGACAAGTTGATGCTCACACCAGCTGGCAGAAATGCTTTTCGTGAATTTCTACGAACAGAATTCAGTGAGGAAAACATGCTTTTCTGGATGGCCTGTGAGGAACTAAAGCAAGAATCCAACAAAAGTGTCATTGAAGAAAAAGCAAGACTAATTTACGAAGATTATATTTCTATCCTTTCTCCAAAAGAGGTATATTACTTTCCCTGATACGTTCTTTGATGTTACTTTGCACAGCTGGTTTTAACTTGTTTAAAGCTACACCAGTACTTCCCACATTTCAGTTCCATCAAGTAACGATTCAGGGGAGGTGAAATGAGGTGAGGTGAAATGATCAGAACTACATTCCTTGATTGTAAGAAAGCACTTCCTATGCTACCCTGGCATGCTGGCATGGAATTTTTAGTTTGAGGCAGAAATGCACAGATGATCATGTTATCCTTCCTCAACTTAAATTTTATTTGTTGGACAAATCAGTTTCTTTTCTCATTGCACTAGGAAGGGCGTGTATGCTTCTCTCCAAAAGCACAGTAATCACAAATAAAAGTTATTTGCAAAGCACAAATTGCTCAAAGAGCAGTTGACAAAATACAGCATAGAACAAACACAATGACTTCCTGAAAATTTTCAAAACTACTTGTCACTGTGCTGTTAGCAAATATGTCAAGTTTCAAAGACACCTCAGTTCACTTTGAATATAATCCTGCCAAGCAGGCTAGAATTTTAAACCCTCCAATCAATATCCTTGCAAAACTAACTTAATTGTTTGTGGTGCAAGCTACACTTAGGTACTTGTGCTTTTTAAATCTAGTCAGTCTATTCCTGTAATGTCTTTCTACAGACACTAGAGTTTTGTAGAAAAAAGAATTACATTACTTTTATGGAATCATTACATAGCCATACCTGTAGTTTGCATCAATTCACCCTGCTTTTTAACAGGAATTTGATTAAGTAACAGCTTCCCAGGTTACATTTTCTGCCTGCGTCATACTGCTTATTCCAAATCCAGTCTCTTTACTACAGCACTAACTCTCCAGGAAATGAACCGTCACAAAAAATTACAAATCCTCTCTACTACAGAGCAGGAAGTTGGTCTGGAAATAACCCACCACTCTCAGGTTTCAGTAATAATGGGACTGCAGGCAGCCTTGTTCAAATAATACCTCAGTAAGGACATTTGTCTATCCATACTCAAGATATTACTACTTTCAAATTTTAACTCAGTCATTTTTTGCCTAAATACATTTAGCAGTTTTCACACACTTGGAGGACACCAGCTGAAGTGATTAAAAAAGACAGCTTTTTCAACCAATAAAAGAAACCTAAACCCCCACCTGTACTATTCACCGCTATTATTTACATGACTTTCTATTTTAATACACAGGTCAGTCTGGACTCCAGAGTAAGAGAACTTATTAACCGAAATATGCTGGAACCTTCACAACACACCTTTGATGATGCACAGCTTCAAATCTATACCTTAATGCACAGAGACTCTTACCCACGGTTTATGAACTCTGCTATTTATAAGGACTTGCTTCGGTCCTTATCTGAAAAACCCATTGAAGCATAGGATTTTTTCTTAAATGTATTTATTTTAAAACAAATGGAACTCTGGGCTACACAAATCCACAGGGAATTTAGAATTAATCAGATATTTACCTGAAAATAACTCAGGCAAGTTTTACTACAGACTGAATAATTTAAATCTGCACTGGCAGGCTCTGTCACAATTAGCTAAATACAGTTTCTGATCAAATTCAGTGTTATTTTGCAAAAGGAAATGAAGAGAATGAAGACAAAATGTTGTTGTTAAAAAAAAATGCAGTATTTTTTCAAACACGGCACACACATTTTGGATGCAAAATTGTTACAATGTATGTCTGAGGTACAAATGCCAACTGAGCATGAAAACTAAAATTAATTTTTAAGTGGAGTGTTAGAATTGTCTTGAAGGCCAAACCAGTTGCCCCATCCACACTGTGACCAAAGTAAAAATATTACTGTCAATACTGGGTTACTCATACAATCATATCTGGCATAGGTACACTCCACTTGTTTTGGTGTATTTAATGCGTGCATGATGTGCTAATGGAAACTGGCACAGCAATCTCAAGTTTACGGAAGTTACTGGTTGAAATAATGCTGCCTATAAAAAATCTTTTGTTATTTTACTACTAGAATCTGCTGAAACCATTAAGTCCATATTGTTGATGTTTCTAAACTTAAATTATTTACTTCAGAGAAAGACATGTCTGGGCATTCAAATTCCAAAATAAAGCACAAGAATTGTCACATCTTTTTCTCTTCCCTCAGTAGGTATATGTAAAATCCTTCACTGTTCACTCCCAAGGGACTGGCAGTATCAGCCATCTTGCTTTTGTACATATTAAATTCTCCCATCATCTGACAGATCTTGTAAGGTTTCTATTACAGATACACACACAATTTAATTAATAAAAGCAGGAAGCTTGAACTATTGTGTTCTGATAGAGCATTATTTCAGACTGACATCACCAGCTCTATCCAGTAATAAACCATGTTCATTTACACTATCCCCAAAGCATTACACTTGATTTCTCATCGTACCTCTAAATTACTAATGACTAGAAATACCAGGAAGAAAGTAAGCTGAATGCACATAATCTGTTATTCTAATGTCTTTTTTCTTTTAAATTACAAGATTCACTACAATTCCACTATATTAAACCCCAGAGTTTATAGTGGATTTCCACTGAATTGTATTTTTTTCCCTGCATATTTATTTATATGAACCAACATATATATGACACATATAGTTAGAAAAAGACACATGGGAAACATTAAGAAAAAAGAAAAAAACAAACCCTAGAAAGGGAGAATCAGACCGGCATAGTTCAATGACATGTACTGTAATCCACTCTTTGTCTTATTCCAGCACTATGGGAAGTACAAAATGGGGACTTTCTCTAAAAAATACAAATGGGAATAACAAAATAGAATTTAAGAGATTAATTTGTTTCCTCAATACACTTGGCAGGAGACATGTTCTCCCCTTCCTGCATTCTCATTATTAAACAAGTAACAATTAGATTTTTCATTACACAGCACCACAGGAGAAGACCCCATACATTGTAAGTTAACAATACTATGGATCGGTTCAAGGCTGGGTTGGATGGGACACTGAGCAACATGGGCTAATGGGAGGTGTTCCTGCCCATGGCAGCAGGGTTGGTACTAGGTTAAGGTTCATTCCAACCCAAATCAGTCTATGATTTCATGACCAGTCTTCATCATCTTCCAACAACAAAAGACTGTTCAACATGTCAGCACAAAAAGTGAACAAAAGACCCCTACAGAAAGATCAAATCAAAGTGTTTTTGCCCTCTGTAGCACTATGCTGGCTGACTAAACGAAGAGGAAACCCTTCCATATACAACTTAAGACACAACTCAGTGTTTGCCACTGATTAACCTATCAATGCTGATTCTTTCAGCTGAATTTTTATTAAACACACCCAAAGCACTATCAATACAATTTCAGTTTACATGAAGTATTACATGATAAGTAGTAACTTCAACAAAATAAACTAGATGTCTTTGTAAGGCAGCATTCATGGGGAGCTTGCAGCCCAACTGATGGTGCTGTAGTTTTTATCAGAGTGGGTAAGAGTGCTCTAAAACTCTAAGTTGACAAATTAAGTTTAACTAGGTCAAATTCAGCTTGTTGGAAAGATCATATGCCTACATCACAAAAACTTCAAAGCATGTCATCTCATGAAATGGAGGATTTAATTTCTTTTAAGCTATCTCTCTTCCCTGCAAAGATACTTCATTAAAAGCTGAAAGACAGACCAAACACTCACACTTCATATCAAACGATGAATTCTATTATTCTGCAAGAAAGAAAAAAAATGCAATGAAATTAGAGGGGAGAGAAAACTATATTGGCTTGGGCAGTTCTAGGGTTAACATTAAATTATTAAAAGAA
The DNA here is from genome assembly GCA_013400415.1 of Scytalopus superciliaris. Taxonomy (NCBI): domain Eukaryota; kingdom Metazoa; phylum Chordata; class Aves; order Passeriformes; family Rhinocryptidae; genus Scytalopus; species Scytalopus superciliaris. Next base: position 47,584 of record VXBX01003857.1, on the reverse strand, counting down.
GAAAGTAATAATTTCTAAGCTTATTTTTCATGTGTCACAACTTCTAAGCAATTAAAATTCTCTAGGCAATTTTTGTATTATTTCTTCATTACAATATGTTGACATTTGCAATGTGTATTTTTCCTGAACTATCTTAACAAATTTTAATGCTGTGTTTTAGGCTTAAGTTTGCACCCAGCACCAACGGCAGAATGATCATTAGATTTCCTGAAAAACCAAACAACCACTCCCCCAAATATTTTGCTATTTAGAGGTTGGTTAATGCTGGATTTAATTGAAGACATGGAGCTGGTAGGAGGAGGGGAAGGAGGAAAACAAAAAACCCACCCACAGAGAAGGCAGGTTTTTAACTGCATTTCATTACTATATACTTGCTCATGATGCACAAAGTTCTCAGAGGTGCACTGAAAAGGGGAAGTTACCACAGACAAGCTGTTACATGAATAGCAGGAGAAAATAATTTTATTGACATAGGATATTATTTATAATTAATCAAGTAAGAAATTATCACAAAATCAATTTATCCTAACTTGAAAATGAGCACGGTTGGTTTGCCTTGGCATTTATCTAACTGCAGGATATCATTAAGCTGTAACAACTTTCCAGTCCACTGGCATTCTTCCTTCAATGTCTGCACATCACAAAGCAGTAACTCCCACAGAACATGCATACTGTTAAAGATTGCTCTTTTCACTAGCCTGCTAAGCACTATTAAAATTGCATGGGCTCCTTCAGCCAACATATTGTGCTTTACAGTGACCTTTAAATTCCAAAGTCATTAGCACAATACAAACGAAGAACAAAAAATCATACATATTTGCATTCTGAAGAGCTTGACAATATAAAGTTAGATTAAAATTTATCACACAAGCATCATGTACTTAGGCAGTTTCTAATTACAAAGGATACCTGAAAAAAAAGACAGTGATGAGAAAAACTATCACAATGTGAAGTAATTTTTAAACAACTTTGCTCTAAGCAGTACTTAAGAAAATGTCTTCTGCCATAAAAGGTATGAGTTTTGTTTCAGTGGCATTAATAAAAGATTTTCTATACTAATGTTGTAACTAAATTAATCCCAAACCTTTTAAAATGATGAAATAATTCAAGATCAGTGATGATCTAGTGAAACTGGAAACCTAATATACAGCTGTATGAAACTGTACTTAAAGAGGTGAAACTCCTCAGGTTTATATGAATGACTACTACTTCAAGATCTATTTCCAAAGACATGTGTTTGAAAGGTAATACAACCACATTTTGCAGAACGAAGACTTCATATTGATGAATTTAAGTTCTGCCCAGGCTAGTACGGGTTGTAAATTGCAATTTAAAATTCACATATGTGACCGTAAGTGGAATCCTGCACCCTGGATAAAAACTAGGTACTTCCTTCACAATGCTTGGAAAGTACAATAGGGCTGCAGAGTGGGATTCACAAAGGTCAAGATCACTGGGTAGATACTTACTTTCTACTTAGTGGTAGTCAATAAGAACCACTCAGTACAAAGTATTTTAAAACCCATACTTTCTCTTGAAGGAGGTAAGAGAATATATGAGGAAATGTATTATATATGAGGAAATGTCTTCTGATGAAGGATACAGAAGTTGTGTCTTCTCAGCAGCAGGATTCCTCTAGCCTTGCTTACAGAAGAAAGATTGAATCTTTCAAGAACTACACATGCACACTTTAAAAGGAATGTGGCCCCCTCTTTCTCTCTACTAGATTAGTGTAAAAACTAGCTTAAACTATAGGTTAAACTATGTTCTATCTGAGAGAATTCAAGTGTTAATAAAGTCAATAACCTGCTATTCTCAGATGGGAGAGGTTCATCACCAGTTCTGCTGGCATGTTTCACTGCATAAAGTATCCAAATGTACTGGGTCAGTCATAGCACAATTGCAGCTCAGTATACAGGCCAGCCAGCTGGAGAAAAGAGAGACAGTCCCAGTCCCACCTCTGTATCCTTCTCCTATACAGCCTTCAGACTTTGTGCCCTCTCCAATAGAAGAGGGCAACTTCAGACAACTGGGAAAACTGCAGCAACTGTTGAACAGAGGTGCATTCAAAGCTCACTACTAGAGGGTTTTATTTTTGGATTTGGTTAACCAAAATAAAGCATGAATATAGGTGTATTTTTGGATCTAGTTCTTGGACTTCATCTCTCACTGGGCAAAAGAAACTCTTCTTTTTACCCTGGGGACAGAAGAGGGAAGAGTGAAGGCTGCTGCTCAACCATAAGCTAACATAAGTCGAAACATTTTTTGTTCAACTCCTGTTTGGATACACCTACCTCACAGAAAGTGCTACCACAGTTCTAGTTCTTTTTATAAAGTCCAGATGCAACTAGGTGAGTACAGAAATACAATTATTATGTTTTCTCAAAAGATATTCCTCCTAGTGTCACAATCAGGCATAAAGATTTAAGGGCATGTAGCATAAGGAATGTCATGCAAACAACCTGTGCCTGCCCTGTGTATAAGTGTTGTGAACAGCTGTGGAAATTTAGGTCTACTTGGCATCCAGTTTGCAATAGTTTTAACATAATTTTTTTTTACTTTTTCCTTTAAAAAGGTCCCCAAACAAAGCAGTCTAACTGACAGTAAATGTCTGTCATTCGTTTGTAGTTCTAAACAACTTGGGGGGAAAAAAAAAAAGCCAATTGTGCATCTTTAAGTAATTCCTAGGAAACAATCCTGCCAAAAGATCTACACACAGGCTAAAAATAAACTCATTTTAAAATAAACTAATTTTCCTACTGTTAAATAGGAAAAAATGTTTTCTGAAGGGCATTAATATAAGTTGAGTTAAAATGTTTATATATAAAAAGTTATGCAAGAAACTTTAAATGCTTAGCAATTTTCTGCCTGGAAAAAGGTTTGTAACAGAACTTCTTCTATTTTAATAATTTTTCCCTTCAGCAGAAAAGCTACGTTTCCTTCCTTGCACAAGGTGACTGGAAAAGCTTGCTCTATAAAATATTTACCAAGCAGCTCTGTCTCACAAAGCTCAAATGTCATCATAGTATTTCCAACTCATTCGTTACAATTGCCACCATAACACAAAAAAAATATTCAACATAAAAAAAATCTTGTTTTCCCTTTACAGTTAAGGAATTCATCCTCCAGGATCCGCACATACTTTTCCCATTCCCCCACGAATACTTTATACATTGCCAGAATAGACCTCCTCAATAAATTAAGTAATATAAAATTGGGTATAATGAAAGAAGTTAATATCTTGTAAAGATGTTGACATGTTTTTCCTTCTTTTCCCTCCTCCAATCACAGTCTAAACATGTGCACTGTTAAAAAATCAAATTCTAAAAAAGCAGTATTTATATAATTCCACATATGGAAAAGACCATAACTTGACTAATTTATTTCTACCTGCAGGTCTGTGGCTTACATCAGATACCCTACACCTCAAAATCCAGTTCATAAACAAAATTAATGTAATTTATATAAAGCAATACATATTACCCTCCCAGCCAGTTGATAATGTAATGAATTGGTTAGCTGGTGTTATTAGGACAGCCTACAACACAATGCCTTTGCTTATTTACGAAGTCTAAACCAAATCTGGTTGTCAAGTACATTAAGCAAGACCGAATACTCAAATCAGATTTGACTGACTATTTTAATACATTCCTAGAAATAATACCTACTGATAGGATGTAAAATACATGCTTTGGGCAATTAAATATGTTGCATTGATCGAAGCTGGTTACATAAACAAGCTTAACCAACTACTGCAAAAGAGGTCATCATATCCACTAACAAATTTTCAAACCCCATGACCACAAATTTAGTCCTAGCTCAGGAACACGACATGCAAGCTAGAGAGTTAACTAAACTGTGATTTAGGTAACAACTGAGTTTATCGTAATGAGGAACTTATATAATTTTTCTCTTTACAAAGCTAGTGAACACTGCAGCAATAAACAAATTCCATTCTTACAACTGAACAAATATGGAGAGGTAAAATACACCTGGGAGGAGTGTGTGTATTTCAGAACACAAAAATACAGTACATTATTCACAGAGTTAGAAAAAAAAAAACAAGACAATTACCAAAATGTTTAATTGGTAAAAGTTTAATGTCAACTTACTTATAAAAATGAAAAAATATTTTAAAATTCACCATACAATTGAGCAACCTGGCCCTACTGACTATCAGCTATAGGAAGGCATTTAGGGAAATGATGGTTGTGTCAAAACAAAGGCTAACTTCAGGCATGTATGCTGCTTAAAAAAAAAAAACAAAACCCAAAAACCAAAAACCCCTCTCATTTGCAGGAAGCTAGATGCTTAGCCTAGTTTTTAAAGCTAATTACAAAATCCTCTTTCATACTGGTCCAGATGTCTTGACAATTTCTTCTTCTAACAGAACTGTCAAAAGAAAAGAATTTTTAATGAGATCTTCATACAGCTTAGTTCTAAATCTTTGCAAGAAGAAACAGAAATACGACACCATACTTAGGATACAGAAATTACTAGTTAGAGCATTTGCTTATATCATAACCATTCCTTCACTCAGGCATCTGTATACAGACACTTCTGTAACTGCCACATTATGGGAGGCTTTAAGGACAAAGTTTTCCAGGTACTGAATCTAACAATTTCTAAGCTTTATGTATTATTTGGATATTGTGGAATAGATCTGAACAATATTCAGTAGTAAGATATGTAAACCAAGATGAATAAAAATCCTTTTTTTATGTGGCAATATTAATGTGTGCCATACCATGGCTCTGCAGAGCTGCAGCATTCTTAACACAGAAAAAACAGAATGAGGGCATCATGCTTCCTATTGCATGCTACCACATCTTACACTGTAAATACTACAGGCCTTTATTTCAATGTTCCTCCACTTTATTGAACTACTGGAGTTCCTCAGAAGCTTTATAAATTTCCATTTCCTGAACTTAAAACAAGTTAAATCACATTATCACTGTTCTACACTTATGCTGACACAGGGATATGGTAGGAGTCATCTCTTTTAATTCCCCCCTCTATTTTCAGAGTATCAAAAACCAGAGAAAACAACAACAACAAAAAGTCTATAAAGGCCTACTGCACTCATCAATGCAGAGATTAAAACCAGTTAGAAGATCTTTAGGTGAAGAAAGAGAAAACAAACAGTGACTAACTTGTCACTACTTCGTATGGCAAATCTTGCAAGGACTAGGTCAACATCCTGACTTCTCTCCCCCTTTGCCATTGCCCCATAGTGTGCTCTCACGCCTTCAGTCAAAAATACATTTTTAATTTAAAGGTATTTTGCAATATCAACATATAATATCATTAACGGGCTAAGAAATAACTAAAAGTCAACAGAAAGTCATCTGTCACATTCCTGTAAACCAAAATTAACCACAGAGTGTGGCTGCCTGCTATCAAATATGCAGAGCAGTCTAACAGTCTTACCTTCCATCTGTTTCCACATTCATTACAGACAACAAATGTTGTCATGGGTTCATCAGCACTGCGGGTTTGAACCTTTGGCAAAGGCAAGAGCCAGAGCGGAAAAGAAAAATTAGAATCTTCAACTTCTGTTAGTGTGTGTTCAATGTAAGTGTTTAAATCAAAGTTTAACATTAAGGAAGCAAATTTTGATAAAAATACAAGTTAACTTTATGCATCAATGGAAACTGTTGTTTTTTTTTCCTAACTATAAAGCTATCAAACTTAGATTTTGTCATTTAGTAGCACTAAAATACCAATTTTAGTACTGAAACTGTGCACGTATGTCTAGGAGAAGACTGTGCACTAAGATTACACATTCAGTACAGCTTTACATATGTTTACCAATATAAAGGCTTAGAAGCCTAATGATCGAAAAACACCTTTCTACTTAAAGCATCTCAAATACAATACTAAATTATAAATGCAGCTGATCCTAAGATGAAAATTACGTTCCCTGAAGCACTGTTAAACAAATTAAAGACCCTAAAGCCCTTTTTGCAGTTGTAGAAATGACTGTAAATCAGGACTCAGGGTTAATCAAATGGTACATTAAGTATATATAAAAATATACATGTGTACATACATATATATAATTTTCTTCTATTTATTCCCTCAGTTTACACACATTATAAACAGTAAGTTATCTCTCCTCCACATAAAAATGCATTAATAAGATATGGTAAGAAGCAAAAACTCAGCATTGCAAAGAAACAGAAGTTTTAGTCTATATAGATGCTCCGCTTGGATTTACATAAAATCTTTACCAAATAACTAAAACAAACACTCTTTATGTAAGCACACCTAAGTACATCCAGCTATCTTCATATCTTGTAATTTGTCAGCATTTTATTAAAAGTTCATTTTGTAATTCCAACTTTTTTTCTCTGACAGTCTTTTATATAGGACTTAAGCTTTAAAAAGGAAAAGGAAGAATAACCACACACCTGGGTGTATGTACAGTTCTTCTTTTTGCATTTGCTGCATGTAAACAGATCAGTTTGGGTACCTCCTGTTTTAGCCATCTGGTGCTCTCTGATAGCTTCTTTGGTCAGATTTTTGCGCATTTCTTTCAGCTCATCACTTGCCATTTCCTGTTAAGGACAAAGAGCAGGCAGAGTTTAATGGAGAGTTTTATCTTTAAAACAAGTTACCACTGTGTGAGCCAGTACCATTTTTTACTGAGAATCCATAAACAACAACTCTACTGAAAGGCAATGAATTCTACACATTTTTAACTTTACGAGATTTAAGTTGGGATATTTCACAGCACAGAAGCTACAGGAAGTTAAAAATGTTCCTTTTTTAAATGCAGCTGGGAAAAAAAAATCCATACAAGTTAAAACGTCAAACATCTAAAAACACTTCTATGCAAATGCATTTCTGAAGTTCAGACAAGGTAGAGGACTTAGAAGTTCTCCAGAGAGGCAAAAAAGATCCTCTCTCTAGGTTAGACCTTTGGATAATTATCTCACTGGCCAACCTACAATTATTACAGGAAAAAATCTACACTATTTTGACTATGTCCATATTTGTACTGAGAAATACAGTACAGCCACAACTTACCATATGTAACCAGAAATCATACACAAAGTTTCAAAATACTAACCAAAGAGCTCAGAATCACCAATTTTCTTTTTCCTTTGAAACACTTCTAGTGTGCAGGATCTCCACCATGTCTAGTAATGTAGAAAACAATTTGTTCCATTTTTCTCAAAAAAACCCCAACCAACCAAAAAAAACCACCACAAAAAAAATTCTTTTGGAATAATCATGATTTTCCTTGATCACAAATTTAATTTCTTCCAGTTTCCTTTGTACCTGCTTTGGGGGGCTAGAATCCAACGTATAGAAGCAGAACTACCAAAATGAAACATGATCTTAACTGCACTTTCATTTTCCTCTCCTATAAAATCTAATTACACTTAAAACAATACCACCAGTATAACATGTAGCCTTTTAAAACCAGCACAACATGCCACGATTCAGGAAATTTACAAGCGACAGCTTACCTGCCTCCTGACTTACAGACAAAAATCAGACATTTAGGATCCCATAACAGACACCACTTTGATGGCCTTTGCCCCAACAAAGCCCTGTAATTCTGACTCTGCAAGCCACAAACAAGCCAGTCTTTCAGAAGTGTGGGCAGCTTACATAAATTATGTTCATGGCTAGTAAATACATGCCAGAATGCAAGTCCAATACGGAAATAGTTCAAGACCTATGCTTTACTTACCTCTGCTGTCATTTTGGCAAACTTGTCAGGAGGAATGTTTCCACATAACACATTTTTCCTTAGGTTAGGGTTCTTTGCATCCTTGAGATTCGCTATTCTACTTCGTACTCTGTTTTTGTATTTCATATCGGTGTTTTTTAATTCTTGAAAAATAGGTGCTTCGGATTTAAGGAACAAAACATTAACAGGTACATTAACAGAGCACTATAAAGGATTCACTTTAGGGGGCAACTTTTCTAAAGTAACATACTTCTCTGCTCTTGATCAAGTCCTCCCCTCCACCCCAACCAGCAGTAACTTTCCTGTTCAATACAGCAGACTTCATGTCCTTCTGAAGCCTAATCATAGTTTAGCACATAGTCAGTGAAACTTAAATTTTTCAGTAGTAGGATATCAACTGAAATTGTGAAAAATCACCCACAAGCTTCTATCCAGTTTATTTGACCTCATACTGAAAATTAACTGATTTCTAAACCAAATATTCAAACAATGACAACTAACACAGTAAAAAAAAAAAAAAGAGAGAGAAGAAAAAACCAAACAAAAACCCAAACAACCAAACAAAAAACCCAAACCAACCAACCAAACAAAAAAACAACAAAAAACCCAGATCTTTGCTCTGGAACTATTCAAACACTGCTACCAGAACTACCCTTTCAAAACCTTCAAATTCATTTAGAAATAACCTTGTAGAAAATTAAATGAAGATATTAGAAAAAGATTAAGACTGTTAACAAGGAAAGATTTTTAAATAATTTAGAAGAGACCAGCATTTTATGTAAGAATGCTTCAGTAAGATGTCAGATTGCTGCTGCAAGGAAAACATACTGAGCTGAAAAACCCCCACACACACTCACCTACACGCACTGCTACATGATTTAAGGCAAATCATTTTGGTTGGGCTCTTTTTCTAAACATGAAATTTATGTACTGATGTACACAGTTTGCTATTTTTGTTTTACATTAAATTTAAAAATACTCAAAATACAGATCAAGTTAATTAATTTTTAAAGTATCAGCATTTTTAAAAAACACTCCTGTTTCTAGAGCACACAGATATACAAAAAAGGATATCTTCTTCAATCTGAGAACCCAGCTCTTCTTCATCAGCACCAATAGCAATGTAATCATCTGAGGAAAACAAATACTAAAATATTAGCAACCCGACACTCTCAGTGTTCTAGATCCCTGAGAGCCTATTCAGCATTTTGAAACTCAGCAAATTATGAAACACCTGCAGTGAGTCTTCTTTCTCTATAGGTAAGTTTAATTTACTGCACATTTATCCTTTCAAAGCTTCCTAACTGGAAGAACAACAGTAAGCGAAAAGAAGCACAATGGAAGTCTAAAACAGTTAAAAACCTTTCACAAAACTAGACATCTAGTTGCAAACACAAGCAGAAAAAAAAAATGCTATACATAAAAATTTAAAATATTCTAATAGGCTTGGCAAATACCCATCTCCATAGCATATCTGTGCATAGAATAGACTATTATAAAAAGGAAACGTTTTATATTGTGCTTAATTGTTTCAGTCCACACAATACAAGAATATGCAAATAAATGTTCTGCACGCAAGCAAGAAAAATTTTATTAGAAACACAGCAATAAAGTAACTTAAACAGTATTATTTTTTAAAAAAGTTCAAAGCAGAAATGTGTTCTAAAACCACATAAATTAGAAGAAATGAATCATGGTACTCTTGAAAACAATGCAACACTTGAACTAAAATGTCTCAAGATAATTGTTTACTGTTTCTGACCAAAACTCTTAAAAAGTCAGCTGCCTTTCCAAGACAGCTTAAGGACAAATTAGAGACAGTGTTTTCCTCCTCATTTCAACATGGGCGTACTTCAATGAGTAATTTAAGCACCATTTCTCCTTTGATCTCATGCCGAAGGCCATAAAACCACCTTATTTTTTGACCACAGATGATCAGTTTATTTGTGCTGTAGAGAGCAAAACAAAACAAGGGTTCTTGGAAAACTAGCTAAAATTAAGACTACACAGAATTATGAATACTAAGATGCTATATGAAACTTTCTGGTCACAAATTGCTTTAGAAGTCTATGAACTACATATGCAGAGGACCACAAATTCATGGAATTCAGTCAGCTTTCATTGTTGTCTCTATCTGAATTTATATGAATTAAAAGAAAGAATAAAAGAGTGAAAGGGGTAAACATGGATGATTCAGAAGTCTACTTACAATAGGTCAAGTTATATTAAGCGAAGAACAGAGAAACAGGAGCTGAGTCACAAGTTTCATAGAAGAGAATGACCCACCAGAAAAAAATTAGGTAATTCTCAGAAGTCCAACTTTCAGTTTGTTCCTTATTTAGTACATCATTCCATTTGTCAGTTTAAAGACACTCAAAGTGTACATGAGAGATGACAAACAAAAAAAACCAAACCAAAACAAACAAAACAAAACAAAACAAAAAAAAAAAAAAAAATCAAGGAATTTACAGATGCCCAAAAGGCATGAAGATAAGAGTAATGCAAGACTCTCATTCCAAGTCTCTTGATGAAATGTCAAGAATAAATTAAAACAGAAAGGCAGTGTTCAAAACCCAAACTCTAAAGGTCCCCAGAACCTCTGGTGTAAGAAAGGCAGTCGTGTATATAGGCACTCTCCCAATCAAAAAGACTGAGACACAAATAGAAGAGCAGCTTCCACAAAAACATTTAAATGAGGCATTAAAGGAGGCAATAATCTTCCTGAAAAGAAGTTGCCCTCTTGGCAAGTTGTCAGGTGAACTGAGCCACATATTGTCCTGTATCATCAGGAACAAAAAAAAGTATTTTGATACATGCCCATGCTGTCAAGGTTACTCATTACTTGCAACTGGATGAACAGGTCTCTGGATATATACACACAAACATATATAAACAGGGTTTCTTCCACCCTGCAGGGGAGGAGAAAAGTGGAGTGGGAAAGACAGAGAAGAAGAAAACAGGCAACCTTGAAAGTATAGTTTACAAAGCTCACCTCCTGTTCTGAGAGCTGCAGAAAGCATTTCTCTACATTTCACTCGTACAGAGTCTGAAGTGCTTGGAGCTCGTGGAAAAGAAGGGATGAAAGAATTTGAGGGAGCACTACCCTCCTCCTTCCTGCTGCTGGAATTGCTACTTGAACTGCTAAAAAAAGGCAAAAAGAAAACCAGTATTAATGTTTTTTTCCCTTCTTCAAATAACTGTTTCTGAGCAAAACACAGGTCTTTTGCTATATCCATTTGATGGTATTCCAAAATAAGAACACAGGCCATCATTTTAAAGTTATTTATAGCTGTAGAGTCAATACAATTTTTAAAATGTCTTTAGACTATTCACTAGGGTATTCCACACAATAGAGTCACAGCAGGTATTTCACTCCATTATGTGGCATATAAGCTTTAATTCTCAGTTCTTTACATTAACATGAAATCTTTACCTCCCACAGAACTTCACTTCAAAGAACAGTGAAGATCCATTCACTCTGCAGCAAATGCATTGCACACAATCTGCTTACTCTATTGAAGGGTCACAACCCCTTCCCTCTCCAATTAATGTAATTTTGCAAACTGTAAACTAACTTTTCAGCTTCCATCAGGACATATAGTTAGAGGCAAAATTTCAATTTGAAAATGGCTGCTGAAAACAGATTCACTAAAACCTGGAATGTACAGAAAGGAGAAATGAGCTTTATCCTTCTTCTGATAATGTATTTTGTGTTTATCAAAAAAAGTGCAGATTGTTTATTAAACATAAAAGCTAACAGACAAAAGAAGTATTCTAAACCTGCAGCATATGCAATTACTACAAAGCTGAAACTGAAAGTTGTTTTACACTTCTCAAACGTCGGTGCTAGAACTGAGAGAGGACGAAGTATTTGACAGATGTGATAGATGGAATAAACAATAAACTCATCTGACCATATCTTGACTTAAGGCTTGCTTTTTTTTTTTTCATTTCAAAAGCAGCACAATTTATTTCCCTAACAACACACCATTTCCTGTATAAAACTCTGTGTCTTTCAGAAAACAACATGGTAACTGTCTCTAACATGACAAATTTGGACCAAATAGTTTAATGTTAATTTATACTTAGATTATTTGCACAATCATGAAGAAGTAAGCACCTTTCTTCTCTGGCTTCAGGGCTGTTTTGTGAGGAAGATGCAGGCTCCTTTTTCTTTTCTTCAGATTCTTTATCAGTTGAAGGTCCATCTGGAAATACAAAACATAAGAAACGCTCTTCTACCCAGAAACAGTAACTGATTTAAAGCAGTGGTAAAATATCTTTCATCATTTCTCCTGAACCAGCTGGAAGTGCTATCAGCTCCCACTCTCTGCTTCGACCCCCTCTCACAGTACAGCCTTCCACTCCCCAACACCCTCCCAACCCAGCAAAATGAAAACATGACAACACTTCAGATTCTTCGAGTCAAGTCCAGCATCTGCTTAAACTGGCAGTGAAGACACGACAAAAACATAGACTTGCATGATTTATTTTTGCCAATCCTGCTGCAGTAAGTACATAGTAACTTCTTCTCAGTTACTGCATCAAGTCTCTAGCATAAATACATGCTATTCTTTCTAATTACATTGTGAAAGCTAGCAGGGTTTCCAAAGTATACAGATCATTTTCATATTTTTGAAGGATTTTCCAGACAGACAGACAGTATTTTCTGTGATGGCTCTTAAATTATTTGCTTTAGTGTTTAAATATATTTGAATTTGCCTTTCACATACAGCCTGTGTTTCACTATGATTTTATAACAAATAAAGATGCAAGTCATTATTAAAAAAGGCAATCAAAACATTTAACTCTAGCACAGTAAAAACACATACACCCTTTTACTGTGAAGAGGATTTCAGAGTAGCTAGATTGAGTTCCTGCTTTGATTTGCTCTCTAGAAAGGCTGGCTCTTCACTACCTACTGAGAAAGCCTAGTGAGATTGGTATCACTCGCTGACAGATGTTGTGAATTCTTCTTTCTGAGCCCTTATGAAGCTGCCATTGCACTTCTAAATTTGTAGACTGTTATCGGAATAAGCATATATCAAAAATTTTTAAAATCGTTAAAAAAAGATCAAGAAAAGGAAGGAAATCTGTTAAGGCTCAGTCTTGCACACAAAGATGTCCAGAGCTAGGTACGTAAACCCTTGTTTAAGTATCTAAAAGTATCCTTATTTCCAGAAAAGCCCTCTCCCCACACTTCTCAGAAGAACTTCGTGGTAACATAACACACAAATTCAGGTGTCTTTTTCAAACACTGAACTTTTTTCTTTTTTTTTTTTTTTATTTTCCTAGAGTAGAAAATTAGTGTACTGGTGTTTTTTAATAGGAACACTAAACTGACATGATTTTGATATTTTCCTTAACTTTAGAGTCAAGGAATTTACCCAATCAAATATCACTTTGTTAAAGGATCATCATCATCATCATAAAAGGAGACCAGAGACGAGGCATCCACCTACTACCTTGTCTCCAGCTGCACCTAAAAAGAGATGCTTTTTACAAAACAGTATAGGAACCAGCAAAGCACATAAAGATACTTCCCCAGAATAATTCCCCAGCCTTTAAGAGCTCACCCACTGTTTGTAACACATATTCAATCCTTGACAAATGAAAAAAAAGAAAAATTAAATGCTGTAGATGATCTACATGGACTGCTTATCTTTAATAAGCTGAAGATGTTATTCAAAAAAATCCTAATAAATTTATCAACTATTACTTTTAAGAAAGTAATTTCACTAAGAAAGCAAACAAAGCTATAAACATGGATCACACAAGTTCTCTACTATGACACTTGAAGTGCACAATACTAAAAGAAAACAAGTCCCTTTTTAACATGCACACTCACATGACTGCTCTCTATGGAAACAAATGCTTACATGATATATGATTTTAAAAAATGTTCTAAATACACATACAATCTCATTTACCTTCATAATGTTGTACGTACATGATCATCTTTGTCAGAGGTTTTAAGATAAACTAATGGATCAAACAGGTGTCTCTACTTCAGCCCATTCACCTCTACATTTTTTTCTGGCACACAGTTGTCTAATTCAGAGCTGACCTACATATCTCCTGCTTATTTTGCATCATACACACCACTATGATATAGCAGGCATCCAGTTTTCATTTATCAAACACTTCCATTTAGCCCAGCACCATTTCGTCACAAAAAGCAGGCACCTGAGAACACCTGCCTATTAATACCCCAATGGCTTCTTCCCCTTATGAGGGGCAGGGTATATATGTGGCACAGAGATAGCGCCAGAGGTAAAAGCACAGCTCCTTGTAACACTTGCAGACCAGTCTGTGCAAGCATGTCTCAAATCAAGGTCAAACTTCTTCAGCAGCTGAGACAACTGGACCATCTTCAGCAAGTATGTCTTCAAAACTACAATTCCTTTAATCACTTAGAGTCTATAGATATTTTTGTTAAATACAGTTTGGAAAACCTGAAAGTAAAGTTAACAATATTATCCTAAGTGCTTAAGTTGTTCACTCTTATGGATCGTAAATTGGAAAGCACCAAGGAGAGGAGATCCACTGTTGCATTAGCTCTTAAGCTCACACATTAATATCTTACTTTACTGAAATACTGTATTGACAAAAGCACAGAATTCAATTAACAGCCTGCTAGACAGCATTTCAACTATCCTCTGAGAAAAGGAAAGAAATGCCCTTGACAAATTAAAAGTTCCTACTAATTAACTTATTTTACATTCAATGGCCAGACTCTAATAGAAAGGAAGAATAACAGCTAATGGCAACGACAAGCCACAAAAATTTTAACAAAGTAAGGTGAAAAAAAAATAACCCTTCTGTGAAACATCTTTAAAAATTCCAATATATGATTCACCTCAGGAAGTCTATAGAGCATCCTAAGTATTTATATAATATAAATTACAAGTTGCTTTAAAGAGACTTTTTTCCAACTCCATACCACTATTCAAACTTAAAATCTCTTTTTTCAGAAAAAATCCTGAAATTGTCACCAACTTTAGGATTGAAAACTGTAACTTCACAGCTTTAGCAAGTTACAAAGGCTTAAGTTTGTAAGAGAAGCTAGGTTATATGAATACTTCTTTAAAATCCAAAGAGCACGCTAGTAACATGAATTTACTATTAGCCATTGAATAAGACTATCAAAGGTTGATGGCTGCAATGCAGTTTCTATCTGGTACCTGTAACTACTTTGAAAGATACTTCTAGCTTTTCCAGTGAAATAATTCCTCCAGGATCAAACATGGCATGACAGTGGGTTTTGTTACCAAAACAAAAATTTTAATGTAATATTATAGAGCCAGAAAACACAACCAATTTGAATGTTAGAAGCCATTAACAGCTTCATCCTAGATTTTTCTAACTATATTACAAGTCAATTTCCTAGTAATGAGAAAAAAATTAGAAAACATAAAGATGCAATGTTGTTTATTTATAAATCTAACTTTAAGAATATTTTTAAAGTAAGAATTTTTCCATAAATTTTTTCCTTAATGAAAGGTGGCTAGTTATTCCCTGGAAGCACATGAGAACTTTATTTAGTGGGATATTGTATGTTACTGATTAAGAAGCGCCACCAGAATATGGAAAGTTTTCTGAATATTCAAATTAAGTAATTTAAAGGAAAGAAATATAAGAACATGTATCAGATTACATGGTTATTAATGTAACAACAACCTTCATATTTAATAATTATTTAGGCTCCATTTTGCAGACTCTGACCAAAATAATCTTGAGATGCACAAGCAGCTATACCTGTCAGCAATTCCTCTACAAGACATAGTAAGATAAAGGTAAGATCAGTAAAGTTTCTTCCTAGTTGTAGCACTTGGGGGAAGAATGAGACCTATAAATAAACAATGGAGTCATGAATTGTTTGCTATTTGAAAAGACTTTTTTAATCATCAGTTAGAGAGGAGCATGACACATGGACTTCTTCACTGTATATGTTTTTGTCTTATAAAGTATGATATTCCTAAAAAAATATAAATCTACTAACAGTACAAGGAACAGTTCCAAACACACATTTGACATGTGATTTCCACAGCTCAGACTTGGTATGAAAATGAAACCACGGAAATTATTTTTGCACTTGATTCTACCTGATGCCTTATAAAGACATGCACTCATCAATAGTAAACAACACTTTTAAACACTGTTAGACTGTAATTTAAGAACTTGTTTTGCCAGTAACGGTTTTTGATCAAAGCCAGTAAGTTTCTAGATGTTCTTGAACAACTTCACCCACTGATAGCACTAATCTGTAAGACAGTCCTAGACTGTACCTGCTTGCTCCAGTAGAATGAAACCCAGGTTTGAAATAACACAGGATTTTATGAACAAAATAACCCAAGTAAAACAATTCTGTGAAGCCTGGCTGGTATTATCAACACTTAAACATTGTTTTAAAATTAGTCAGGCATGCCCTTCTTTGAAACAGGCGTTTCAAAATGTTTGTGGCATCACCTTTACTTTTCAATACTGGCAACAGATAACCATTTAAGATTATTGTCCAATGATTCTACATTTTTAGTTCAGTACATAAAATTACTGGAGATAAGTTTACTTATAGGTCTGTACATTCTTTTTCACTGTATACTCCTACAGTTCAGCAAGTAATGATTTGTGATGACAGTTAAATTCCTTAAGGAATTTCTGTTGCTTTTTAGTATTAAAAAAACACTCCTCACAACCTAAACAAGTATGCATAGATTCATTATCTGCGTGGCATACTCTGTATACTCAGCTACTTGGCAAAACAATCCTTATTTGCAAATCCCATGTTAGAAGTGAACAGAATTTTATTCTGAGAGCCAAATTTGGTTCCTTATGCAAATTGTGACCACCTCCGGCTGTGTGGTTTAACGTTCTTATAATGATATCTGAAAGTGACCTTGCATCGTGGCTCACTCAGTGAGTCACTTCAGACAAGGCCTGCAAGCCCTGTGCTGTGCAGCTCCCGACCCCCCCTGAACAACCACTGGTAACCTGTCAAGGCTCTAGTCAAGCCATAAAGATCTGGTGATTCACATCTCACTTTGATTTCCTTTCATGCACTCCTAAAAACTAACTTCTGATAGCACTGAACTGAAACAGCACATGCAGCCTGAACAGTAAACAATTCTTGCCTAAATTCAAAATGTCATTTATAAAAATAACTCACAAAGACTTCAGACCTCTGAGTACATTGCCTGGTACGATTAACAGCTGTCCGCTTCTGCTGCCATCTTTGATCCATACCATTTTACATGCACTATAAACAGCATAATCGAAACTGATTTCTCAAGCAGCTCAACATATGGTATTTCGTATTCTTCCGAGAAAGTCAAAACTAATGATAAAACAGAATGAGAGTAGTTTGTAAGATTCCCTCCCATATTATATCCTACCTTTCACAGTTATGAGATTATAAGTTCTAATGAATAATTGAGCATGATACAGGAGGCAAAACATTTGCCCTACTATGCTTTATTATAAGATCTACATTGCAACCAAGAAGAATTTAAGTTTTGAAAGCAAGCAGTGCTGTATTTTCAGGAATAATTTCATTTTATGTAATAAGTGCACTACCACAACCATACTAGACCTGGCACAATAATGTACACACCTATAACAAAAATTAGTCCATGAACAAAGGTCACATGCCCACTGCCTCAAGAAGTACTCAGTTCTGATTAATGCCAAATACCGCTGTTTGCTTTCCAGTTCCTCACATGCTTGACTTCAGCTCTTGCAAGAAACCTTAAGTAGAATCTCCCAACCGTGTTAAAACAATCTGAGTCTAGTAAGCTATGAAAGGGAAAAGACCATCTTGCCCCAGCTGTATGTTACTGCAAACAGGCTGGACCAAAAAAAAATGATAGCTGAAATTTAAGCCAGACTAAAGAAACAAAACAATTAGTTTCCAGCTGGTCAGTTCCCAGTTCTGGTCTCCTGGATAGCCACTCAAGCACTAGTGGTAGCACAGGAGGGAGCAAAGAGGTGCCTCTGCAGAAGGGAAGGCAGGACCACCCCTTTCAGCAGTAGCCTACACCCAGATTGACCTGCTGTGACCATCAGGCAACACATTCTTGTTCCAGACTTGTAGAGTATGAACACTTTCTGGCCCTCAGGCAGGAGTAATACTTCCCATGTTTCCCAATATTTGAACACTGACACATCAGTCAGCTTTAAGCAACAGTATCTTAAGACAGATTGGACTGACTTAAGATACTCAAGTGTTAAAAAAAATTGAGACAACTATTTTTACTGTCTCAACAAACAAACAGCAAATTCTTAGGTCAAAGAACAGCAATTACCAGGAAGGTCCCCCACTCCCCAAAAGGAGGAGCATCCAAGCACACTCCCAAAAGCTGAAAATTCTATTGGAAGAGAGTATCTCCTCTACTTTGTTGTCTAAACTAAGCTGCAGTATCCAAAGTTTGAACTTTAGAGGGGGAAAAAAAAAGTTAACTGCAAAACATTGATAGGGACTTGGGTGTTTTAAACTTAGATTAATAACTTGAGAGTTAGATCTCTTAATGCAGCTTCTACCTTTAGAAGTCTTTAAAGAAACTGAAGTTAAAAGGCAAGTCCGTTTCTTCACTTATGTAACTTACCACTTTTATGCACTGATATAATAAAGTTGGATTTCAAGGTTAAAGTGGAAATTTAAAAATAAAAAGTACATTATTTTCACTATTTACCAGTTAACTCTGAGCAGATCCTATATGCATATCATTTATAATAAAAGTAATTATGATTTTAAAGGTATTTTATCAGCATGTCTAGTATTAATTAAATTTAACTACTAAAACTAGCGTAATTTGTATTACCTAGTTTTTTTAAGGTAGGTTAAAAAAAGTTTGCTGTAGAGGCTCTTCCTTCTTACTAGAACATACAAGTTGAAAGTTGTGACAAATTATCCATTTCTACCCTCAGAATATTTTCTATGTCATTTACAAGACAGTAATAAAGATAAAATACTTCATAATTGATCAAAAAATAAGGCTAAGTGGCAGGGGACACCAACACCTCCTGGTATTTGGCATATTTTTCTACACAGAATGATAAATATTTAATTCATAACATAAACTGTTTTCTATTTCAAAATTTTCAGCTCCCTATATCTTAGTTTAGCTAAACTTAGATACAAAGAACCAAAATACAGTGCAGCACAGTGTATGAATAAAAATATCTGGACACAGTTTGAGATAAGAATGCTTCCAAATACATTAAGTACTACCAAATATCCTTGGGAAAAAAACTCTAAGAGAAAGGTTTCCTTAACTGCATTAATTGCTTTAAGGGAAATTAAACAAAAAGTATTAACTCACTAACTAGTACGCTGGTTAAAATTATGAAGGTTTTAGAAAATGCAGACCTATTTCTCACTACCTGTAAGTTCTAACAGATTTTTAACATGATTTTTACGTTTTTTTTTCTCTTCACAAATCACTTCATAACCAAACTTCAAAGCCTCCATACTCCTCTATGAGATTTAGCACCAGCTCTTCAGAGTACTTGTTATATTTGACATAAGAAATAGTCAAGAGCAGGTTTGTTAGTGCTTAGTACTGCAGTATAGTCATTCACAGCTGCAGGCAAGGAGACTTCAGATATGAATCACATCAGAGGTTGATTTCCTACTGCTTGCCAGCCGCAATAAAATACATTAACTGTTTCTCTCAATACACTCTCACAGTAATGCACTGGTGACAGTCCAAGAGTAAAGACCAGTTACATCAGTGCAGAAAGTTTCAACACTTACAAATATATCTTAAGCAGGGCAGTGTCAAGGATGTGCATCAAGACTATGTACAGTCAAAACATGCAAGAGCAGAGAAGTTTGTTTCACCATACCTAACAGTTTCTTCCAAGACTTGATAAGAGATTTTGCTAAAGATGTAACCTCTTCATCTGTGCTTTGCTTGCGTATTGCATTCACTGACATTCCAATTCTGGTAGACTGCAAAAGAAATAGAAATATACACTACAGAAAGTGACAGGAAGATAATTTAACGTGCAAACATATATAAAGTTGTACTTCAGCGTAATATTTTTAAAGCATCTTTTCTTCTTTGCTTTTGTGATTTTTTTAGTTTAAAATTAACAGGATGAAACGCTGCAAGCCCTTATATAACTTATTTTAACAACACAGACACTGTGAAAAAAAATACAACAATATTACCATTTGTTTCCATCACAGAAGAGAGGGGGGAAGGGCTGCTGGTGGTGGGCAGGAGGGTTAAGGACTGTCATGTTTTGGTATGATCAGAAGCTTGCTACCTGCTTCACGGACACCATACTCTTAGAAATCCCATTTAGCAGTGGCTATGGAAGAAGTTATAATACCAAGTGGGAGAGAGTACATTTTGGTTTCCTAAAAAGTTTTGCAATACTGAGATTCTTTAAAATCTTTAGTACAGAGAGTTCTACCTTTAGATAGTAACAGAACTCTCTGTGTTTAAGATTTTAAAGAATGACCTAGCCTACCTCTCTCTGAAAAGGCCAAGACAGCAAAGGCTTTAAGCCTTTGCCACTACTGCCATCTACAGGGCAAACAGAAGAGTAATTTACAATTCATGCCTTTTAAGTCTCAGAAGATGAGGACATAAATTTAGCTCAACAGCAACATCTTAGAAGAGTTATGACTAACATGTTCATGTAACAAGTAGAAAACTTCCACGCTTTTAGCGGAGGAAAGCATTTAACTATACAAATAAGGATTTTATTATCATTTCATATTTTGATCAATGACTAAATTTTTTCAGTTGTTCTTCAGATGCTCAGTTTTCTTGCATTACCATTTACAGAACTCACTAAATATAAATTATTCTACTTACTTTTGCAATGGTTCATTATAAATTTCCTTATTCTTTAAAGGAAAATTTAAATCTTTCTGGCTTGCTAAAAATGGAAAAGATTTGTTCCTGTAAATTACTTCTGACAACCCACAAAACACTTTTTGAGGCACCATGGATGTGCTAAATGATTGGAAACATCCTGAAATATTCAGTAGCTATTTCAGCCAAGAAAACACATAAAATAACCTCAGGTCTGAGCATCAGCTCTAAACACATATTTTGAATTAAAGAAAACAGATGGTTACTCACCTGTAACCAAAGTGTTTCAAGAAGGACTCTGCTCACTCAGATTAACAGTACTGGCCAATTCTCTTGAAATTTTGAACACTTAATCTCAACATTATGTTCAGACACTAAAGAACAACACGTCCTTGAAGATTCATAAAATACCGTATCTGAATGAGAAAAAGGTATCTACAAAAAGCCCCAACCCTCCATTGATACTTGGGCACAAGCACAGCCTATCATCAGCAAAAACACACAATCTTACAGACTTACTTAGGTAAGTAAAACCCAAAAACTCAAGTAAAACTCAAAACTAATAATATAATTTGGATAAATTAATTTATTCTTCTATCATACAAGAGAGATTATGGTAAGTGTCTAAATGGCAGATTGCTTAAGGCAGCGCATAAAGGTTGTTCATTTGTTTGCTTTCATGGAGCACTTGATCTAGCCTGCCTGAAGAGAGGGGAATTACTAATTTTATTTGCCTGCTAAGTTACACAGGTAATTGCAAAAGATCGATGTTGTATTCTCAAAATGACTGTGTTTTAATGACACACCAGCTGACAGCACTTGAAATTTCCTGTCTTCCTGTCTATAGAGCTGGTCTTGTGAGAGTCATTTTTAAGTGAAAAACTCCATTCTTCCCCACTTTAAATTCTAGAGCACTTTTCATCTGCTTATGGAGCAAAGACAGTCAAAATGGCATAAGATGGTCAAAGATGGCATAAGACAGATGTTTTTACCCCTGAAGCATTCAAGCTGTAAGCCAAGCAGCCTTCAGTGGGTATGAGCAACAGTGAGCAGAAGTATCCTATGACTGAACTCAACCCAAAGCATATGATGGCAGTAAATCTTTTCTAAAGGAGAAGAAAATGAGAAAATGTAAGAAACATAGCTGGGAAAGAAAAGCAACCACTGAAACAAGCAGAGGGTGTTACCAATGTGGACCAAAGCAGAGCCAAATCAACTGCTGAAGACCAGCCACCTCCAAGTTCCCAGGTCTCCCAGCTTGTCAGTGAACTGGCACGAAGCCACTGACAAGGACTGTACATCACAGCCTCACTGTGCATACTTGTGTAATTTCCAGTAAAACCTGTTTGTTAAAATAAAGCCTGTCTGTGGCACTTGCTCTTTAGCTGCACACTACCCACAGCTGGCACCAGGGACACGATGCCTTTAATACTGTGTGGCTGCTGAACAGATTTACAATTCAGATCACCGGACAGATCATGTGTGAAGAAGGCTACTGGCTCCCTGTCTAGCTGAGTAAGGATCAGGTTTCTTACATAAAACTGACATAGCTGTATTATTGTCTATAACCACTTCAGCTTTCTGTGAAAAGAAATGTGGCCAGAAAGACACGAGACACAAGTACAAGTCCAGATTACTGATATGCACCTTCCTATTCCACATAACTGTAAACTGTTCAGAGGACTCAGCAATACAGACTGAAGCAGCAGTCATGTCACATGAAAAATCACTGCTTCTTTTATTACAGACAAATACAAAGCTATCACATCAAGTAGCAGTGCTTTTCACAATGGAGCAAAGCTTTCAAAATTTCTTAAAAATAGGTGTGGAAGTACACTTTTCACTTCTGTCCTGCATCTACACAGAGGAAAGTTAGTGCTCCCACCTTCTCACGATCATCACCCTTCCTCACACCAGCACGCTAGTAAATCCACTGCCAGAGCAATGCATATGATTATTTTGCATTTCAACTCTTGCTCTGAGTCCTTCACTGCTTAAGCAAACTTAGGAGGCCAACACAGAAAGTTTATGTCAGACTTTATGTATTTATAAAACTCCTAAGAAAAATAATGTAAATTAGAGTCTGAACATGTTGCTAAATGCAATCTTATGTAGCAGAACTGTTTTGAACATAGTGGTAGATATTTAAGAAAAACTTCCTAAGTCCTAACACAATCAACACATTATGCTAAAATACTTGATCCCTTTAGACCTACTGTAGCACAAAGATATGCAGCCCTACATAAATTAAGTCAGGGTCACACAAGTACTCTAAAAGGCAGACAACTGAGTTTGTTTTGCAAGACTAAGAGTACTCTGCTGTTGATAACATTACTAGGGTTGTTATTGTAACTAAAAAAAGAATCAGTTATCTATGTGTATATTCTTCAGATCCTTATGGTTCTTGAATAAAACTGTTCTGGTGTTCTGTGTAAAACGTCCCCTTCTAGTCTTACTCTTCACATTAACCAGAACAGGTTTGCACAGAAGCATTTACAGAATTGCCAGAGCACTTGCAGAGAGATTTTTCATTTCAAAGGCAGAACACCCCATTATCACAAAAATACTTTGCATTAAGACCTGTGCAAAGAAAGTTCAAAGGTTAACAGGTTAACAGAGGGTTTTTCTGGGTTTGGTTCTTGTTTTGTGCGGGACATTTTTCCTGTGGGCCTTTGAGTTTGGGTTTTTTTAAGGAAAGAGGTTGAACATGGAGGAGATGGTCTCAGTTCTATCAGCCATGTTCATTCATGCATTTTAAAATTCCTATTTTCTGTCACAAACAGTACTAGCAATAAACTACTAAGTTATTACTAAGGATGCATGAATCAAGTATTGACACTAAGATTTAAACTTTATGGCTAATTCTGTATCTGTGACCACTGTCACTTAGAAAAAGTTACTTTTTTAGTCTCCTCCAATTTAGATGGCTACTACAGCAAATCAAGTCTTATATTTACCTCTACAATTTTAGAATTTTAACAGATAGGGAACATCTGGTTACTTTGGAACAAAAGCAGTTCATTGACAAATTAGGTGACAAACTGAAAGTTGACAGGCAGACAAAGTTTACTCAGTGTATTTTTCTCAAGAATTTATAAATATCTGTTAAATACTATGTTACAAATAAGCAACATTAGCAAGAGCATGCATGCAGCTGGGAGAGATTGTACCACTCCATCACTCCAGTCCAGGAGAGTAAAAGAGCAGGAGGTGATTACCTTAAGAAATACAGTACTAGAGCGCTGGGGGCATGGAATGTCAAATACAACTTGCCTGAAGCTAAGAACTATGCTCCTCCTCACAATCCAAAACTAGAACTGACTACGCAAGAAAAAACGGTATCAGCCACAATCAGATTCATTCTCCCTCAGGAGGAAGGAAACACATCACATTAGAGAAAGAATGAAAGAGTCTATGTAAGGTAAATTCATAAGCAGCCCTTCCCCTTTGTCTATGCCAAAATTCCTCACTTTCAACTTAACTAAAAGATAAGTTTTAATAGCTTGCTAGTGGAAGAAAACACTTAAGTGTCCTAAATTAGAGTGAATCAAAGACTATTTCACTATATAACAAAACTGACGCTTCCAAGGACTTTCTAGCTAGAAATCTACTTTAATAGCACAACTTTCTTTCAAACTTGCTGGCTGGCTCCACCTTCAACATTATGGAATATTTGCAACATAACAACAAGACAATCATACCTGTAACAACTCAAGGGTCATGGGAATATTCTTAAGTTCCTTCAATAAATCAAGAGCTCCAGCCTGAAAAAAAGAAAAATTGAAAGAAAAAAGTCAACCTACTAGCAATCAGGAACTTCAGGTACAATGTCAACAACATACTCTTATCTGCCTTCAAGGTCGTAGATTGGATGCAAACCACCACTTCTCAATTTATCCACAGAACAACTCTAGGATAAGGAATGTTCTACACAAACTCTAAGCATTAACAGGCCTTAGCTTGGAAATCAAAGTATTCACTCAATGATAAGGGAAGTTTTATCCCATATAACTAAAATGCCAGTAAAAGCATTCACGACAATTACTAACCGACAAACATCCTCAAGGCCACTTCACTTAACAGCTTCAGAAACAATCCAGACAACAGCAGGAGTTTTCAGTTCAGAACAACCCCATCTGTTTTAGCACAAGAACTTGGAGTTGAGAAGCTCTGCACAGCCCATCAATAATGTGAAAATGTAGATATATAAAACATACATAGACAAAAGTCTTAACTGTATTTGCTGTGGTGTGGTAAAGCCATATGCTGTGAGTTTTCCCTGCCAAGTAGAAATAACGAAAGGTACCAATTAATTCTGTGTAAGCAGCAACTTTTAGATAGGTAAGTCAAATGCAGGGACTGTACTATTAGACATTAACAAAGTCTATATGCAGCTACTCTAACAACTCATTCCTTAGTGATGTTGATTTTACTTAGAAAAAGTTTTCAGAAATGTGAGCTCCATAATTTTCTTTAACCTTTACAACCTGGATGATTTACCACCTCCACCTCAGCAAAGCTCTGCATCATCCATTTCTTATTGTGCCTGTGGGTTGTCAGATTCTACAAACCTCCTAAAGGCTGAGATGATTTGGCTGTTATTCGAGTGCCTGTGGTGCTGAGCCTGTGAGCTATGAACAGCCAGAAGGCAACTGCCTTTGCATCTAAGAAGCTGATCTACTCAGGTTCAGTTTGTTACCTTCCACATTTTTTTTCCTTAATTCATGAGGTTTGAAAATAAATCCCACAAAATTTCCATCTTGCAAATCTTTGGAATTGGATCCCTTTTTCTTTCCTTACCTCTCTCTCAACTCATCCTATTTTGTTTTGCAGTTTGCTTGCCTTTATTTTCAAATTCTCCCAAATCAACTTCTAATATGACACCTGTTGCAAGGAAACTTGTAATCTTCTGCTGCATCTGCAGGTCTTCCACTTTAACCACTGAAGATAATACATAAAATAACAACCAAGGCTGAGAAAGACGAAAGTGGAACTTCTGTGTCACAGCCAAAGAAACACAGCTTCGGACACCTTCAAATGTCTGCTACAACCTTTGGTTTTTAAACAGTTCTGACTCAAAGAAGCCTCCAAACCCAAACATTTCACTAAATCCCACCTTACACCAATTCACTTACAAAACTACAGTTTTACTACTTTGCCATGATAGTAAAAAGCCTTATTTAACTTTTATTTGTGATATATAAAACTTCTCCAGTTTTAACCATAGAATTTTAGCAGCAATGATGCAAGACTGAGAAATGGCATGTTCTTTTCAGGTGCTAAATTGAGTTAGCAGGCTAAACCACTGCTTTCTCTAAACAGCCATAAGCATGGTATCTTCTGTGCAAATATAGATTCAGGTAAAGCAAGTGCATTATCTTCACTTCTACAAAAGAAAATCAAATTCAAGGAAATTTTCTTAGCTGAAACAAAACTAATGACAGAAGTCAATGTGCCATTTTCAAAAAAATATAACTCTACAACACTGACCTCCAAACCAATTAAATTATTAGCAACTTGTACACACTAATTTCAATAAACACCGGTTACGGTATTCTGCAACTTCAGCACGTTACACTATAATGCAAAGTAGCACTCTCTTCACCTCATCTTAGAAATACAGTCTAGTCAAAATTTCTTTACCTCTGTTATATCCCTTTCCAATTGTACATGTCAGACCAATTTTATTATTCCCACAGTAAACATTTTGTAAGACTTGATACACAGGGGGTTAACAAACCATCCAATAAGTGAAAAAACAAACAACCAAAACCAGGTAACAGATGTTACCTACATTTTATATTAGTTTCTGTAACAAATTACCAAAATTTCTAATGAACTAATACTAAGCCTTCACACTTCTCTAATCAATTATACTGTGCACCAAGAATTAGATGCTTTAAAATTAAATTTAAATGGAGTTTAAACTCACACCAACTAAGAAGTTTTTCGTAACCATATTTCTTAGCACTTCCACACTTTTTCTCTTTTTCGCTCTTTTTCTCAAAACCAGAATGGGAGTCACACAGTACAACCTGCAATTCCCTTTTTTCTAATACAAGACTTCTTTGTCTACAAAAAGAGCCAATCGTTAAGACCATTATTATAAATCTTTCTTTAAAGACATCTCTATAATTTTACTGAAAATGAAAGGCAATGCCCCATAGTACCAGGTTGGCTGGTTTCCTGTTTACCTTGTTACTTAAATTAACACAAGTCAGCTTCATGCAGATTTAGCAGATTACTCCTCTCAGCTTCTCCCAGTTGATCAGATCACACCACCACACAATAGTGTTCTATATTCATACTTTAAAGCTGAGCTTCAGGCCACAGAAAATGCAGTGCCTTTTTGAAGACAGAAGAGCTAACCAGCTACAATTCAATTCCACTTAAGGGAGTAAACATTTAATAACACGGACAATTTTACATTTTCTTCTCTGAACTTACTCAAATATTCTTGATTTTTTTAATCCATGGGTGCAACCTTATTTCTCACACCTATTCATTACAGCAGCTTAATAAAGAAGAAGTGTACTTACGTACAACAAAAGCTATAAGGAAGACACTGCAGCTTTTAATCCAATTGCAGATGTTCTGAAGGAGGACTAACATCTATTTCTATTTGAAGAAACAGCAGAAATACGTATCTCACAGTGCATCAAATACTACATCACCTTATTTACCCCTTCAAAACAAAAGAACCACATATATCACTTCACTAAAATAGTTATGAAATCTGCACAGCTACAATTAAATCCTTAGTCAATCACTGAAGAGTCTGACTCATAAAGGATGTCTGCATAGCCTGTCTCTTCAGCTCATCAGAAGGAATGCCATGGGGAGTGTTTTGCCACAAGCTACAGAGTCACCTTTTGTACGAGACGTGAAGCATCTCTTGCCATCTGAGTCTTGACAACTTCAGAGTGAAAAAGATTTTTTTCTTTTATTATTGTTGGGTTTCATCAAATCACTATCATTCAGAGACACAGATGAAATACTTATTATTAATGAGCACAAATGGAGAAAGGAATACCTGATTTTGTCAAGGGCATCATTATCCAGTGGATACTTGTGTAAGAATGCATTTCTCAATTCTTCTTTATTTTTGTGAGACAATACAGCACCTCTGCATAGAAATTACTTTAATAATTTTGTAAAGTTAGTATTTTATCTCCAGGGCAAAACTAGGTAGGAAATCACACTGCACAATTAAAGAAGAAATACCTTATAAATGACAAACACTAGTGAGAAAAACAGAGACATGTCCTGTGTTAAATACTGATGTATGTCCTCGCCTACCATATAACTAAGGGTTTTTATCATGGTACACACACGTACTTCAGACAAAGTCAGATCTCCACTCCTGGCCACAGGAGCAGCTCAGGCCCTCGGCCTCAGATGGTCTGAGATGATGTCAACTAACACCAGAGTTGTTACTTGTGTGCAGTAACCAGCTGGAGTAAATGAGCTCTGTTCCCACAGAGTACAAAGGCACAACTGCCCCTGGTGCTGCCCACGCTCTGGCTCCTGGGACAGAAGTGAAAATCAAGGCCCAGCTGTGCATGTACATTCGGCCACATCAGACTTACACTGGGCCTGGTGAAGTCACTGCACCCTCACCAGAGCTTTGAAGGTTAATTAGGCTACACATGCTAGACCGTGAATACATGTCCCCAGCTGCTGTACGAACTTTACCCAAACCCCTAAGCCTCCCAGATCACAGTGGAATACTCTGTGGTCACATGCAGCATCCCCAGTCGTGCTGCTCCCCGGGATCAACAGTTGTTCCCATATTACTTGGGAACTATCATTTTCCTTCTGCTGTCAGAAGTTTTACAAATAAAACTGAACCGTCTGACCTTTCTCATTCTCATTACCACAATATTTATACATTTCACAGTCAGTTTCAACACCTCACAGGCAAGAGCCACTACTGTAGCTTTAGAGACAGTGAACTCCTATGCTGAAAAGCATGGAGAACAGAAATAAAACAAAGAAGGAAAAAAAAAAAAATGTTGGTCATAAAAAATTCTTTCCACTAGACAAGGTTCCTGCTGCCACAATATGTCAACGGAGTGTTCAGGTGTATCAGAGCTAAATCAGGCAATACTATGGAACATCAAGGATTTTGAAGCAAGGTTTGTGTGTACTTGCAATACATTTGTTTGTATTCTACACCAAACAAATTTCATTGCTGTAATGCAATCAGTATTTCTATAAATATGTAACTCTTAATAAAAACGCTATTTACACTTTCCAGTATTAAATAACAATATCTATAAAGTGGAATTCCACACCGCTGAGTTCAGAACTATCACTATTATTAAGCACTTAATGCACTATCACAACATATAGAAAAAAAACCCTTAACTTCATGTATTCTAATAGTAACTTACAGAAAGAACAACCACCACAAATACACAAATTTCCATAGAATAACAACGTTTACCACTTACTTACATGTTCTTTTGTGTGCAACCGTAATCAGTTATTAGGCTGTTGCTGTACACTCTGATTTTACCTTGATGTGTTTGTAGGGATACTATAAACTATAAAAGTTCTGTATGACGAGCATACATGACAATTATACTTCAGTAACTAACTGGCCGAGTATTCTACCTCCGTTCCGAGGCACAAGTTATTCTCTAGATTAACCTGAAACACACTGCCGTGTTTGTTAGAGAAAAAAAAAAAATAAAATAAATAGGCTCCCATTCCCCCTCAGTTTCCGAAGTTTATCCACATAACTCTGGCCACCGTGCCGCGGCAGGGTTTGGGTTCTTCATTCATATTTTAGCTTGCACATGCTACATAAACCTGCGGCTTACACGCCTGACATCGACACACGCCGTGTGCGGCACTCTCCGGGAGGGGACGGGGCTCCCCCCGCACACCCGCAGCGCGCCCGGCACGGCGCCTTCAGTGCATGGGGAGCCGCTCCCGGAACCCGCGGCGGGCCCAGGGCGGGGGGGGCTGCTCCGCGGNCGCCGGGCGCGGGAACCAGGCAGCGCTGCGGCACGCCGAGAGCAGGGGCGGGGCGGCGCGCTCCAGCAGCACCGGGATGCAGGATCAGGGAAGGGCCGTGTCCGAGCATCCAGGAACCGCTTGGCATTCACTGCCACACTGCCGCTGCCAGGACTGGGGCTCTGCTCCTTAACGATAAGGGACACAGAGCTTGAGATAAACTTCTGCGTTGGCCAAGCATCACACAGTGCAGTGCTACGGCGCTTCTGTGTCCGGCAGCGAGACTAAACCCTGTGTGTGTTCCTGCGAGACACACCAGAGTTCAGAGCATTGGTGCTGCAGACCGCCAGTGAGGTTCTGTTCATCAGCTGAGCAGCACCGCCCTGTGACCACAGTCTGGGGCTGAGAACAGCATCATTAAACCATTCCCACTGTACCACACAAGGGCTTACTTCAGGAAAACAGGAGGAAGGTTACAGAAAGATTATCCCCTACTAAGAGCCAGGAGGGGGCTTATACAGCAGCTCAAATCTATTATTAGTAAGCAGCTGAATGCTGTGGATGCCCCAGCTGTAAACCGAGGACTGTAAAATATGTATATTTTGGAGGTGAGGCAGGCCTTTTCCCCGAGCGACACTCAAGGAAGCCACTGTGACAAGGACCATCAATACACCCACCTGTCACACACTTGGCAGCAAGACTGTCCTGTGTTTTGAAGCCATACAGAGATGGGAGGTTTCTGGGCATGTCTACACTGTGCTCAATGCACACACTGGTTGCAGCGTCTGCCACTTGAGAGGCCTGCACATAGACAGACATGTTAGAAGCAATTAAAATTATTTGGGACCTACACAGGATCTGCCCACAGGTTGGATCTGGGCCATGAACTGGACAAGCATACTGAAACTTTGTTTGCAGCTTTGCTGTTTGTTCCACACAGTGGGGCAAAAAAACCCAACTCCACAACAATAAAGGAATGATTCCTTAAGGAAAATAATACCTTTTCTTTCAGGGACAAATCTGGGGAAGAAAAAAATAAAATAGCACTTCTTGTCACAATGTTTAAGGGTTCATGCCAGTTCAAGTTTAATTCCATTTGGTCTAGATGCAGTAACTTAGTACCTGTAATAATCAATACAGGTGTTTAACCTGATGCTAACCTCAAATGAACCTTATCATCACTTCTCCCACAATCACATCAATGACAAAAGCAACACACAGTGTCTTAGCAGCTGAGAGCTATTGCTACACTACATGGAAAACAAGCCTGTACCTGTTCCACAGCAGGTGCAAGTCAGGTCAGGGATAACGCAATCAGAAAACTAGAAATTTCAAATCAGTCAGTACTGTCACTTTAAACATACAACATACTTAAATTCTGGAGTTAAGTCTTCCACACTTTTTCAACATTTCTTTTAAAAGAACAATTCAACACCTTCTTCACTGGAAATGCATGGAATGCACGGAAAGAAGTAAAAAATTTATAGGAAATCTATTAACATCCAAAATGTATCAGGGGAGGAACTGATACTTGTAAATTAAATGCTGTGATAGCACTTTCAAAAGGCCTGCCACAGGTCTGTAAGGGGAACACACATCATGGTTATTTAATATCTAAACTTAAAAGTAGCATCAGAGAAATATTTTAGTAGAGAAATGGAAGACTAACCAGATGGTAATGCAAATAAAATACAGCTCACATAATATGTGCTGTGTGCTACAATATCAGAATGACATCAATTAACTGAACCAGTACTAACCAGATCCTATATATTAGCTGCTCTGTCACCCCGGGACAGCAATTTTTTATTGAAAAGAAACACACAGCACTCTAAATGATTGTTCTCTTTTAGCTCGTTCTCAACCAAGTAGCTCTGTACAGCATCAAACTCTTTCATAACATGCCACTGTAAGTCCAAAGAACAGTAGGAAAGGGAAAAGAGACCAAGCAAAAGTTAAACTATGCAACCTTTTCCATTCTGTTTAGCTTCTTTGTCCTAAACAAACCCCTTAGAAAGAAGAAACAACACACTGTTGCACTGCATTTACCTGTTATGGCATATTCTCTCCATTCTTTTGCAACATTTTCTAAACAGTATTGAACTCAGATCCTTCTCATGCTAAGAGCCTATGTCCAACTCGCTACAGCCTCTCACTTGCTGGAGCACTGGACCTTCAACAATACTAAGACATAACAGGCAGAGATGGCCCTCCTAAGAGGGTACATAAATGAAACAATGTAGATTTTTACTGACTAGTTGTATTTGATGTGAAACAGCATCTTCAGCAATTTGAGGCAGGAGGGGTAAACAGGAGTATACACAAAATTTGTAGTGAAGAATTTCTGAACTGCTATGAAGGCATTTAAAATACTCCATTTTAAGGACTAACATTCTGCATTGAAAAAGCACCTCTAATCAGGTGATAACACAACTATGCAAAATATAACATTAACAGCACTGCAAAAGTTTTACATAACCACATGTTATACCAATTACCCCTCTCCTCTTCATTGGAACCCTCAGTGCAACAGAGGGTCTATAGACTTAGGTCCACCAAACAGAATCTCAATAGGTGTGAATCAGCCAACTGGTTCCCAGTCCTTGCAGAAGAAAAGATGAGTCCAATCACAGACACATAAAAGGAGCTATAACAAATGGAAGCTCCAATTTCTCATAACAAGACTTTCCTCAAAAATTTCTGAAACACTACTATGCATCTTGATTAGTTGTTCCATGGTTATTCAACAGATGGGTTGGGTTTTTTTTAATTTACTTTTCAAAACTGTTATTTACATTTTCAAAATGTCTTCACTTTTTTCAACTTAAAACTAGTAACTGGAGGCATTTAAATATTTTTAAAAATTAAGACAATGTTCTGGTCTTTTTCAAATTCATAGTTAGACTTCTCTATTCTACAGCTACCTTTACTTATTTTTTCTATATAGACTGAAAATATTTAAACCTTTTAAAGATCCCCTCCAATAATTTTAAATACTACAACACAGCTAGCAAATTATTTCAAACACAAGCTACTTTACGAGTTTGCTGGTATTCACAACCAAGGAACAGTCAGACTCCAACTTTTGCACTCCATCTGCTCCATCTGTTAATGAAAAGAGATAGCCTTCTAAAAAAGAACCTTGAATGATCCCTGAGGGAAGTCATCTTCTACACACAAAGAAGAAATCTCCCACTTCAAGACCTGAAGAAAATTCACTACATCTCAGCAAACTGCATGGCAGTTTTAAGTTTTACAGATAAAAAAGGAGGCAATAGGTTGCTCTTTTCTAGTAATTGGTACTAAGAGAAAAACATGATCAACTGATTCACTTTGTGAATGTCCATTAAATTATACAAGTACTTCATTTAAATCAGCTTTAATCAGCTACATCAAAGACACTTGTTCGACTCAAAGAGAATTAATAAAACCTGTTATCCCAAAGGCAAAGGGTAGTAAAATGAGAGTGGCAAGCACTGAAAAGGAAGGAAAAAAAAGGTGGGGGAAGGGGGGTAGGGAGGAGGAATCTGTTCTACAGCTATTCATCTTGAAAGAATCACATTTCCAAGTTAACCAACAAACATTCGGAAAACTTCTTGAGTCACCTTCTTCACTTACACTAGTAGTCTCATACTATATTTGATAAAGTTCAATACAATACTACATTGTGTTGTTTGGATTTTTTACTAGGCTAATTTTAGGCACGGTTTCTCCTCATAATTACCTTATCAGCGATGCCAGGGCTGAAAGTAAATAGAAACTGAACATTACTCAAAACGTTTTTCCTAAAATATAAACTGCCAGATCACTCTGCGCAGTATTGCATCTCTATTGTTACTAGATATTCTTGGATCCTTAAGTGGCCACAACATATTCACATACAGCACGGTATCTGTTATAGCTCAAAATCTTTAATGGAAATTTTTTCTGTCCCTTACCAACACAGCTGTTTGGGGAGCTGAAGATCCAGGACAGATAACAAAGGGACAGATGATAGCTCTGCATTCGCACTTGATGGCTGAGAGAGAGAAAGTTTTTTTTTTCCCTGGTGCTGGCCACACCTCTCTGCTCTCAGGCTGCTGTGCGGGTGCGAGCCACTGTTCGCTGGGCTGGTGCAAGCACTTGAAGCAGCTCCCTTGGCTCGACCCCCCCAGCTCCGCGCACCTTGGCTGGTTCTTCCGAGGGAGGGAGAGCGGTCGCTGCTACCTGGATTTGGCACAGACTCCCGGAGGGCCGACACCACCTGCGGAGGAGTTGCTACCCCCCACCCCCCAGCGCTTTCGGACAAAGGACGAGGAGAGAGTCCCTACACTGCCCACGGGAAGGGCTTCCTCACGTCCCCTGGGACTGCCATTTTCCCAAGGGAGGCCTTTTTCGGAAACCAGACTTGCCTCCCGCTGTCCGTAAATAGAACTGCGCCAAAACTACAGAGAGAGGACTTAATTTGTTTGAAAGTTTTGGTTACAGTGTTGCTGTTTGTTCTGTTCTGGGTTTGGTTATATATATTTGTACTTCAGAGAGGTTATCCTTTTCTGTACATTTTCTGATTCTCTTAATTTCAAAGGTTGTGGTGGTTTTTGGGAAGAGGCCCCCATTTCCTCACTTCCCAGATAATCTCAAGTTTTCTCTAGAGTGCCCTGCACTATGAATATCACTGGTGATCCTCAAATATTAAACTGAAGTAAAGCACATAACCCCTGACCTGAAAACTGCTGCTTTAACAAATCTGCCAAGTGGTATTCATGCTAAACATAACATAACTTCAAAGCCTCCCAGACCACAAAACCCCCACGGAAAGGCAGAGCAATACAGAGTGAAAAAAATTTGGCTTAGCGTCCTAGAATAACTGCTAGAAAATATCTTAATTTCTTCTACCTTTCAAAATTACTGCAAATTCCAATAAAACAAATTAAAATTAAATTAAAAAAAAAATCATACTTAGCGTTCTTGCAACAATGTACCAAAACATAACTTGGTAAGCCATTTTCTTTTCAGTAACTACAAATTATCATTCTTCTGCATTCTAGTATCACAAACACGTTATCATGCAACATATTTGCAAGAAGCCTGTTTCACAGCACATAGCTCAACTTCTTTCAGGTGAGTATAGAAGAAACCTTTAGTACTTGCCCAAATGCTGACTGAAATTTATTTCACAATGATAAAAAACGGAGTTTTTACATTTTCCCCACTACAGAAGTTAAGAATTCTTATTATAAATAAAAGTAATAAAATAAATTACACCTTAGATGTTTATATTAAATAAAAATGACTTATACTTCATACCACAAAGAGTAAACATTCAGTATTTCTTTATAAAATTTGTGATACACAGGCCTTATACATATGGCTTCATTAATATCTTCCACAGTTTTTTCTCAGTCATATCCATCAACCCAAACAGCACCTCTACATAAAAGATGAATCCAAATTATTTCAATGAAGTCCAGTATAGTCCATTTGAGAACATTTTTAATTAACAGTTCTAATACCAGTTACAGTGCACAGTACTTTTACCAATCTACTGTGTTGTAATTACACAAGATAGTAGGGAGAGATCAAATCATACAGCCCTCACCACAGTACAGACCCCAGTACAGGTTGCCTCAAGAATGGCTGGAAGATTTGGCTTATAATACATAACTCAACATGTTTATTAAAAAGTCGGCAACATATTTCAACAAGAAGTTAGACTTCTGATTACACAAAACTGTGGTCAAAATTAAGTACCATTTTGAAATTAAGAACACATTAGGGAAGTAGATACTCATTGAAACAAACTGATCTGCAAGCAAGGTATTTTCGTATCAGTGCTTGCACATGTTTGACAGACATCATCTCCTTTGCTGGAAAGTCTAACATTACAAAAAATAAACTTCATTGTTGGACTGTTTCAAACTGTAAGACATTCATTGATAGGACATTCATATTTAGAACACTGACTTCTCCATTTTAATAGAATGCTATGAAAACTCTTCCACCAGACCAAGATATCATTTTGCCTCATGTGTATGCATTATGACAACAATTCCAACATCAAATAACTTCAGGTAATGAAGAAGTTCAGCTACAAGATCATACAGAAAGCTTTCAAACCAACCAGGAAGTTACAAAAGACAGGAGTTCAAGATACACACTGTAATAAGGGAGCAGACAAGATACAGACTTGATGTTTCCTCTAGCTTCTGGGCTCTCTAACAACCCCCAGCAACAACAAAAGCATACATCCTGAAAAAAAAGTGAGGAGAATTCTTCCTGGAATACAGAAGTTCAGAGTAAGTTGAAACATTTACTTATTTACTTTGGTAACACAGCTCTTTGCAGATATAGCAAGCAGCAAAACAGTGTGCAAAAGAATCCTGTTATGATAGCTGAGTATTTGAACAAAGTTAACACATAAAAAGCATTTATAGAAAAACATCTGAAAGCATCACAATGATGACAGTTGAAGCTGACTTGGATTAGAACGCATAAATACTAGAAACTCATCACAAGCTGTAAACACAGTGTTATCAAAGTGTTATGAAGCTAACACAGAAAGAAGCTAGGACTGATCTCATTTTAACATCTTAGAAATAGTTTTTTTAACTCATTCTTGGAGAAGAAGGAATATGTGAAATAAAGACACAGTCAATTAGAAGTTCAGACAACTGAACAGCATTATCAACAAATCTACAAACAGAACATGAAAGTAATGAAGTAAAAATTATAAGCTTGTCCAAGAACTTTGGAAATACACCAATATTCAGGGAATTATGTAGACAACAGGGAAATGAAGATAAAGCTAAAAACTAGGAGAAATAACATAATTTGCTCACCAAGACTGCAATTCAGCAGGACTGCAAAATTAGCTGAGGCAATTTGGGAATGACTCCAAGCTAGAACATACTGTTTTCTCAAGAGAACTTTGGCACAACTACAATAAGAGTATTACGGTTTCTTCTGTGAACAAAATTAACTGAAAGACAAATTGGCAGATCTATAGTAGAGAGTGACTGAGAGAAATGACTAATTAAACTTCAAAGTTAATAAACATGCCCTCTTAACTACACAGATGGAATATCTAAAATTGTTTCATTACAATTTAGGAAAAAAACTCCTTTTCAATTTCACATATCAAGAGATGTTTAATAATCCACAGCAACTGAATTAGAAAAGAAAAACAGCTTCTGAAAAATGACGTGCAATACATACAAAAAAAAAAGCACTGAAAACAGAACTCACACTGACTCACACTGAGCAAACAAGTCAGATGTCTGGCACTAGCAATATTAAAGAAAGGGTATTCCCCACTTATGAATTTGCACTGGCAAGTGACTCAGACAAATCCATATACAGTGTAAGAGAACCCCTTGATTAAGCTGGGAGAGGAAAAAGTACCTTAAACACAGGTATGAAGCACAGTGCTGACATGACATGACAGATGCATCCAAAATAGGAATATTCTTTGACTGAAAACATATTATAGTACAGAACATTGTTATGCAGCATATTATGTAGTAAAAACTGTAGTGCATTATTTTAAACATTCCTAGTGCAGTGACATCCTCTGAGCTCTACAGAAGACGAGCAGTTTCCAGAAGCAAATTATGGCTCTTAACTGCAAAAAGCTATTGAGTGTTCATCAATTCCTGTAACCCAGTGCATTCTAAAATTTTAAGCTTCTGAAAGAAGAAACATTCTGTATCTTGTAGATTTACTTCTTTTTCCATGGTACATCTTCATTTTCCTAGGCTATATTGATCCAGGGAAATGTAGAATGATATATTCAAAAGCAAAATGCTTTGTTCCTTTTCAGGAAAAAAAAATCAAGTCTTAACATGCAATAAGAGAAAGTAATATAGGGTATCAATTGAAAGTTTAGGTAAGTTATATTTGAATTGCACTTATATTTCTATTTAAAAAAATAATTAAATCAATGTGTGTGTTACAGATGAGAGTTCAACAATACACAGAACTATGCACCTGCACTATTTTCAGTTAGTTACTTCAAAGCAGACAGAAAAAAATCAAAACTATATTCTGTGACTGTTCATGTGAAATAAACAGATGAAAGCTACAATGACTAAAGCATATCCAGTAGGAAAACAAGAATTTTTTTAATGAAACTCAAATTAATCCTATGCACTTCTTCAGAATTCTGTTCCAAGTCAACATTTGCAACAAGTTCAAAAAAAAAGACAGACAATAAGTGACATAGAACAATCTAACAATGAATGAGCCCCTTTAGAATGTCCACAGTATCTACCTATATGAACAGTTTAAAATTGAGGTGATTTAAATATAAGAAATACCTTCACTCACTTCTAGCCACTATAGAACAACTCTCCTTACCTCTTAAAAAAAGTAACATATAATCTTTAAAAGTTTATCCTTGGTAGCATTTATTCTACCATAATATGCCCACTCTATTTCATGTTATGTACTTTATGCATTCATTACCTAAACATTGTCATATGTGTTCAACGAGTATTAAGAACAAACCATGTCTCAAATACAACTAAACTGGTCACATCTATGTTGCTCACTTAAATTTAATTTTTAATTGTACAAATAGTTTAAAATTATGCAATCAAAAAAAATAATCAGACATCTTAAAACAGTATGTTTGGGTTACATTCAGTCATTGTTACCTAGTTCCCTCATTTGTATAGCTCCCACCAGTGGGTGATGAATACTAAAAAGATTACAATTTCTTGTATATTTGTATTATTTAATCCTCATCCTAAGTATAAATTTGCAACACAGTAGTAACACTGCAGGTATAGAAATAATGCTTCCTATCAGGCATATGAAAAGATTAACACTCTACCACAGTTGATGCTGGTGTATTTATACAGAAGGCTTCTCACAGATCAATTCAGTCTATGGGAGGTAGATGTTTGTCTATGAACTGTTTTACATCCATCATTTCCTGTTAAAAGATAAAAGTATGCATTAGTTGAAGTTCTCGTCTACTATATTCAGCTACACTAAAACTTGTTTCAATATTTCAGTTTTAACGAGCATCTGGGCTATAAATATTGAGTAATTAGTTACTTGATAAAATTATACCACTTTGCACACCAGTCAAGGCTGGTAAGTCTCTTAAAGGCGCTATGCAGCCAGAAGAGGCTAAAATACAAGAGAAAGAGCAAACACTACTTTTTCTCTCTCTGACATTGAGCAGGCAAGCTACATATTAGCCATCAAGCGGTCTGAATAGCAGGAAGGCTGACCGTAGATAGGATCTGAATGTAGCTAAGGCCAGAGCCTTGTGTACATTTTTTGAGTTAGCAGCAGCGTTAAAAGCCAGCAGCTCCTCCTCCTAACCACTCAGTTTCATCTTCATGATGCTTCCTTCCTTAAGGAAATGCAATGCAGTGAACTAGACTGGGAAATTAAACCATATTATTTTTTCTTTTTTAATTAAATCACTGTTGTAAAGAACGCGTGCATTTTGTGTAATATACTACTAACATGTTTGTGCAACAACTAAGTGATATTACTGTCTAAATACCATACCACTTTGTGTCCAAAAGAGGTTGTCCAAAGGTACAGTCCCCTCAAGATGTAACAATTCAAATTTAAAAAGTTATGCATGCTATAAATGCGGATCTGCCCCTCGCCTTCTCTTCTCTTTCTTGCTCCATCAGTTACTTTGTGTAAGTTCTGATGCTTCAACTCACTACAGCTGCAAAATTAAAGCCAGCAGCTTTTGCCATTTTAGCAAGTTCAAATGGTTCAAGGAAGTTTCTGATCAGCTCCAGAGCCAGTGCAAGGAGGAAGAGAGGGCTACAAGGTCACAAGCAGAGGGACTGAGTCCACCCCTTTCTGGCAGAAGCAAGTTATTACATCAGCTCAGCTGCCTGCTGTGCCAGTCATAAATATAGGTTCTGAGGGTGGCTCTTCCATACTGTTAACCCTCCCTCCCTATTGCTTTGATGTCTCAATCCATAGAACTACCAGGATTCTTCTCTCCAAAATACCATGCTGGATTTATGCTATGAGAATCTGCCTTCCAATTCAGGTTGGTTTTTTAGAAGTGGGGTTTTTTTGTTTGTTTGCTTTTTGAGGTATTTCTGTTTTTTGGTTTTTTTTTTAGTTAGTCAGCAAATAATAAAAGTTTGCGGAGAGAAAAAGAGTATTTTATAGACCAAGTACCCTAGTCCCAAAAATACAACCATATAAGGAAGTTCTCACTAGTTATATACACTTTTGCTTTGGATCTTTTTTAGCCCAACATTCAGTTACTCACCAAAATAAGTCAGAAGCATGAAGCACTTGTTATTGGAAAAAAACCCAAGACAAACCCAAAACCAACCAACTAAAAACTAACTCCTACTCCCAACCCTCCCCCCTCCCAAAACCATAAATATTTCTTTTGAGGGAAAAGAATTAACCATACTCAGCTAAAACATTGTATGTTAAGAAAATTACCTCAATGGATGAGCTATGCATCATGCCAGAGTAAGTCTTGAAGGTTACATTGGCTGGATTTATCATACTCTTTAGTTTCTCAACAGTGAGGGACCCGAACATTAAAGGAACCAGTGGGTCACAGTCCCCATGGCACTGAAGAACAGGAATCTCCTTGTTGACACCACTGATAGGGCCCTGCTGGGGTGGAATTAGAATGGCAAATAGAAAATTAATCTTCAAGGGAAATTTGTTGTATCCTTTAAATTTTCTAGGAGTGTAATTTTAAGTAGAGATGACTACTGAGCATTTATTCATTCTTCCTACTTAGCGAAATCTAAAACTCCAGGGCCCTATTTTAAAAACTTTGGTGTTATCAGACAACTGTCAATATCTGGTAATAACGATGGCCACTGCTTTCCCAAGGAGACTCAATCTTCAGATATACTCATTCTCCAAAGGTGCAAATTATCTTAGAAAAGAAATACAAATACCTGAGGAAAAGAGGCCCGTAGAGGAAGCCAACAGCTGAGGGCTACGACACCTGCTAATTTTTGATGTGTTGTAAGAGCTGTATACAATGATAAAGCACCTCCCTAGGATAAAGAGATCTAAGTATTAAAATGGTGACAGTCATGTCCCTTTTAACGCTTGTTTCAAGATCTCTGATTTCTCCTTTGAAGGGCTTTTTCTATTCCAATCTATCCTTCTTTATAACCAACAACAAAAACAGTGTTTATGTACATTTGTTTTGCTTTTCCTCCTCCCCTCCAAGATCATATGACGAATTCAGAAGTAAACCAGCAAATTTACTGTAACTAACAGCTGTGGAAAAAAAAAATAAAGCATTATTACTCACAACAATATTATCACTACTTTAATATTTTTATTTATTTGCATGCAGACTGGGGAGTTGATGTATGGACCAATTAATCTATTAACCTACCTACCACAGATACATTGCAAGTATAAGGGGAAGATTTCCCAAATAAATTCAGACCACCAAATATCTACCAAATTAAATTAAAAATACTAGCAAGATTTTCAAGAAAAACTATGTCATGTGCATAAAGATTTTAAACAGACTATTCCTTTTTACACATGTATGTTCATTCTCCAGTGAATACAAATTATTTGCATAAAGCTAAACTTTATTTGTTAAAGCAAAGAAAAATTGACACCTTCAAATTTTAGAGGCATCTAACATCAGCTGTTTTCAATTCAATTGTCTGGATTTCCCACATTAAGAAAGCTAAGTTATTTCCCTAGAAAAAAAATGCAGTTCTTTCCAATCATATCTTACCTGAGAAAAGCCTCCTAGAATAATTCGATTAGAAGGAATTCCATTTTTTACTTCTTGATCTATCAGTGCTTTAACTGCAACATAAATAAAGGGCAGTAGTTAAACCCCACTCCATCCTCCCAGCAAGATACTTTCTTCCTGCTGTCACCAGAAAGCTAGTGAAAGGAAAATCTAGTCTACTATATGTTAAAAAGTATCAAAATATCTACAGCTCAATAAGAAATTTCAGTGCCACTCTATCATTTTCAAAGAGAAAAACATGCATCTAAATCTTGCAAAAGCCCCTCTGCTGGGAGGACAGTATCCTCTTCTGAACAAAAGCAACACAAGTGGATGCACATACAGCTCTAACCTGTTGTTCCACCCATTAGCTCTGAAAAAAAAGACACTGGTTCACATGTGCATTTCATATTTGAGAGTATACAGTGTTTATATTGGTGATTACTTACTAATAAAGTTAAAAAACCCAACCAAACAAAGCATTTAGCTAAACTTTAGTCAGCTATAATACAATACATTACTTTCCCTAAAAATGTTGCCTTTGGAAAACCTGTTTCAGACTGATAATTTACTTTTAAGAATACATGGAAGTACTTTTAAGACACAAAAAAAATATTCTAAGGATACCATTCTCTGCAGCCTGCTTGATCCCAGCTTCATCTTCCTGTGAATCTGGTGAAAGTCCAGTGATATCAAACCTTAAGAAAACATCAACAAGAGCATTACTCATTAGAGCATCCTATTCTACTTCCTTAATACACAAATAATAAAATTTGGATGTTTTCCAGATAAAAATGTTAGCTGACATATTGTTTAGTACCATAGATTACAAGAAACAGTGGACAATCTGTAAATGTGACTTAAGAGGCCAGATCTAGTGAACAAGGCTTTTCTGAGTTTTGATATCTTCTAGAATTTACTGCAGATTAAGCACCTTAATTTTGATATTTGCCCCCAAAATATTCCAAGAACAGGAATTTCAATTTATCAGTTCTACGTATAAATTAAAATATGGTTTGAAGAAATACAGGAAAATCAAACACAAGTTACTTGAGTTAAAAAATAGGAAACAAAATCAAACCCCAACAAAACTGAAAACTGGTTTAAGACCATTGAAATCTACCATATTCTTCTGGTTTTCTATTCAGAATGGATGTTTTAAAGACCAGTTTATATATATCCTACTGATACACTAAATATTACTCATTAGTAGCAATAATATTTCTACCGTCTCTACTATTGCTATGAATTCACACATAATGCAGACTACACCTGCAAAATAAAATAGGGTTCCTATTTTATGACATACAGATTAGTCCTGAGGAATAATCATTACCACAGATACACATGGATAATTAGAGTGTAATCATGAGAGCCCTTTTAAAAGAACTGAACTAAAGCAAAAAGCGTTTTATACTTGCACGTGATTAAAACTAGACATTCAAGTTGTTCATGATTTTAAATTAAGAATAATGAGCTCATACCTCTAGATATATTTTGATTAGAATCATCTGCAATTGAACAAATACTTACCACGATGGCATAGACATGTTCATGTTCAAAGAAACTGGCATAACTGGCCTAGAAATGAGAATGAACACCACTGACATGATAGATACTGAAATTCAACAATGCAGATACGTCATTAAAATTATGTATCTCTAATTCTGTCTTACTTTTAAACTGTAATTAACATGAGCTGCTTTGCAGTGTCTTTTGAAGGCAACTCTCTTGAAACCTGCCAGCCCGAACACATTTAATATTCAGGGTTGAATTACCACACTCTCTATGGAGAGCAAGCAAAACATTAATGAGCTGCTTTAAATGTGTGTGTGTGTGCAACTGCACATATATCATATACATATTTTATATATACATATATTATTTAGTTATTTCTAAGTAGAAATCCTTTATCACAGTTCCACACACATCCTCAGTGGATGAAGGCACCTTACACAGCAGCATCAGTAGACCTAAGGAAGCAGACAAATGCATCACAGTGGTGGATACGAGTCTGGTCAAACATGCTGAATTTGCTTAGGCAGGGCCTGCCTTCCCTGCAGGACTCCTTCCCCCCACTATGCTGCTGTAAGTCATCTTTTCAGGCATCCCAAGATAACAACTTCAGTGGATCATGCCATGGATCAAATCTGGCTTCAGGTTTAATCTATGGAAACTGAGAATTGTAAGTTCTGCAGGGAAAGACTGAAACAAGACAAAGGGCAAGCAAAGAAAACAGCAGATCTTACTAAGCTCCTTTTGAATGGCTCAGGAAAGTGTGGCCATGTGGTAAAACAAATAAATAAATCACAGCCCAGTAATCAGCAATACACCAAAAAATTGCTTCATTCTCTCCCTATCATCCCTGTTCACATCTCCCAAGACAACTGGGATAAAAGACAATCTGGATTTTATGTTAAAATAAATGACAATTATACTTAATTAATTTTTCTACCATTGAGTAGATACTAGATAGATGTTATTGCTTTATTTACTTACTCCTGACCCTGCTCAGAAGTATTTCACTTCTCAAATCACACAAACTGCATTATTTGCTGAAAATATGAATATCCTATTAATCTTTAAATTTCCCTGTAACCTACAACAAGTTTCAACATACTATACTCACACCCAAGTTTAAGTACATCTACCTAATACAAATAATATTAAATGGTAAGTGAAATACAAACAAAAATTGCTCCTTGATAAAACTGACTGTTGGGGGGAAAAAAGCAACAAACAACTCAATCCAGTGACAACAAAGTCAAAATAAACTAACTCTGTACATAAAACCTCCCAAATATGTTTTCAGTCTGAATTAGTAAGAAAAAAAATACAAATAAAACTGCAGTTTTGCCCTAAGGTAAATAACACAGCAGTTTCTAAAAACATAAAAATATTTAGTATCATCAACATTATCTTAGAGTGAATTTTTATATGAAAAAATCCTGAAATTCAGAGACATCCAAATCCCATTTGACTCCATCATCTGTTCAAGTGTTTTAATATGCAATTCT
The DNA here is from genome assembly GCA_013400415.1 of Scytalopus superciliaris. Classification (NCBI taxonomy): domain Eukaryota; kingdom Metazoa; phylum Chordata; class Aves; order Passeriformes; family Rhinocryptidae; genus Scytalopus; species Scytalopus superciliaris. The sequence goes on along the minus strand of VXBX01003857.1, from coordinate 3,370 downwards.
GCAGAATAAGGTAAAACAAGAAGTTACAAACTTACGCATGTGGGCAAATGTATTTCACATGGGGGCTTTTGATACCTGCAAGCGCTTCTGACCATCCATGCCTGTTAACAAAAAATATATTAAACTCCATTTATGCTTTGGCTTAGTTCTTATTTCTATGCTGGTGCATCAGCACAGACCAAGTGTGAAATATGCAGAAAAAGATCAATATAAACACAAGTCCAGAAAATGTTTACATCAACCACAGTATACTTTGAATGTAGTACTAGACTTAGAAGGTTTGTTCAGCCTCTGAGTGCTTGTGGGATATACACAGCCAAGAAGACTTTATCTCATGTGACTGCCATAGTTGTGACACAGCTGCAGAAATACCACTTTAGCTCTAGGCAAAGCCTGCTCTGTATCTGTATGGCTTTATTAACTTGTGTGCCACAACAGATGAATGCAGGTATCCTGCTTCCAGCAGTTCAGAGGCTGCTTTGCTGCTCCTGCAGAGCCAGAGCAGTTTCTTTCACAGACAACTTTGCTCTTTCTGAACCACATTTCTTGATGTAGAAGAGTAGCAAACTGACATCTAAGCTAACTCCTCATGAAGGCAACCTAATCAATCAGACCTAGTAACTTCAGCTCAGCTGAATGCTCTTGGATTCAGGCAGTCCTAAACATCACTCCAGACTGCAGTAGCTTTTTAATCTCAAGCGCATGCTGTATATGAGTGCCCAGAACAATGCAAGATCTGCACAGCAGACAAGTTAACAAGCTTCCTCCAATCCATAACACTGGAAAGCATAATTTAAAGACATATTCTAGGGTTTATCTAGACATGAACTGACCTTGACCCAAATCTGAACCCATGCAGAACCACTGTCACTGCCTGCATTTGGCTTTCCAGAACACTCAATAGTACCTTTATTTCCTGGGTTTTCTCATCATTCAGTAGTCCTAACTCACACACTTCAATTAGATATTGGAAATTTGATTCTAAGCAGAAAACACATTTAACAAATTCATCAGCGACACAGCTGAACTAATCAGACCAACAGCAGACAAGTGTTATTTAGTTTAGTTTTAATTTCAGTATCATCCTGAAATGTTAATGTATATTACCCAAAGTTAAAGGCATTTCCAACATACAGACTGCACAGACATTTAAAGCACTGATTGCGTATCTCAGCCTACTTCCTTCCAATGCTTTTATATATACTACTAACAAATTGTAGGTAAAATGACTTGCATAAAGTTTGCAGTTTCACAGAAGGCCAAATAAAAATCTAAAGGAGAAATATGACTGAGAAAAAAATAAATAAGAATTTGGAGGCATTTTTTAGTCAATTATAAAGACTAATTTGACAAATTCTGAAAGCAATACTGTATACACATTTATGCAGACTCCTTAGAACAATTCTCTATGTTGTACCTTTTGTTCAGATTTTGAATAGTATATACCAATATTTAAGCGCCATTTTTATAGGAACTAAGAGAGAAAAAGAACATAACCTCTGTTAGACACTTCCCAGAGTAAGAAAAATACAGTTGGTAAACTGAAGTGATCAATTTAAAGATTCATGTCAAGTGCAACAGGTCAGTTCAAAGTCCAGGAAGTTATAAAATTGTTACTAAGTTCTCTTCAAATGATTTTTTTTTTGGTCACTACTGCAGCTTTTATTTAAAAAAAAAAACAAAAAAAACAGCAGTATGTTAAAGGTAGCTTATCTAATTTGATCTGCAGTGGACTAGAGGAACAAACACAACTAAATCACTGTATTTCTCCAGAAAAGTCATGTCTTGTTAAGCAGACCTGCCAGTACACTCAGTGCACTTGCAAGTTTGAGACTGTGCATTAACTTTGACACTAAAATGTAAATACCACCTTGTCTAAGGAATACAGTTTATGTTAAAGAGCAAGTCTCTGTTTTTTACCACTTGCCAAAACCAACATCAATCCAATTTGCAAGGACTCAAATTCCAAAAGCTCAAAAGATTCTGCAATCATTTACTGAACATTTGGTGCCAAGATGCAGGCAGTACTGCTCCCTCAGCTGAATCCTACCAGCAGAAAGGAAGAGGGATAATGCAAACAAGGTGCATTGGACTTGATTCTTTTTTTAACTTACTGAATGTCCAGGTTATGCAAGTTTTAATTCTGACAGCTGACTTTTTTTAGTTCTTTAGGCAAAGATTTATGTCTTAAACATGTCAAGTTTCAACCTTTTGGCAACATTCAAGTTCCAGGTAATGAAACCAGAGTTCCTTTAAAAAAAATTGTATGCAGTTTTGCCCATATGGGAGCACAATAGACAGAGCATTCATGCTACTTATTTTCAGTATCTAAGTGCTAATTCAAAAGGTTTAATGCTCTTCTAACTTGCTAATTCAGTGGCTTTAATGAATGCATGCTTATTTCTGGGCACACACAAGCTTCAAATGGAAACATTACACCACGGCTAGAATGCCTCTCAGAAATTCCCTACTACTCTTTCCATTTCTACGCAACCGTGGGAATAACAGGAACAAGGTAAACAGGACATTTCTCATTTTATTTATGTGGGGGGTTTTGTAGTCCGAAGAGCACATTTCAGAGAGAGAAATCTGCAGATATCAGGTGACTACTTTGGAGTTTGCTTAGATAAATTACATAGATCTAGATTTTTTCCTAAGTACAATATTTTGAAGGAGAAACCGTGGACTAACTGCACCTATTGGCAAACCAGCAGTCGGTAAGTCCGGAATAAAAAAGAACTTCAAATTTAGACAAGCACAGGAGTAACCAAAACCCCACGCTCTGGAAAGCGAAAGACCAGAAACCCCCCGACTTCTTTTTCTACAAAGTTTGATTCAAGAACAAAAGAGGGATCACATTCAGACCAAATTAGGTAAGTAAGTGAGAGAGAGAAGCAAAAGCTTTTGAGGACTTGCTGTGAAAATTTTAAACAAATAGCTGTCACCATCATTACAGGACACGTGAAGTTTCATCTGCTGTTGGGCCGCTGCAGTCAGTGAAGGGCAAAATAAGAAGCTTAAGTAACTTTTAACCTGTCACGTCTTTAAAACATACAGATTACATTTGAAACGATAATAACTACTGAGTATGTAACAGATCAGAATACACACCCGGTATCTCCCAATCCATGGAGAAAAATGACCTGAGG
>VXBX01003853.1:262619-331373 GCA_013400415.1 Scytalopus superciliaris | reverse complement strand
TGTATGACAGGGACAAAACTTAAGATATTGCAGCCTGTTAACACTTAAAAATCTCACAAATAATAGGAAAACAAATATTTTTTCTGTCCCTACCTTGACTCCTTTGGTATTTATGACATCAGCCGCTTTGTGTGGGGCAACTGAAATGATGAACTCTGATCTCACCAGATAAGAAATATTTTTGTAAAGCTGTGCATTTAGACTAATTCTGTCTGCTGTACAGTGTGCTGAGGATTTGTGATCCTCAGCAGGCATTTGACAGATCTTAACTAGTTATGCTGTGTCTTGTCAATCAAAATTAAACACCTACCTCACTCCTTCCTACTTTCTCTCTCTTCCAGCCTTTTTATTTAGGTTGGTCATTAAAATTGCTCATAACCATAGAAACGAGGAAAACCCGCCCCTTACTTTCCAGCTCTTTAGTGTGATATTCCTGTACTGACATCATGTGAGTTATATACACCATGGCTTAAAAAAAACCCCAAAAACCTGCAGGTGGGAGGAGTTGTCATTAATTCCTCCCTGGAAAGGAGTTGTTCCTGTGGATGCCAACTAAGGATCATGTCCCTCTTGCATTCCTGTGTGGGGAATGCAAGAGGGACACGAAGGAGAGACCCTGCTTTGGAGAAACCACTGGAGAAGATAGAGTTGGAGAGGAAAACAGATCTGTGGGATGGAACTGGTGGGAGGATGAGATAAGGAGAAGATGGGGCAGCAAGAAGTCACGTGCATGATGTGGCGTGTGTTGATCATTTCAATATTGGTTTTCATCCTCTCAGGGCTGACTTGGGTGCCTTGGAAAATAGGCATAATATTGATATTTCTGGAATACTGGACAACCAGGTTTCTCTCCTTAAGGACCTGAATACCCTCTTAGGCAGGATGGGTTTTTTTCATGGCTTAACTTATTCTGAAAAACGTAAATGATTACTGACTTTTTGCTTGTACAGACAGTTTAAAAATGCCTGTCCCAAGGCTACATGAAGGGGATAGAAACTCTTCCCTTAGGAGCCATGAGCATGCTGAGATTTCAGTGCTGGACTCTGTGTGCTGGACAGATAATACTGTTTCCATTTGGAGCAGGATTGCTCCATGTGAGATCACTTGGGAAAAAAATTCTTATTTCCTGCTCCTCAACCCAGCTTAAATTCACATGAATATTTTTTTTGGTGGTTTGGGTTTTTTGGGTTGTTTTTCAAAATGGAAGGAATAATCAATCAATAATCAATAGTTAACTGCACTTCTCAGCATTGCTCTCCATAATTAGCTGAATTTGAACTTGATGGAACATTGGAATCAATACAGTTGGTCAAGGAGTGACTTTTCTGCGTAGGTGATGGCAGGGCTGGAAGGATGGAGCTCTGAGCAACCTGGTCTAGTGGAAGGTGTTGCTGTCCATGACAGGGGGGTTGGAATGAGATGAACTTTAAAATCCCTTCCAACCCAGGCCATTCTGTGGTTCTATGTGTCTGTGGTCCTCTGCTGCTTGTGCTTTGCTGGCACCTCTGTACATGCTGAGATGTGACATTCACCAGAGAAGGGGAACGTGCAGTCCTGGTGCTAGAGCAGGTTTGTGTGTGATGGAGCTGTGCACCATGCAGGTATCTCTGCTTTGGCATTTTTCTAATAGATTTTCAAAAGAAAACCACATTGTGTCCACAAAACCCAGAAAAAAACCCCTCCCAAGACTGTTGAATGTGTATACATAGACTTTCTGTTTAGCTGTCAGTGTGTAGATGTCATCCAGTAGCCTGGTGCTTCATATTGATGCCTCATTAGATCATACATGAAGTGTCTTGGGTTGGAAGGAACCTTAAAGTTCTTCTTGTTCCACCCCATTCCGTGGGCAGGGACACCTTCCACTAGACCAGGTTGCTCCAAGCCCCATCCAACCTGGCCTTCAACACTTCCTGGGAGGTGTTAGAGGAGGAATAGGATTTGTACAAGGAGTCCTCCCTCTCTGTGGTGATGGTGCACACATTTCCTGTGTCACTGCACAGTGATTGCAAAGAGGGAAGGCTGCCTCCTTGAGAAATCACAGCGTGTCTTGATGTTTGGAAGTTCTCCAGGATGGACACGTGGATTGTTCCTGATTAGCTGGATGTGGAAGTTTCATCACTCACTCTAGAGCAAAGCCTGTGTTTTGGGAAGAGGAATTTTGACCCTTGGCCAGAGAAATAATGAGGAAGAAGTGTTGTGTCATGTAGCATGACAAGGTGTTGCTGAGCAACATCTTAAAATTTAAAGGTCTTGCTTATTTACCCTGTCTTTGAAAGCCAGTGCCAGGTGCTGCACTGTAACTGAAGGCTTTTAATGATTATTTTTGCCCATGTGTTGGAGTTTCTGCTGTTGCTTTTTGAGGGTGTTGAAATCATGTTCATCAAAGAGAAGGAAAGGGTAATTGGGTGTTTTTTCTCAGGGTATGAAAGCTCAGGGCAGGAGCTCCTTCAGCATCTTTTGCTGCCCTCTCCAGCCCCAATGTCATCCCATGTAATTTGACTTTCTCCACCATCCCATCATGAAGAGGGATTAGAAAGCTTGGATGATTAGGCTCAGAGGCTGAGTCTTGTGTGATGTTGCTCCTCCTGCTTAAAACAAGATAAAGATATCAGCCGTTTGATTAAAACACTTTCTCTGAGGAATAATTGTCTGTAATAATACTTTTATTTCCTTACTTTACACCGTGTAAAAGTGCCTTTACCTGAGTTGCCTAAGCCATTCTTTTTCTTATTTTCTATTTTATTTTTTATTAAAGCATAATAAACTACATTAAAAGCATCTTAAATTCCTTCTGCAGCATTAGTTTCCAAATTTGGACCAGGAAAAAAAAATCAGTTGTGAAAGTGTGTGTGGCAAATGGGTTTATTATGTCATTAGAGTTTTCAGAGCTATCTGAGGTATTGGATCCTTGTGGATGCTGTTCCTGAGGAGAAGAAATGGCCTGAAGTTGCACCAGGGGAGGTTTAGTTTGGATATAAGAAAATTTTATTCATGGAAAGGGTGGTCAAAAATTATGACAGGCTGCCCAGGGAAGTGGCGGAGTCACCATCCCTGGGAGTGTTCAAAAGTCCAGTGCTGGGTCCACTTGGTTGTCCCAGCTTGGCTGCACGGGCTTTCTTTTTGTAGGAAATGTAGGAAAAAATGCTGACAGATCTTTTTAACTGGCTAATACTGACTCTAAAATACGAGCTCACTAAGCAGGGGAAACAACAATAATGTGAAATCATGAATTGCAGAAAATAAATGTTACTTGCTGTGTTTCACTGGCATGCCCTGATGTTTGCATCCTAAAATTAAAGGGAATAGGTGTTTTTTTGTTTTCTTTTTCTGTGTCTTACGTTGTCAACAGACATTGTGTAGGCCAAAAGCAAAGCTTGCCTAATATATGTATATGTTTCTTTAACAAATTCACGGGGTGTGAAAACTCCCAAAGGCTGTTGAATACAAAGACTAAACCTCAGTCTTGGGAATCCCTGAGCTTCAGACTGGAGGAAACAGAGCAGATAAAAGCCTGTATGTGCTTTTCACTTCTGATTTTCCTTTTTCTTCCCCTTTTATCTGAACAGAGACAATACTGCTGAGCTGAGCCTTGGGTCTCTTGGGTTATTGCTGCCTTGTGCTCAACAAGTGGCTCCACAACACAAGGGAATAAAATTGCAGGTGAGAGACTTTTTGCTGTTTTCTTTCTTTGATAATTCTTCTCATTTCTGGTGTTTTTTTCCTTTGATTTTGGTTGTTTTTCTCCATATCCTTTCAACTCATTGGAGGTGATGCTGAGTGTTGTAGATCCAACCTCTGGAGTGGGTATGTAGGAATGTTGTGGGCTTGGCGCTTGCAGATGTTCCCCTCTGGATGATGTTTTGGGCTCTTGCAGTGGTTTTCTGTGTTTTAACACATTAATATTGGGTGATCTCCATCCAAATTCTTCCCCTGAATTCTGATCTTGCCTGACTTGGCTGTTCATTAAGCTCTGGGATGTCCCGTGCTCATGGTGTGTTGACTCTGAGTTGGGCTTTCTGGCCAGAGCATTGCTGGGTGTTCTCTTCTAGGAACAGATGGTCAGTGAAAGTTCCATTTTTCAAGGTGTAACAGGCTCTGACTGGAAAGCTTATGGAGTTCTTTAACAGCAGAAATAGTTTTCTTAAACTGCATCTGCTTTTCCCACCTGGAATATTGTTAACGGTAATTTGTATTGTGGTGAGAATGGTTGTTTAGTGTGCTTCAGCTTAATGGTAGGAAATAAGTCTTTCCTTGGGTATTTTTGGTTTGGTGTCTGCTCCTCCTTCTTAGAATGTTATTCTAGAATTAGGGTTTTATATATTTATCTGAATCAATTGGTTATCTTCCACTTATTGAAGAAAACCCTGTCTTGGAAACAAGTCCTTAAAAAGTTTTTTTTTGTTTGTTTTTTTTGTTTGTTTGTTTGTTTGTTTTTTTTGTTTTTTTGTTTTGTTTTGTTTTTTTTTTGTTTGTTTGGGTTTTTTTTTGTTTTGTTTTTTTTTTTTTTTTTTTTGTTTTTTTGGGTTTTTTTTTGTTTTGTTTTTTTTTTTTTTAATTTCTTTGCCTCAGTTTTCCAGAGCCTGGGGAGCACTGGCATGTCCCAGCCCCGTTTCATAGACAGAGCTAAAGAGATTTATAACATGCAGTAAATAATATGCATAAAGGATGCCTATTAACGTTCTGAGTAATCACCAACAACAGAGTAAATACGAGGTTAATGAGATTAACGGGGAAGAGGAACATAAGCCTTGACTGCACCTCCCCATGGCCCCGGAGCCCGTGGTGGCCCCATTTCTGTTGACAAGCCCAGCATGGCTATGGAAGCAGCAGTGCTTTTGCTGCTGTTCCCCACACAGTGCTTAATGAGTTCCTACTGCTGGCATTTTTCTTTAAATGCTGTGTAATATTATTAAATCCCACTCCTTGCAAGCGGATTTGAGCTATTATTTTGAAAATATATCTTTATTTGTGTTTTCTCCCCTATTTGTGTTCCAGTGTTGGGGCTCAGTGATAAGGCCTTACCTTCTGAAGTCTTTTCCCACACATCTCGTACCCTCCTGGTGTCTCACCGAGGCCACCAGAGGAATTGGCCCAAGGCTTTTCTAACAAACGTGTTACTATCAGAATACTGTACTCAGAAATACATCAGGAATTAACCCTTATAGTCTTATCCCAAGCTCCACCCTGATTTGATTTCATTTATCCTTTTCCTTTTCCCTTCCAAGTGCTCTCTAGCACATGCTCCCCATTAAATCTTGCAGGGAGAGAAAATTCATTTTCCAAGCAAAGCATGACTTTTTTTCTCCTCTAGTGTGTTTAAAGCCCCCTCTCTTTTCCAGGTTAGCAGATTTTCTGCTCTCTGTCCATCATCCTCTGGTATCTTCTGCCACTCTTCAATGTTTTATCGATGTCACTACCTCAGAATTGTTTATTTGAGTTTTCTCCACCCAAAACTGCATATGCGTGGTTGACTCAAAGCTGTAGGCATCGACTCCCCTTGCTGGTCACTCGACAAACTGCAGCCTATTTTTTTTCCTCTTTTAAATGAAAATGCCTTCCCGAGAAACCTATTTCGTTTACTCAAGATAAATGTTGTACTTATGGCTCTGGCTTTTCTTTTTACAGCGGTTCTGATTAAACCATGAACCTTCAATGTAAACAATTCAGGTGGAGTGTAGGCACTGCATATTGCCTAAATGAATTATTCACCTCTTAGCTTTTGTTTTCATTTTTTTGGGGTGTTTGGTTTTCTTTTTTAATTTATTTTATTACTGAAAGTTATTTACCTCTCATTTCAGTTGTGTAGGGCAGTGATTTCTCTCTCTTACCGCCTCTTTTGTGTTTTGGTGTGAGGTCAATTTGTTAAGGGATCAGGGGCACAAGTGCTGTTCTATATCCTCCCAGATGCATGGAATGATGAGGGGAAAACCAGGGAGAGCCAGGAAATCCATACCTTGCTCCAAGCCTGAAGGCATCAGCAGAATTTTGGGGTTTTTCATCACGGGTGGTTTACACAACATCAAGTCTGCTGGTGACACAAGGGGTACACCTGTCTCAAAGGGGAAAAGGGTCTTTGCACAGGAGTTATCAGGGCTCATGGAGAAAGCCTTAAATTAGATTTCAAGGGGGAAAGGGATAAAAACAGGCTTGATAGAAATAAGCCTGGTGGTGGGATGCCAAAGTTTGAGGGATGGTGTGCAAGAGAGGTCCTTTGTTCTCAGTGGAGGTAGGGGGTGGAGATCCACGTGGCAGCAAAGACACCAGGCTTATTGATGTGTTAGAAACCAAGGAAACACCTGAGAGTGGTCATATAGGAATTAGGGCCTCTTCCCCCAAAAGGTGGTGGAATCAATAGCCCAGGTGAAGGGAATCTGCACCAATGCCCACAGAACAGGCACCATACAGGAGGAGCTGGAAGCAAGTGCACAGCTGGAAATCTATGACATATTTCTCATCACAGAAACATAGAGGGATGACTCCTGCAAAGACAGTGGTGTAACTTAGAAGTCACAGGCAAGGAAAGAAGGGTGGAGGGGTAACCCTGTATGTTACGGAGTGTTTTAATCATCTCAAGCTCGATGATGATGACCAAAGGGGTGAGTGTTTATGGATCAGAATCAAAGGAAAAGCCAGCAAGACAGATATCCTGGTGGGAGTCTGTTACAGAGCACCCAACCAGGATGAAGAGCTGGATGAACTATTCTATAAGGAGCTGAGAGAAGCCTCATGATCACTGGCCCTTGTTCTCATGGGGGACTTCAACTTAGCAGGTGTCTGCTGGAAATACAACACAGCAGAGAGGAAACAGACCTCGAGGTTCCTGGGGTGTGTGGAAGAGAATTTCATAGCCCAGCTGGTGAGGGAGCCAGCAAGGGAAGGTGTCCACTGGACCTGTTGTTTGGGAACAGGGAAGAACTTGTGGGGGATGTGATGGTCAGAGGCTGTCTTTGGCATAGTGATCACAAAAGAAAAAGAGTTTTTGGTTCTTGGACAAGTAAGGAAGGGTGGCTGCAGAACTGTTAACTTGGACTTCTGGAGGGCAGACTTTGGCCTGTTTAGGAGACTCTTTGAGAGAGTCCCTTGGGAGGGAGTCCTGAAGGGCAAAGGAGTCCAGCAAAGCTGGATGTGCTTTAAGAAAGAAGATCTTAAAGGCACAGGAGCAGGAGCTGACAAGGAAGAAGACCAGCCTGGCTGAACAGGGAGTTTTGACTGGAACTCAGGGACAAAAAGAGAGTTTATGACCTTTGGAAGATGGGGAGGCAACTCAGGAGGGCTACAAAGATGTCATCGGATATACAGGGAGAAAATTAGAAAGACCAAAGCCCAACTAGGACTTAATCTGGCTACTGCCATAAAAGACAGTAAAAGATGTTTCTATAAAAACATCAGCAACAAAAGGAGAGTGAAGGAGAGTCTTCATCCTTTATTGGATGTGGGGAGTGACACAGTGACAGAGGATGAGGAAGAGGCTGAGGTACTTAGTGCGTCCTTTCCCTCAGTATTTAATAGTAAGACCAACTTGTTTGTGGGGTACCCACCCCTCCAAGTCAGAAGTCAGGGATGGTGAGCCAAATGAAGCCCTCACAATCCAGGGGGAAATGGTCAGTGACCTGCTACACCACTGAGACACACACGAGTCTATGGGGCCAGATGGGATCATAGAATCAGGCAATGGTTTGGGTCGGAAGGGACCCTTAAGGGTCATGTAGTCCAACCCCCTGCCATGGGCAGGGAGGCCTCCCATTAGATCAGGTTGCTCAAAGCTGCATCCAACCTGACCTTGAATATTCCCAGAGATGGGGAATCCGCCACCTCTCTGTGCAGCCTGGTCCAGGGATTCACCTACCTCACTGTAAAAAACGTCTTCCTTTGAAACCAAAATATGAGTTTTTGATGGGAACAGTTCCTCCTGTGCCCTGTGAAGACATAATGAAGGGCAGTCTCAGGGAGAAGAAAGTGGGTCTTTAGTTTTCCTAGTGGGATGATCTCTCTTTTTATCAGTCATCATTCCAGTTGGTAACTGGGAGACCAGTTGAGCTCCGTGTTGTCTCTCCATGCTGAGTCTGTGGCCATGAGTCCCATTCTTGGTCAGTGTGCAGGGAAGTCAGTGTAGCTGGACAGGGAGGTGTCAGAGCTGCAGGACAGCAAGCCCTTCATAAGGGAATGTGTTAAGCCATGGCACAATTGCTCATAGTTTCATTTTGATCTCTTTGCAAATAGAAAAGTGGTGGAAACAGCAAATAGGAGCATCTGAGTGCAAGGGAGAGACTCACACATATCCCCGTGCGAGGGCTCAGCCTGCTGCAGCATGTTACTGATATTTGTGCCTGGGCACTTAAAATTTCACAAGAGATATTAAGACTTGAGAAATCTATTTTGCTGCCTTGCAAGTGTGTGATTAAATCTTCCACATTTCCTTCTCTTTCACTGTGGGAATCTTTAAGTCGTTACGCTTGTTTTCTTTAGGCATCCTATTGAAAGCAGAGAGTGGCTTCGTTATTTATTTATTTATTTAGTTTTGGAACACGCTCCTCTTTGCCTGGTTTATGCAAAAGCACTTTAATTGATCTTGCAGACGGTCGAGGAGAGGATGAAGAAGAAAATATTTAATGTAGTGTATAATTCTTTCTGGTTTTGCCTCAAAATAAAAAGCCACTTTGCAGGGATTTATGTATCCAAACACAGTTTATGCAGACGGTGCAGCTCTGTTTTATCTGCCCACTGCAGCAGGCTGATGCAAAGCAATTCCTTGATCAATGGGATGAACTGGTTCAGGGTAGCTCCCAAAAACAGTGACAGTTTCTTGCCACTTTGATTATAATTGCATCTTTTTACATTTGTAATTTTATTTTGTGTTTTAATTTAATCTACTTGAATGTTAAAATTTAAAATTAAGCAGGTCCATTCCTTGCTGTGCTATATTGAAGCACAATAAGATCCCATTCAACCAGGAGTCTTTTCCATGCACTTTGCAGCTCTGGGATGCTTTGGATGCAGGTGAGAGGACTGTGGCTTGTCTTTAATTCTCCTAGACACACACTGCTGCTTTCCAGAGCTTATTCAAGCCTGGCAGTTGAACACAGATTGCCTGAATTGCAAAGCACCCCTTCAGTGTCAACACCTCCCTCCTGTCTATTTAAGGTGGAACAACTGGGGGGATTCAGTGCTGTTGTTCACTTACCTTCAAGGTTTGAAGTCTGAACTTATTTAATCTGCACATGCTTGTTTGAGTCAGGAATATTTATGGACTGGAACAGCTTTGCTTTGGCTCTGTCACAGTCAAAGGTCAAATAAAGGTGTGTAATGGATCCTGTTCAGTGTTTGTGATTTGTTGGGGCTGAGCTGTGGAATAAACACACGGGCTAATGCACATTTCCACAGTTTGCTCCTTTGATACTAAAGGTTTCTGGGGCTATCTGGACATGGCCTGCAAGAGTCAGCTGAGAGACTGTCTGAAAGCTCTCCCTAAAACAACAAGCTGTGTCCGTTATGGTGAGCTGAACCATGGAATCCCTAAGGTTGAAAAAGACCTCTGAGATCATCGAGTCCAATAATTAACCCAGCACTGCCAGGTCCACCACTGACCATGTCCCCAAGGATCACATCTACATCCAGCTGAAGCCATAGCGTGATGGAGATGTATGGCAGGATGCCAAGGGACTGAGCTTGAATGGTCCATCAGAAAACTCTTCCTTGCTTGTAAACAGGGTAGAGCCACACAAATGCATGTCCTGCTGTTGAAGGTCCCCCTGGTAATGATTGAGCTTCAGCACTGCTGTAGGACACAGGTGTTGTGAGCTGGGAGATGTGCAAGCACAAGACAAGAGGTTGGTTCCTGTCTTAGATAACTTCAGATTTATTGGAAAGTAAAAGTAAGTGAGGAGATGATGATCAGCATCCTAGCAAGGCTGTTTCAGGGCAGTAGGTCCTAAGGGAGCTTGATATTCCACACAGCTTTGGAAAGCCCTCTGGAGCTTGGGAAGACTGGAAATGTGGACCATGGGGTTGTCACCTTCCTGTGCTGGAGAGTTTATCCTTTCAATTGAGTTAAAATACTTGGAAGATATTCAGGTTTTTTAGAAGTTTTGTGAATGCCCTGAGTGTCTCAAGTAAATGAAACCCCTTATTGAAATAGCTTTTTGATAGTTTTGAGGATTTCAGCTGCATTTATTTGAAATGCACCTTGTACCATGACTTAAGAGTGTATTTTCATTTTATTTTGGTGCCTTTTATTTAATATTGAGCTTGAGAAAGAATAGCCCCATTCCCCCAAAAAAGAAGGATGAGGAAAAGTGAAAAAATAAGCAAGAAGAGTTTCTCATTAGACCTAAATTCCCTTAGAAACATCTAGTGTAGAAAGGCATCTTTAGAAGCTCATTCTGTACTTCTATTGCAAGGGTGGTGTTATAGTGCTGTACTATATCAGAGAACTCTGTAACAGCATGTCTTCTGCCCTGAACAACTGCTTGGAGCTGTAGGGTTTTGTGTTCAAACCCATGAATATTTTAGCTCGGTGTCTCCAAGGGTAAAATGAAGAAGTAGCTGCTCTGAGGGATTAATACAGAGTGAATTAGATGTTTGTAAGAGGCATTAAAAGCCACAATCACTGTATTGAATCCCAGTGCTGGAAATGTGAGGAGAGAGGCTGCAGTGCACCCTCGTGTTGCAGAGGGACATCCATCTGGATTGCAGGATGAACATGGCTGTGTATTTGTTTAGTGTGTGCTTAGATGATGTGGAAAGAGGGAAAAACCCCCCAACTTCCCTATCCCTTGCTTCCCAGTAGCAATCATAAAAACAGTTGTAAGAAACCTCAGGGATGTCGCTTCTCTTTTCTCTCACACTTCTAGTAAACACCACAGGCCAAATGATTGTGCTCACCACAAGGATGATGTTTCTTGACCCTGGAAGCTGCATCCCAACATTTTCTCCATGTCTCCCAGCCATGAGGGAGGAATAGCACAGCCCACTGGTCCAGGAGATGCCCAAGGACTGGCTCTCACATAGAAGATGGTGGTGTCCTCTGAATATCCTGCTCCTACAATATCACCACCAGGGTGGGAGCCAGGCACCACCTTTCATCTAAGTAGCCACTAACTGTGGGTACTGAGACCCATCACCAGAGTTATTCTGGAGACCCAGCAATGCTTGGAACAGCCCATCCCTTGTTCTCTTGGCTGGGCTTGGAACTGTTTTTTTTTTTTTTTTCACCTTCTCAGAAATGGCTCTAAACTCAGCTTGCTTTTTTTAGAAACGTGCTTTCATCATTTGTAATACTAAAGGCTCTCCTGCAATGGAGGAGGGTTTGGCTGTTATTTTTAACTGAATGTTTCATTGATCTGATTTACAGCATGAGCTGCTGGCTGCTGTATTTGCAGGAGAGTGGGGAGCCAGCCGTGGTGTGGGGTGGGAGGGAGCACTGTGGGCAGCTCCTTGCGTTACCTCCCTTGTCAGAGCCAATGCATCACAGAGCTGCAGCCCAAAGATGCCTTTTCCCATCATTTTAAGCCAATAAAAAAGAGGGTTCCACTCCCTTTTAAGTGTATTAATGGATTTCAGCCCTGTCCAGCATTTTGGCATTGGTGTGCTGAGTCAGTTCCAGAGTCTGATTCATTCTGAAGAAAACCCTACCAAAAATAATTTAAAAAATACTTGTATTTTGGGTAGATAAGATGTAGTCTTAACTCTATGAGGCAGCTTGTGCTTTCTCTTGGAGTCAGTGAATCCTTGCTGCACTCCCAGCTGGAGAGGCTGAGTTCCAGCTTCTGGGGCATGGTGGGACCTGGGTTGGAGTGGTGGGTTGGAAGGTGGTTTCCTCTGGGCAGTGTTGTTCTCTCCTGAAGAAAAGAAGGCTCAGGGGAGACCTTATCACTCTTTACAACTGCCTGAAAGGAGGTTGTAGTGAGGCAGGTGTCAGTCTTTTGTCCCAGGTAACAAATGACAGGATGAGAGGAACAGGCCTCGAATGGCACCAGGGGAGGTTTAGGTTGGATCTTAGGGAAAATTTTTTAACTAAAAGGGTCATCAAACATTGGAACAGGTTGCCCGGGGAAGTGGTGGGGTCACCATTCCTGGAGACATTCAAAAAACATGTGGATACGGCACTTGAGGACATGTTTTTGTGGTTAACATGATGGTCGTGCTGGGTTAACGATCGGACTCAATGATCTCGGAGGTCCTTTCCAACCTTAACAATTCTGTGATTCAGGGATTGTGATGTGGAGTGCAAAGCCTTCATGGAGTGCAAACCAGAGCTGGGAGCACTTGAACCCTTCAATGACAGGTTTGAGTGTTCAGTGCAGTCCTAACCAAGTGCATGAATAAAGCTGGAAGCCCAAGAAAGGGGTTATTTTTCTACTTGGCGAACCAGAAAATTAAATGCAAATACAGTGTTTGGGGCACAGGTTTGAAAGTGAGAGCAGATGGGCACCATCAGGTTGTTTTCAGACATGTATTTTTTTTTTTTCTCTTTTTGATAGTTTGAAGTCCTTCACTTCCTTTGAGGATTTCTTCTGTTGGTGTCTCTGCCTCTTCCACTGCAGTAGGTTGGTTGAGTTAATCACATCAGAGAAAAGAGTACAGTTCACTGATTTTCTCCTCTTCCCAACCATCAATGTATGTGTTCATGAAGCACATAAGGACTTAATATCTCAATGTCCTCAAGGAAAACACAGTCAAATTCGCTGATTATCTATTTTCTGTTACATCCAAATAATCAGTTACTGTGTGTCCAGGTCTGGGTTACCCATGTAAGAAGAAGAAATGATAATGTCAAGGAACCCAGTTATGAAAAGTAGCCCCTCTCTGAGGTCAGGATGGATACCTGTGTTTTAGAGATCCTCAGCTCTTTTGTGTATGAAGAGTCCAAAATTAGAAAGGAACGTAGGGTAAGTTTCAGCCTGTCCTGTTATGCTGAGTTTCTTCATATTTTCACAGAATTACAGAATATTTAGGGTTGGAAGGGACCTCTGGAGATCATGCTGTCCAATCCCTTACTAAGGCAGGGTCACCTGGAGGAGGTGACATAGGAACATGTCCGTGTGAGTTTGGAATGTCTCCAGAGAGGGAGACACCACACTCTCCCTGGGCAGCTGTTCCAGGGCTCTGCCACCCTCATGGAAAGAAGTTCTTCCTCATCTTGAGGTGGAACCTCTTGTGTTTTTTGGCCATTACTCCTTGTCCTGTCACTGGGCACCACCACTGGGAAGAGTCTGGCACCATCCACTCACACCTTTTTGAGATATTTATATGCATTGGTGAGATCCCCTCTCAGTCTTCTCCAGACTAACCAGGCCCAGCTCCTGCACTCTCTCCTTACAAGAGAGAATGTTTTCTCCTTTAACTCCCAAGTGGAGTTTGGACCATGGAGAAGTCACTGGCAGTGCTGTGTGTCAGTTGTCTGCTGATGACATAAAAGCATAGAATCACAGAATGGTTTGAGTTGGAAGGGACCTTAAAGACCATCTCCTTCCAACCTCCTGCCATGGGCAAGGGACCTTCCACTAAACCAGGTTACATGCAATGCAGGCCTTCATCCATCATGTTCTTCCAACAAAACCACACAAAGAGTTTCTCCTTTACTTGAGAAACTGAGTTTTTATCATCTGACAGTGTTTAGAAGGGAAAAAGTGAACTCTTTGCATTGCTTGTCTCTTGTATCTCATTGCTTATCTCCTGTGCTGTTCACAAAAGGGCTGAGAGCTCAGGGCAGCAATCCTTTGCACTTTGCTGGAGGGAGATCCTGGCTGCCGAGTCTCCTGCACTGACAGGAAGGAGCCATCTGGGAGACAGGAGAGAACGCCAGACTGTTCTTTTCTGTTGGTATGTACAGCTTTGCCAAGGAAGGGGTTCCTGTTCACCCTGGGTGCTACTATTGACGGCACTGATGCAAAGCTTGTGTGCTCCATCATAAACTGTTCAGGGCCTCTGAAGATGAGTGTGCTCATGTCTGAGGTGAGGAAGGCTCTTGCAACCCCAAACTTGTTCTCTGGTTGCTCTTTTCCCGGAATGCCCAAATTAGCTCCTTTTTCTGTTGTTTGTAAACTTTTCTGTTATTTTCCACTGCCTTCAATTTACCAATGACCTTTCCTGCAGCCTGAATGCAGTTCTTGATACTGTGAGCAATATAAACTGTCTGAAATGATACCTCTCATCCTCCATCCATCTCAGTTTGGTTTTGCAGGAGGATTGTACCTTATCACTTGGAGTTGGCTTTCAGGATTGAGGATGGTGATAAATAAATGCCAGCGGTAGCACCTGGAGGACGTGGACTGCCTTAACCAGCTCAATATGTGGAAAAAAACAAGAATGGATTTTGTAATTTTACTTTTTTTTCTTCATGGGTGCCTTGTATATGGCTCAGTGTCTTCTTCAACCTGTTTTCTAGGGGTGTAGGCAAAGATGCTCCTGTCAGCAGATTTTCCTCTCTCACATCTGGAAATGCCAATTAGGGTCATTGCAATAAAAGCAGCTGTGACTTGGTTTGAAGCTGCACTATTGCAAACTCTGCCTCTGCATTGCTTCCTCTGCACCTGGAATTGTTTCCCTCTCCATGAGATGACTTGTGATTGGAAACCTACAGGTGTGTTGCTGTATTTCTCTTAGTAATTTCTGTCACTCCCTTAATTTTTACGCCATAGTTTAGTGGAAGGGCTGTTGAGATCCAGCTGTGTTGGCATTCATCAGTTCTGCTCTGACTTAAGTGCCAACAAGACCCTGTGTTACACGTGAAAGTCTTTAAAATAGTAAAGCAAATTCATGCAATGAACTATATAGATCTGGTTTTTGGAGTAAAGTAACAAAAATCAGGTAATTGTTTTATCTGAAGTGCACCTTTCAGTTAGTCCCTTGTTCTACTTATTTATGGTTCCAATTTATTGAACAATGGGTGAGTGGTATGGATACATTTGTAGGACACAGCTGGTTTATGTGGGGAACAAACTGTGTCATTTGCTGGTGGGGCACTGGATATTTTGGGAGCAGGAACACAGTCTTTAGGCCTCTGGTTGTGGGACATCTGCTTTTCACAAGGGGTTTTTGGGATGCAAACACTGATACTCTTGTGCTTGCCAGACCATGTCTATGAGAAATCAAAGTCGCTGCATCACAGAAACATTTTGGGTTGGAAAGGACCTTAAAGATTATCCAGTTCCAATGCCCTGCCATATGCAGGGATACCTTCCACTACCCCAGGGCTCCATCCCACCTGGCCTTGGACACTTCCAGGGAGGGGGCAGCCACAGCTTCTCTGGGCAACCTGTGCCTGGGCTTCACCACCCTCACAGGGAAGAATTTCTTCCTAATACCTAATCTAACCTCACCCTCCTTCAGTTTAAGGCAGTTCCCTCTATCACTCCATGCCCTCATCCAAAGTCCCTCTCCAGCACTCTTGGAGCCCCTTTAGTCACTGAAGGGACTCTTAGATCTCCCTGTAGCCTGCTCTTCTCCAAGCTGAACATCACCAGCTCTCTCAGCTTGTCTTCACTGGAAAAATGTTCCTATCCTTACTATTTCACTCAACTTTCAGGCTGATAATTATGGTTTACGATTTAATTTCTTTTTCTTTTTTCTCCAATGTGATTAAGCTGCCCAACAGATCCCAGTTACAAGAGTGGCTGAAAGGGCAGGAGAATGAGACTAGTAAATGGAAAAGTCAGTGTGGACCATTAATTGTTCTTGTGTCACTGTAGTCCTTTGTGGTGATCATCCCCATGTTGCTGGGAAAGGCTGACAAAGTGGCATCTGTCACTCCATGACCACTTTGTGGGCCATTTTGTTTGAAAATATGGGAAAACTACAGGATATGGAGTGTCTGGAAGCAGTGCCATGGGAACAAGTAGTAAAGACTTCTCTATGTGTTCAAGAAGGTCTCCTGGTGAGGAATGTCATGAAATGCATCTCCTGTGACTTGTGCATCCCTTGTGACACAGCATCTCTCTTGACTTTTGGTAGCCTATTTGTGGAAGTATCAGAGAACATATTCTCCTACATATTCTCCCATCTGTCTTTTTCCCAAACTCACTGGCCTTGGTGTGTGCTCAAGAATAGACTCGCTTTCTGCGTTATGTTGAGAAGGCAGTTAAGAATTTATTTTTTGACCTTCCCATGTTTAGATGATAATATTTTTAGGATCTTATATGGTAGTTGTTGCTGAATTGATCTGTGGTTTGGACTCTCTTTTCCCATTTAAATGCTGAGGAGAAAACTTGATCAGCCTCTTAATCCCAAAGTTATTTTGGGGTGTTCTGCCACCTGGACCAGGTCATGCAATAACCCTTTTTGTGGCACTTAACCACTGTTTTATGTTGTTTATAAAGTCCTTTTTCAGGAATGGACAATCTAGGCTTGTAGCATTTACCAGTTCACAAAAATGTGCAGTCACTTGGCTGTACAGACCCTGAATAAACATGCAAAGAGGGAGCCCAAAATATTACCCTACTCCAGAAAAAAAGTGTGAAATGGGAAGGAAGGGATTGTTTCTCCATGTAAAATTGTTTTCTTTTTTTTTTTTTTTCAATTGGCCTCCCCCCCCACCCCTGCCCCACCATCAGTGATTAGATTGGATATTTCTCCTATTTGCCATTTATCCCACCCTAGGCTTGCAGGCAAATAGCTGAGAATGGTCTTTTCCTTTCTAAACAAGGATTACGCCAGCAAAAGCATCTCAAATGAGCTTATGATTGTAAGATATGAAATAAGCTCCCTATAAAATGACATCTGTTAGGGATGTGGTGTATCTCTTAAATTCAGCATAATTAGACCCAGCTCAGCTGTGTAACTTTTGACATGGATTGGCATCTGGTTCTCTGAAGGCTTAATGGTGCCTTTAATTATAAGTAGTCTAGGAATTGCCTAGAGAGACACAGGGTTCATTTAGTTCAAGAATCTCTCTTTTGGATGGTGACCAGTAATAACAGGCTCAAAAGAAGGGAAAGCAATGTCCTGATCTGCAAATGTAGTGATGATTTCTCCCTGGATTTCTCCTGATGGTTAATCATTAAGTCTGGCTTCAGCATTTCGTGTTACAACTTAGTAATGACAACTTTGGCTGGTCTTGTTATGTAGTTCCCTGGGCCTTTGGATGTTGGAATCCTTGGCCTCAAAACCTGTGCTACAGGTCAATTCCTCAAAAAAATCACTTACCTCTTGAGTAGCTCATGACTTTTTTTTTTTTTGTTGTTGGTTTGGTTTGGTTTTTTTTTGTTTGGTTTGGTGTTTTTGTTTTGTTTGGTTTTTTTTTTTAGGGACATTTCCTGATTTATAGGAAGCAGAGAGATTCCACATGTCTTCTCTAAACTCTTCCCTACTGACTTAATTTCTACTGTGTTTGGTGCCTGTTTTCTTTCCAAATCAAACTCACTTCTTCAGTGTCTCTCCTTGCTTCTGCCCAGTTTCCATGGGGCAAGAAGCATTTCTGCTGCTCATCTCTCCTTGCCTCTTTGTGAGCTCCTTCTGTGTTAAGAAGAATAAGATCTAAATGACACTGCACCACCTATTTAATTTTCATAAAACTGGAACCTAAAGATCATGCACTTTCAACTCCTCTCATATGGGAAGAGAAACCTTCCACTGTCCCAGGTTGCTCCAAGCCCCATCCAACCTGGCCTTGGACACTTCCAGGGATGGGACATATTTTACCTTACAATAATCTTGATCTTATTCTGTCTTCTTTCCTATGTATCCCATTGCTTACCTGAAAGTATTAGCCTTGGGCCAAGTTTCTTTTTGAGGTGCTAGTGGTGACATCCAGTAGATAATTGGGGTAAAATTCCTGAATGCTTCACATAAGGGGAATAAAAAAAGTCAACTTGCATCCTCAAGAAGGCAGTGAGTTGGCATTTTGGGGACCATGAGCTGCTGTGAGGGTCTTGACGTGTTGTCCTCTTCTTTTCTCATCAGTTGATGTGCCCCACGATCAGAGAATCACAGAATGGTTTGGGCTGGAAGGGACCTTAAAGACTATCAAGTTCAAACCCCCTGCCATGGGCAGGGACACTTTCCACTAGACCAAAGGTTGCTCATCCTAGATGGGTTTTGTTTCTGTGGTCACGCTCAGGTAGCGATGACACCAGTCCCAAAGAGCTTGAGGAAGTTGCTGGAGAGCTGTGACTCCCTCTGTAGTGGGTGGAGCTCCTCTGGGGAGGCTCCAGTCTCTTTCCCTTGACTGCAGAGAAGCCAAACTGCATTCCCAGACACAACACTTTGGTGATGAGGGTGAGCTTGGCTGTGGAATGGCTTTTTCTCCCTTCCCTGTTCTCTAACACGTTCAGGGAATTTATTCATGTTAGTGTTTACCGCTTTCAGATGTGCTTGCTCAGCACTCTGGCTGCTGTTCATACCTCTGCAAGCCTCTTCTTGCACATCCCAATCCTTTGAACAATTGGAAAATCTTTGACAAGGTATTTAATGAGCTGTGTTATGGTTTTGCTGCCTGGACTTGGCATTATTTGCATTTCTGCTCATGTTTGCTTCCTCTTAAACTGAAGTCGTGGATGGAGAAAAGATGGTTGAGATTCCCAGTTGAGGCTCACCTGTCATGAATGTGGGACCTGGAGTCCCTCTGAGCTTGTGCATCCCCCATGGAGCTGTTTGGAACTTTCACCTCTGCTATGTGTGATGTTTTTTCCACGTTAGAGAAACTAAGGTGAAAATTTTCTGCCATTGGTAGCTCTAAAATCAAGCCAGCAGCATTAACTGCCTTCCAGGTTATGACTTGGAGCAGGTTACCATCAGTTTAAACTCTCTGTGTTTAATTCCTTTTCAGAAAGCAGCCCATTGGATCAATAATCCCCAACCCATATACTGCCTAGAAGTTGCAATACTGACCACTACAGTCACCTTTCCACTGTGGAACAAATACAGTTACTTGGAAGATCCTCCTTGTTTCTTTGGTGCCTTTCACTTTGATTTGGGAGCATTTTTTTTCCCAGTCTCCTGGCATCTTTGTGAGGAAGGGAGGTATTGAGAGGGAATAATTTACAGGACTTTATGGCTTGGTGCCATTTTGTTACAGTGTAATCATGCTTGAAATATTCAATAGAACATTGTTCTCGAGTTAATGGGGGAGATTGTTGTTGGATTACGTCCCATGTGATTTTTCTTTGTGTGTGTATAAAGTTTTCTTGTTGCATATGAGATAAATAAAGAATTATATCTACAATCTTAGTAGCTGGTATCCAAAGTGAAGCACTTCAATTAAAATATTTCTAGATTTTTTGTCCTGCATAAAACTGTTTTATTATCTTTCATCCTTCCATTTTTTCCCTTCTCTTTCAATAATCTTAAAGTCGAGATACAAATTGTTTCCCTTTGCCCACACTGTATAAAACATCAATTTCCAAAAATAGCAGAATGATGTTACATTTCATTTGTTGTAGGAAGAAAAACAGCGACTTGGAGGTGAACAGCAGAGTGAAAGTTCTTTGGGAAGACAGGAATTGCTTTTCCTCTTTTCTTATTTTTCGGTGGTTGTTGCCAGTTCTGCGCCAGTTGTGACCTGGTGATGCTGTGCAGGTGCTGCAGCCGCTGGAGGGACAACAGAGGAAGGTTGTAAGAGCATGAGCAGAATATTTCTGCATTGTGGGAGCTCCAGAGTTCATCTCCCCATCAAAGCGGGGCTGAGAGAAATGAAGGCAGTTTAGAGAACCATTTCAGGTGATTTTCAGGATCGGTCTGGAAAAAAATATAAATGTTCTGCCATTCAGCCTAAATGAAATAAAAGTAATTTCAAGGCATCTTGAATATCTGTTTTTCTCAGAGATTTCCAGCAGATTGTGGGGTCCCGGAATGGTTTGTTTTGGAAGGGACATTAAAGATCTTAAAGTTCCAACCCCCTGCCATGGGCAGGGACACCTTCCACCAGACCAGGTTACTCAAAGCTTGTTCTGTTTTAAAACCTGATGATCTTCATGGTTCTTTGGCGTTGTGTGTTCAGTTCCTGCTGCCCTGTTACTCTCAGATTTAGTACTGGCAGCACTTTTTTGTTCAATGTGTTGTTCCTTGTCCTAATTTCCACTGAAGAAAGTATTATTGATAGTTAAAAAAGGACACTGGAGCAGATAAAGTGTTATTGTATGGTAATTCCTGCGCTCCAAAGCTACAGGGAACCTTTGATCAGTCCTCTGCATGATTATCTTAATATCACCAAGGCTGATAATGTAAATGGAGATTTCAAGCTTGACCTGATTCATAAATAGGATAAGTTAAAATGATGAACGTGATTGAGTTATTTGCTGCAGCTGCTTCCAGGGCTGGATTGATTTGAATTTCTGCTGACAAGGCGTTGAGACACTGGGAAGGACATCCCTGAGTTTATTAACATAGTTCTGGGGAAGGAGAAGTGCTGGAGATGTGAAGGGTGGGTGGATGGTGGTGGGCTGGCTGGGCTCTGAAGCCTTGGGCTGATGGGGGGGTCTTCTGCAATAATTTAGTGTGTTTTTAGCAAAATAGTAAAATTAATATAATAACTTTCATTGAATGGTGTGTTCCTAGTACTGCCACTGTAGCTTGTTCATCTCAATGTCTTGTTTCTGGCTTTGCCTGGTACTGTGGGCTCTGGATTATTGTTGGTTTGGAGTTTGGGCACTTAAACAAAAATTGACTTACTGATAAGGAGTTCTCTTTGGGTTATTTGTATGGTCTGGCAAAGCTTCTGTTGGCAAAAGATTCCTCAGTCCATGCTGGGATTTTGTCTCAGACACAGGCTTGTGAAATGCTCATCAGGGATCTACAGGGCCAGGCTGGATCTCTGCTGTGGAAATCTCTCTTCTGCAGCTTCTCAGTTGCTTATCTGAACATCAGACTGAAATTGCTTTTTCTTCTTTTGTCTCAAGATTTCACCTGTGTATAACTTTCATCACAGTTTAAATTAGGTCTGAAAACTTTGACATCACAGAAATTCATGGCTATGAACCTGTCTGGGGAATTTCTTGACTTCTGGCTCTTGATGTTGATGAAGAAGGAGCATCTCAGCAGAGTCACTGTAGCATTTGCCAATGAAGGCTTGAGGCGAGAAGTTGTTGAGTACCTCAGCCTTCTTCATATCCCAAGTAACCAGGTCTCCTGTTTCCTTCTGGAGAGGGCTCACGTTTTCCTTAGTCTTTCTTTTATCACAAACATACCCATGGAAGCTTTTCTTGTTGTCCTTGATGTCTCTGGCCAGATTTAATTCTATCAGGTCTTTATCTTTTCTCACCTGATCCCCGCCTGCTCAGACAATCTCTCTGTACTTCTCCCAGGCTGCTTCCACCCTCTGTGGGCTTCCTTTTTGTGTTTGAGTTTGTCCAGTAGATCCTTGTCCATCCTCTTGGCATTCTTCCCCTGGGTTTGTTGGGTTGCATCACTCCTGACCTTGGAGGAGGTGATCCTGGAATATCAACTGGCTTCCTTGGGCCCCTCTTCCCTCCAGGGCTTTATCCCAATGGTTCTACCAAGCAGATCCCTTCAGAGGGCAAAGTCTGCTCTCCTGAATCCCAGGGCAATGAGCTCGCTGTGTGCTCTCCTGACTGTCCTAAGGATCTTGAACTCCACTATTCCATGGTCACAGCAGCTTGAGCTTCACATTCCTGGCCAACCCCTCTGTGCTGGTGAGAACAAGGGCCAGCACAGCCCCTCTGTTACACAGCATTGTCTTGATATTAGCTTCACCCAGGCCCCTGTTCACACAACTGTGATGTGTTTGCTCTGCAGATCTTCATCCCAACCCATGTATCTCATCTACCAACTCCACTCTACTTAACCTGCAAAGGTTTAAGGCACTTAATGGCTGGAAGCTTTGGCAACATGAACTAAACTCCCTTTATAGATCAGGATTTGTTGGCCTTCAGTGCACTGTGTAAAGGTAAAAAGCAACTGCATCTCCTCCTCCTGCTGCTCTACGGCTCTGTCCTTGTGTTAAATCCTCCTTCTTGGATTCCTGCAGGTAACAGAATCCTAAATCTTGCAGTTTGCTAAAGAATGTATCATCTATATTTACTTGTTAGTTTTAAGAGAGTCATTTGTGTTTGACCAGCTTTACAAAGCTCTCTGGGTGTATATATATAAATATATAGAGATATATTTCATTCTTTGCACAAATCCCTATATACATATTTTTATTTTTTTTTAATTTTAAAAAGCTGAGTAAACTTGCTCAGTCAATTGTGAAGTGATGCCTCATTCTTATGAGAGTCAAGATCTAAATGCACAGGAGACTAACCCTGAGAGGTGTTGCAGTCACTGTTCTCATTTCTGCACTTTGTTTGTGCAGGACTTGAGATCATCTCACTTTAACTTCTCCCACATCCCAGCAAACCTGGTTTTGGGAAATGCAGCAACCCCAGCTCAACTGATGTGCACTGATTTGAAAAACTGAGGTTTTCCTGCTGCTTTAGCTTTGGGAAGGAGGTTTCAGTGCATCCATGTTTCTATTGGTCTATAGGTATCTGAATTACAGCCCCATTTTTAATTTCTTCTTGTTGTTTTTTTTTTTGTTGTTGTTGTTGTTTTTTTGTTTGTTTGTTTGTTTTGTTTTTTGGTTTTTTGGTTATTTTTTGTTTTTTTCTTTTCCTTGATGTTTTTTAATTTACCTCTTTTCCCAGCACTATTACTTTTTATGGGACTTTTGAAAAACCGAAGACAGTGCATTTTTTCCTACTCAAAAATCAGTGCTGGGAAGGCCTTTTTACAAATGCTGTGCAACACTGCTGCTGGGAACAGCCTCCCATAGCAACCTTGAGCTCGAAAGCTAAAATCACATCACCCCATATGACAGCTTTATTATTAGATTGGCATGTGAACCCTTTGGAAATGGTCTAGGTGACAGCAAAAAAGTTTCCCTAGATTCTGTCTTTAGGGATTTTTTTTTAATTATTTTATATTTTGTGGGGGCTTTTTATCACTTCAAGTTTTGCTTCTGTTTCTTTTTTTTTTTCACTTTAAAAAAAAAAAAAATTCTTTCTCAGAGAGAATAAATGTTAGAAAAGTGAGAGGCACCATTCTAGGGAAGGTGGAAGATCTCACATGATTGTGGCCACCACCACAGCAATTTCATAGAATAACAGAATCATGGAATGGTTTGGGTCGGAAGAGACCTTTGAGATCATCAAATTCCAACCCCCTTCCATGGGCAGGGGCACCTTCCACTAGAACAGGTTGCTCCAAGCTTCATCCAACCCGGTCTTGGACACTTCCAGGGATGGGGCAGCCACAGTTTCTCTGGGCAACCTGTGCCAGTGCCTCCCCACCCTCACAGCCAAGAATTTCTTCCCAATATCTACTTCTTCCTAATATCTGTTTTGTGTTTTCTACTTCTACTCAAGGACAAGGTGGAGTCCTTGGTGGAGAACTCTGGCAGCAGGCAATTTGGGCTCAGGTTGTGGTTCTTTGGGATTTGTGTTTCATGCCCTGACATATGTGTCATTCCCATTGTCCAGCCTCTCTGCAGGCTCATGTCCCACCTCCATGCTGGCTTTGCTTCCTCAAAACTTATGTTGATGAAGGGAGGACTCAAAGGGTTTAGAGAGCCAGGGGAAACTCCTGACAATAGTTTTGGGACGAAACCAGGATATTCCAGATCCAATTTGAGATAGGGCTGATGATGGGAGAGTTTGTCTCTTGGCTTTTTGTTGAGCTTGGCATTACTGATCTGATGGATTGGAAGGACTCTTCCTCCCCACCGGAAAAACAGTTTGGATGGGGCATTGAGCAGCCTGATCTAGTGGAAGGTGTCCCTGCCCTTGGCAGGGTGGTTGGAAACAGGTGATCTTGAAGGTCCCTTCCAACCCAAACCATTCCATGATTGTGTGATTCTATGAACACATGGACATGTGGGGCTTTCACTGAACTGGTGGCTCTTGGGGCTTTTCTGGCTGCAGGGTAGGAGACCCAAAATTCTTGTGCTGTTGAAGATACCAACTTTTGTGATGCCCCTTGATCATATTTCACTGGTGCAGAGATAGTCATGTCCACACTTGTGAGCCACCAGATCCATGTGAGGAGCTGCTTCCCTCCTGCTTGTTGCTTGAGCTCTGGGTTTCTCTTCCCAAGCTTTTCTTGGAGGGAAGAAAGCTCAGCAAATTATTTTTGGGTGGAGGAGAGGGGGTGGCTGTGAGCAAGGAGCTGGCCAGACTTAGACCCTGGGAAAGCTGCAGGGATAAAGAAAAGGGCTTGGTGTCCATGTGAAGAGTTGCTTCACTTTATCTGTGATTCCTTCAAGAGCTTTTCAAGATTTTCGAAAGGCTTTGTGAGCATCTCCATCTTCTCTTGAAATCCTATTCCTCTCCTTCTCTTTGCACTTCTTAGAGAAGCAAGAAATGACTCATTACACAGCCTACAAGGAAACCTTAATGAATAAATACATTTAAGAAAAAGAAGAAAAGAAAAAATAGAGTTCTGTCTGGGGCAGGCTGGTGCTTTTGCTGTCTTGAACTCTGAAAGAATAAGTTAGGCTGCTTCTTTTTGTTTGCTTTTAATTAATTGAGTCACTTTAGTGCTGTTAAGACTAATAAGACTTTGTTGGGACTGGAGCTGTGGGTTTGTGGGTTGCTTTTTCTATTTTTGGGTTTATTTGGCTTTAATTTGCTTGAAACGTCAAGAGCAAAGTTTGCAGCTCTCCCAGGCTTCTTGCTTTTACATTTCTCTTTCTTCTCCTTCAAACCTCAGTGCTGGCACCATCCCGTGGGAAGGAGGAGCATGTCAGTGCCCTGCAGTGCTCTCTGGGCATCCCTGGCACTACTCGGAGCACAGTGATGTCTTTTGAGGCACCTGTGGTGTTTGAGAGCTTGCTGGGATCCCCTTGCTTTTCTTTCCTTGGAGTTCCTGCCAAGTCCCTGCAATAAATATTTATATTCACCTTTCTTCCTTTGCTGCTCTGATGGAAGGCACCTTGGTGACAATCCTCACTTTTTCTCCAGTGATAAAATAACCACACAGACCTGCAGTTTTACAACTCGAGCTTGTGCATCCCCTTTCTTGCTTCAAAATGTTCTGTTCAAGTTGAGCTCTCTCTACTCAGGACTCCTGAACACAGCAGGATGACAGTGTACATATATATTTATATAATTAACGCATTGCAAGAGTTAAAAATATTTATCAAGTATATAAAATTTATATAATTGATTAAATGCATGAATTTTGCAGTCTGTGGGAACAATAGGGGCAGTTGGCTGGGGCTGGTGGTGATAACTGGGAATAGCACTTGGTTTTATTTAAAGGAGATGGAAGGTGTCCCTGCCCATGGCAGAGGGATTGGAATGAGGTGGCCTTTAAGGTCCCTTCCAACCTAAACCGTTCTGTGATTCCATGATTCTGTGGTTCTTCATTTTGAAGGTTCTCCCTGAATTCAAAAGCTCATAGAGCTCTTCTTCTCCATGAGCTCCAGGTCTGGCTTGGGTTTTTTTGTTTAAATACAGGAAAGCAATATTTTCAAAGGGAGGGAAGAGGGTGAGAAAGAAGTGTGGGTGCTCCTCTGAGATCGAGCCCATCCATTTTTGTCTTGTTATATATCATTTTTACTTAATGCTGTTACATTATTTCAGCTGTGCTTGGATTTCAGATTTGCTGCAGATCTGAAGTTGCTATAACAACATGATGATTCATAGAATGCTCAATGCAACAATCTGCTGGATTTATTTTCCTATCATGACGACTTGGATGTTTTTGGTGGGGATTTCTGCCTATTTTCAGACAGACCATTCCATGAGCTCCCTGCAGTGATTTGCTTTGGATTGTCTGGACTTGAGGTAGTGGAACCTGTACTTGTGCAACACACCCAGACATCTCAAAGCACCTCACAAAGGTTGGTGCTGTTGTTACAGGCTGAGGATGGGAGATGCAGGTACAGAGATGTGGGACTGGCCCAAGCACCTTCAGCACGTCGGGTCTGCAAACACATCATCTGGCACCATGGACCTCTGCTTAGGTGCTTCTCCATCTCACTCCTTCTTTCAGCTGCTAAACTGATGACTTCTGAGAGCCTCTTGATCTTTGTTTAGAAAGAGAAGCACAAGTTAAGAGCTCATGAATTTCTCCTAGAAATGTATTGTCAAGTTTTATGTTACCACCTAAAGCTCCCCTAAAATCACTGGGGAGTTCTGGGGGAGATCCAAAATCAGTAATAGAATCATAGGATGAATGGTTTGGGTTGGAAGGGACCTTAAGGATCACCCAGTTCCAAACCCCTGCCATAGGCAGGGACACCTTCCACTATCCCAGGTTGCTCCGAGCCCTGCCCAGCCTGGCTTTGAACACTTCCAGGGATGGGGCAACCACAGCTTCCCTGGGAAACCTGTGCCAGGGCCTCACCACCCTCACAGTAAAGAATGTCTTCCTAATATCTAATCCAAATATCTCCTTCTTTAAAGCCATTCTCCCTTGTCTCGTCACTCCATCTCTCATCCAAAATCCCTCTCCAGCTCTCTTGGAGCCTCTTTAGGCTCTGGAAGGTGCTCTAAGGTCTTCCTGGAGCCTTCTCTTCTCCAGACTGAACACTCCTAGCTCTCCCAGCTTGTCTCCAGAGCAGAAGTGCTTCAGAAGATTTGATTAATAAATCTGTTTCTTTTTTTATTGTTTTTTCAAATTCCAGTCTGTAATAACACCAATGTTTCATTTAGGTCTTTTAATAGGAAAAAAAAAAAAAAAAAAAGCCTGAAATTAGGGATAATTGATTTTTCTGTGGAAGATGGCAAATTATACAGAAATATCTACTTCCTGCCAACTTCAAGCTTCTTCTCCTCTGCAAAGAGCAGTCGTGATGGGAAATGTTTGAAGGTACCTCCAGGCACTTTGTCAGCTTCCCAGTTCAAATCTGAAACTTGAACAATGAAAATAAATACCTTCAGAATCTTGAAGCCTCATGCCAAGAGCTTTTTCATTTTCTCTCTCCTCACTTTTCTACCCTAATGCTGAGAGTTTCAGATACCACAAAGAATCACAGACTCATGGAATGGTCTGAGTTGGAAGGAACCTTAAAGACCATCTTGATCCAACCCATGGACAGGGACCTGCTAGACCAGGTCCAACCTGGCCTTGAACCCCTTCAGGGATGGGGCATTCAAAACCTCTTTGAGCAACCTCTTCCATTCCCCCACCACCCTTATGGTAAAGAATTTCTTCCTAATGTCTAATTTAAACCTCCCCTGCTTCATTTACTCATTCCCTGCTTCATTTACATCTCTAAGTGGAGCAGTGTGCCCTGGAAACTTTCTTGGAATGTTGGGTTTTTCCAGTCTTAAAGATTTTTATTTTTTTTTTAATGAAGTGCTTCGTTTTCCTGCTAACAAATATAAGATTACTTGATTTATTTTACTTTTTTTATTATTATTTTACTTTTTTTCTTGTAGAGCTGCAGGAGGGCTCAGTGACTTTTGGAAAACTGCTGTTCCTCCTTGCACATTCCCATGTTGATCTGAAAACCATCTGGAGATGACAACATGCTTTTGTCCGGCCTGCCTGTTGAGCTGGAATTTCTTTATCTTGCTCAACAGTTGGAGTGAAGTTGATCCTGTATAAAAAAGGTCTGGGCTTTCCGTCCTGCCTAATTGTGTTAAGTTGCATTTGCATCCTAAAGAGAGCAACTGGGAGAGGATGTTGAAGCCTTATATGCATTTTTAAATTCATAAATGCCATCAGTGGAGTCTAAAACGTCACTGATAAGTGACTCTAAAGGCCTTGCTGAAATGCACTGATGTTGTTATGCCCCTGAGAGTTGTCGTTCCCTGCAATGGATCTCCAGATCCTACACATGTTGCTGTCAGCTCTATTAGGGATAAGGAGGAATCATAACTGTGAAAACAGCTGTGGGGGCTGTAATATCTCTACACCATCACATGAATATTGTAGTTTTGCAGGGGATCACCTTCTCACACTGTTCCTATGGCAAGACTTTGTTGCAGTGCAAGAAGATGCTTTCAGATCTCTCTTCCTCCATCAGAGGAATCATTTTCTCCTGGTACCTCTGAGAATGTGCCTTACCAATCCCCACTCCACTTTTTCAGTGTTTTAATATTTGGGCATCACAATAAAAATGCAATAAAAGTGGAGGCAATGGAAAATACATTGCAGAGTGTTTCAGGTATTTCAAGCACATGAAGGAGGCAAGTCAGCTGCGTGTGTGAGATATTGTGGGCATCACTAAGGGTTGTTGCTTTCACTTTGTTCCTGGCCATAGTTTTTATTCCTTGACCACACTGATCATCCCAACCTGATCCCACACAGCCTCTTCTATGCAGCAAGTTGCGGATTTCTCCTCCCATGACCTCTCCTGCACATGGGATGGGGACCTTCATGTTTGGCCTGGTGGTTCCTTGGTGGAAAACCTCCTTCAGTTCATCACAGCCAGGACAGTCCTGCAATTTTGGCTTCTGGGTCTTGGTTCTGTTGCTTCTTGTCTTGGGTGTGTTTTCCCAAGGGCACATTACAGAGCTGTGCCAGTGCTGGTTGGTGTGATGCCAGTGGTCTGGGACAGAGGATGGTGTCTCACCCAGCTGCTTGTGGGGAGAAGATCATTCTCCCTCTGAGTCATGCAATTCCTGTTTCCTTCTTTAGGAAATCTGGTAAAATGAGTCAAGGGACGGGGAGAAAAAAAATGGAAAGAAATTTCAAGAGAAAGAGCAACAGCTCCTCTGTGGTGATTGTTTTGGCAGCAATTTGCATCTCAATCTGAACCCCAAAATAGCCATGGAGTGCAGGCAGCTGTGTTTGCCATCCCAAAAGGTATCTGAGAGGGTGTCAGTTTTCTTGCTGTGGTCCTGAGAGTGTGATGAGCCATGAAGGGACTGTCAGGCACGTGCATGAGGGAGGTAATTTGGAAAAAAAAATCAGTTGTGGTTTGCAGCAAACCTTGGGAATGATTTGACTTGTCACATTGGTGCCTTGTTGTTGCACTGGGTTTTCACAGTGACTTCAGTGTCTGTGCCAGTGTTGCCTCTTCCAGAACTGCTCACCTCAGCTGGACTTGCAGAGTCGGAAGTCCAAGTGTTGCTCAGATATCAGGGTTTTGCCCTGGGCTGGTACTGCAGAGTTACATCTTTGCCCAAATTCTCTCTGCAGGTGAGTAGTTTATGTGTATGGAGGGTGGAGAAGCTTCCACAGATGGTTCAGATGGAGAGCCACTAAGCTGGAGCACCTCTCCTATGGAGACAACTGAGAGAGTTGGGGCTGCTCATGCTGGAAATGAGAAGGCTCCAGGGGGAACTTATAGCCCCTTCCAGTGCCTAAAGGGGCTCCATGAGAGCCGGAGAGGGACTTTGGGCAACAGCATAAAGTGATAAGGCAGGGGAAATGCCTTCATACTGACAGAGAGCAGACTTAGATTATTTATTAGGAAGAAATTCTTCCCTGTGAGGCTGGTGAGGGCCTGGCAAAAGCTGCTCAGAGAAGTTATGGATTTTCCATCCCTGGAAGCGTTCAAGGCTAGGCTGGACAGGGCTTGGAGCAACCTGGGATAGTGGAAGGTGCCCTTGCCCATGACAGAGAATGGAATGAGATGGTCTTTAAGGTCCCTTTCAGCCTAAACCAGTCTATGATTCTCTGGTTCTCAGAAGTTTTTTCTACCTTGTGACAGCTCACAGTGGTGTAGACCCCAAACTTCGTGTTTGCTGCCACCTGTTCTTTGAGTTTTTTACAGAAGCCAAATCAATTTTCTCCCAGCTTCTATTTTTACTTCTCTTGTGTCAGTGTGATGGCAAAGCCACAACATGCATGAGTCCTTCAGCCATGTTTTCTGAGGAAAAACTCCTGATTGCCTTTTCCTGCTCCAGAACATTGGGAAACCACCATTCCTCTGTTCTTCTCCTACTCATTTGTGCTGAGGGTGACTGTCACCCCCCTGCACAGAGCAAACTACTCCAAAAGCAGCCTTGTTGTGTCTCAGGCAGTGGTTGGTCTGCTGGAACACACATGGTGGTGGAGCTGGAGCCCTGCTCTGAAATCTGGTAGGAGCTGTAAGTGCAACTTCCCATCAGCTCCTTCAGCTGTCGGAGTCTCTTGACATGACACGGGGAAGTTTCCGCCTGAGGAATTTCAGGGAGCGAGGTGAGGGCGGGTGTGCATTTTAATTTTAGTTCTGCCTGATGGGAGATGCTCGCGAGCCCATTGTATTAATTTCAAAACTCCTAAGATTTGTGCTTGTTTTGCTGGAATTATGCAGTAGGTTGACTGGGGAATAAGCAAGCAAAGCAGGAATTTGGGGAACAGTAAAACCAACCACGCAGAGATAAGTTAGTCTGTGCAGCCTGTCAGTGACCACCTGCGTATCTTCCTTGACCCTGTTCCCCTAGGAGAAAGGTTCTGAACCTGAAGGATCTTTGCATCCTCAGTCTTTTGGATTGTAGTTACTGGATTGGAAATACTCCAGTTGTCCAGCTCTAGCTCATCCATCTTCCACTGGCCCCATCTGCTAATTCATCCTCCAGGAGAAATGGAGTCACTGTCCTGCCAGCAGGAACTGTCGGAAGCTATTTTCATGTCTAGTGCCTGGGCATGACATGGGGGAAGGCGTGGAGAATTCCCAGAAAGGCAGCTGAGTAATGGAAGGTGATGGGTCCAGATGGAGCAGAGACATCTTCACGAAAAGACCATTCGTTCTCCTCTTCAGTTTCTCTGCAACTGAGCTCTGACAGCATTAAACCCTCAGATGGTTGCTGCAGTGTGTGTAGGACCAAGATTAAGGATCTCAGGTGGCTTAGCAGTGAGGATGTGAATGCTGGAATGAGGAAGCCTGGACTGATCTCCCCATATGAAGAAGATTGTTATAGTAGAGATGTACAGGGGAGTGTTTTTGTTGATTTGTCTTGATGCTGTCCCATTTTCCACCCCAGAGGCTCTTTAGGTTTTGGGAGCACAATTTACATCATGGTTGTGATGCAGCTTGGGGACATTCCTGGATAACCCACCAGGCAAATTCCTCCAGAAAGCAGCTGTATTGGGCATCATACAAGCGGGATACAATCTGTGCTTCCACCTCACGAATTATGTTGTTGCTATTTTTTTTTTATTTTTTTGAATAAACATTGTGTTTGTGTGCTTGGATGACATTTTCCATTCAAAAAGGGAGGGAAGGAATGAACGTGTCACCCACACCCAAGGTGCTGGGCACATAACTCAGGGGAATTACTCATAAACCTGCAACCTTGTTATCCAGCTATGAAGGATTTCTGCCACCAATTTCCTCAGTGTGGCCACAATCCTGAAATGAATCTCACCTAAACAGTCTGTAGCATTTCCTCTCTCGGTGCAGGCAGAAATAATTTAGTTTTGTGGCTGAAAGCTTCAGACAGAGAAGAAGAAGGGGAAAACAAAAAAGAAAAAGCCCAAAGTATAATACTTAAGTGAGTGCATTTCCTTGGGGTATTAAAAAAGGGTGTCCCCATCCCAATTCCAAGCAGATGGTGGAGTGCATCACCCAGAAGCCCTGTATGGATTGTTGATGTCACAGTGTGTGTCAGCACATAGGGGTTGAATCTGTTGTGATGACTTTGTTGACCTCCTTTGAGCTGCTCTTCCTCCTGCCTTTTAAAGTTTCTCTGTGAGGTTCTCCCAGCCTCTCTGCCTTTCTTGTTAAATCTTGTTTCCATCTGTCATCTCCAGCACCAAAATACCTTCTTCCAGTCCTTGGCAATCCCTTGCCCTTGGGCACGTTTGTCCTGGCTGAACAGTGGGGTGCTTTTCACAACCCTTTGCTTTCCAGATGGATTTCCCCTCTCTAAGTCTGCTGTTTTTGCTCTGCTGGGGAAAACACAGCTGCCCTGAGGTTTGTTTTGCACATGCAAGTGTAGGTGGAGCAGATTGGGGAAGACTCAAAGCACCTGGGTGACTGCTGAGCTGGGAGGGTGAGGTGGTTTCCCCATTGTAAACATCTCAGGAGGAGGGGAGAAATCACCCCTTTGAGTAGCAGATGGGAGCTGCTCTTGTGGGCTCTGGTATTTGGATCTTGTTATTTGGGAGAGCTCTCTTAAGTTCATGCTGCTCTATTTCTTTTTTCTGGTGGAGTGTCACCTGGGTTTTAGCTCCTCTTAGCAATATCCTGCAGTAAACAGGAGTAGTGAGCCTGTGGTAGTTGAAATCCAGACCTAAATGCACCTCTTTCATGTTTTTCATCTTACTCTTCCTGTATTTATTTTCCTGGAGAAGCTGAAGTCACAAATTCCCAGCTCTCAGCCCCTGCTGCTTGTTTTCCTTCCTAAAGAAATGGGGTGAAGGAAAGGGATTTGGGGATTCCCAGCAGAGAAAGCAGCCTTATAACCAGAGCAATGATGGCGTGGCTCAGCAAGAAGGTGGAACTAGGATGCCCTAGGCAATATAAGGGAACTGGCAAGCTGAACACACAATCATGGAATGTTAAGGAGTTGGAATGAACCTTAAAGGTCATCTAGTCCCCAGTTAGCCTTGTCCTGTCCATGTCAGTCACTTTTCCCAAGTAGCAAGTGACAGAATAAGAGCAAATGGCCTCCAGTTGCATCAGGAAGGTTCAGATTGGATATTAGGAAAATCTTTTTAATGGCAAGGGTTGTCAAGCACTGGCACAGGCTGCCCAGGGCAGTGATTGAGTCACCATTCCTGGAGGTGTTTAAAAGATGTGTGGGTGTAGCACTTGGGGACATGGTTTTACTGGTGGCCTTGGCAGTGCTGGTTTAATGGTTGGACTTGTTGACCTTAGAGGTCTTTTCCAACCTGAAATGATTCTGTGATTCAAACAAACTGAGAACATTTCTTCTGTCAGCTGCCAGCTATAGCTGGTTGTGTTTTCCCCGTGAGTTTTACCTTGCCAAGAGGACATGGGAGTTCTTCTGGGCATGTCCCAAGTGTAGGATGCTGAAGGATGAGGTGGATTTACCACTCATCTGCTAATGAATAGTATGGCAAACAAGAGGGGATGGAGTGGGAGGATTGAGCTGAGTTGGCCTGTGGTGATTTTCATAGGTTAAATGGGCAGATAGTGGGGAATTACACCCTCCAGCTGTAACAATAAGATCAATGTTGACAAAACCCCTCACACAATTTGATCCAAATCCTGATTAAACCCCTAGGCTTGTTGTCCCCAGCCTGCTCAGTAGCACGAATATTTGTTGTGCTACCTTTTGATGTTTCTCACATCCAGCAACAAGAAGCTGCTGCTCCAGGACGGGAGAGTTGGCTGCCACAGTGTGTAATTGGCTTGGTGTGCTCTCACAGAGGTCACTGAAGACTGGGATTGCTGCTCTGGGCAGATATAAATCATTGCTGCAATTTCATCTCTGAATTTTTCTAGCTGGGGAAATTGCATCCTATTTTTTTTTACTGATCTTTCTGCGTAGAGAATGTAGGAGATATGTACTGCTTATATAGGAAGTGTTTATTAATGCAATAGGATTTTAAATATATTCAGCACAGAGGAGCTAAATGAAGTGTGTGAAGGGCTTCTTCATTGGTGTTAATTGAACAAAACAAGTAGGTGTGTTAATTAAAGGGCCTTTTGGGAGCTCTTGAGAGCTGCCTGGTGCTCATCTAATGCAGGACCTGCCTCTCAGGGTTACATTTTCCTTGCAGGAGAACTGGGTGCTTTTATAGCCACGAGATGTTTTTCCTAGAATAAAAGCTAAAATTGGAAGTTCTTGGAAGGTAGGGATGTGTGTATGTGTTTGAAGGGCAGAATGAGAGAGAGACAACTAGCTGGTGAGAAATGCCAAGACCTTGACTCAGCAGGGCTCTCTGCTCTCTCAAATTTGACAGACACTGAAATGCTTAACTGGGTTGTGGCCAGAGTGTTCCTCCCACAGCAGGTTTGGGATCCTCAAGGCTGGACAGTTAAGCAAGTTATTCCCCTTTTCCACTGAAGGTGTTCATTCATTATTTGTTATTTTTTTCAGGCATCTTACAACCAATTATAACTCTCTACTTTTGCACCTCTGCTAATCTGAGACTATTAAAACCTTTTAGCAATTTTAGAGATTTATATCAACGTTTTTGAAAAGGAGGTGCTGTTCCCATGCTCGGAAGTGATGTTTTGAGGAACCAGCAGTTGTTTTTGTACCTGTTGGTACAGCCCAGCTCAGAGGCTGCAGATTGTGTCTGGACACCAGAGCTCTTGGTGTCCATGTCCTTAACCATGACAGTGAAATAATTTTCTTCCCCTTACTAATCAGTTATTTTGCTTTTCCTTTCAGATTAGAAGAAAGTCTAAGATCGGGGGAACAGGACTTAGGAAGCATTTGGTAAGAGCATCTCTTCAGGAGAGGGTCACCTGCACGTGGAATTATGGGGTTCAGGCGGATCCAAATAAAATTTTGCCCTTGAGAAATACTTTTTTTCCCCCTGGATTTCATTTATAGGAGTTTCACTTTCTTTTGGACTGGGTCAGAGCTGGTTTATGAAAGTTTTGGTGGTGAGGCTGGGGAAGGAGCCCCAGTGTGTCGTGCTTTATCTTCACTCACAGGGAGAGCAACCTGTTCCAAGATCTGTCTCAGAGCTTTGACCGTATTTTCATGTTCTCCCTGTGTTCTTGTTGTGCTAGTCCTTTGGTGGTTTCATGTCTTTGATCTCTAGAGCTGTCCATGTTTAGGGAAAAACTGAACTCTGAGAATGGCAGTGTTTTGAAACACTGGTGCTCAAAGATGCAGAATTTGAATCATAGAATAGTCTGGATTGGAAGCAATCTTTCAAGGTCAGAAAGTCCAGCACCCCTTCAATGAGCAGGGACATCTTCAACTAGATCAGATTGCTCAGAGCCCTGTCCAACCTGACCCTCAGTGTTTCACGGATGGGGCATCTACCACCTCTTTGGGCAACACATGGGAGTGCTGGTCCCGTGCCACACCGGTGGGATGTGCTTGTGTCCCTTGGATGCTCACTGGCCCACTCCCAGGGAAGTTGCTTTTTGCTCCAGCAGCACATTCATGAGTGACAAAAAAGCCAAAGCCAAGCTCCATTGGCTTTTTTGCGGACTATTCTTTCCCTCCCAGCTGTTTTCCCTCCCCTTGGAGGTGTAGGGAGCTGCTGCAGATATGCAGGACCCCTCCATGGAGGGACAGCAGCTCTGATTCCTCACCTACAGGGCTCCTGTGTGGGGAGGGAGCAGTTCTTTGTGTGATTCTCATTTCCCTGTGGCAGCACCAGTGCTGAGTCAGTGTGACAAGTGTCCCTTTTGATACGGGTGATGTTTCCCTAAATTCTGGTGCTCATTGCCCCTGGATCTCCTTGCAGCAGTACTGAGTAAAGAGCTTTAGTGGTGCTACTGCTGTCCTGAATAGTTCCCCAGTTCCACATTTGGCTCGAGAGAGAACATAAATTGTCCTCCTACAAGGGTCTGGACTGAAAACTAGAGGATTTGCCTTTCCGTACAAGCCTGTTGTGCCTTAAAACAAACTTTGCTGAAGGCATCTTTTCTCTCAGCTTTACAGCTTTCTCTTTCCATCTCTTGCTTTGACATGCACTTTCTTCTGTGTGGCAGAAAGGACTGGCTACATGGGAAGAAGGCCAGGAAGGCCAATGACATCCTGGTCTGTGTCAGCAATAGTGTGGCCAGCAGGACCAGGGCAGTGATTTATCCCTCTGTACTTGGCACTGGTGAGGCCACAGCTCAAGTGCTGTGTCCAGTTCTGGGCCTCTCATGAAAATAAACACACTGAGGTGCTGGAGCTTGTCCAGAGAAGGGCAGTGGAGCTGGGGAAGGGTGTGGAGCACAAGTCTGAAGAGGAGCAGCTGAGGGAGCTGGGGGGGCTCAGCCTGGAGAAAAGGAGGCTCGGGGGGACCTTATTGCTCTTTACAGTTCCCTGAAAGGAGGTTGTAGCCGGTGGGGGTTGGTCTCCAAGTTAACAAATGACAGGACGAGAGGAAATGGCCTCAACCTGCATGAGGGGAGGTTTGAATGTCAGGATGAATTTCTTCCCAGAAGGGGTTGTTAAGCATTGGAACAGGGTGGCCAGAAATGACTGCACATGTCACTTAGTGGTGCGGTCGAATTGACAAAGTAGCGATCATTCAAAGGTTTGACTTGATGACCTCAGAGGTCTGTTCCAAACTGAAGGATTCTATGATTCTATGAAATGTGGCCTCTGGGAGCAGCCAAAACTGATGGGTTAGAAAGCTGAGGTCGATCATGTGATGGGGCAGATTGTTTCAGCAGTGGGGAAATAACTGTTGTGGCATCTCTGTCTCTGTGATCTGCCTTGCTCTTGCTGTACCTGAAGTCACAAGCTTGGTGCAGGGCCTTGTTGGTGGTATGAATTACAAAGGACACCAGGTGTGATGAACGTGAAAGTTTTGACAATATGTTGGCCCCCATCAATTTGTTGACCTGTCCAAGCTCACAAATGTTAGTGTGTTGTCTTTGTGCTCTTGGACACTTGCTGATCACCCTCTCCCAGCCCATGTGTACCATGGGTCTGGTGCTGTGTCTGTCTGTGTGCTGCATGATAGGGATGAGGCGAGTGGGTGGGAACTGTTTGGGGAGGGTCATCCCAGCTTCAGGTTGGGTGTGGGATGCTCTTGAAATTGGTGCTCTTGAAAGCCTTGCTGTTTGGCACGTGTGGTGGTTTGGGAGCAAATCTACAGAAGGACATCTCTTGCAGCAGAGAGACCACATTTCTTCCTGTTCAGATTTGCTCTTTTTCACCTCTTGAGACCCTGAAAGCCCAGGCAGTGGAGTTGTTTTTAGCTCCCTGAATCTCTGTGCACAGTGAGTGCCAGTGAAGGTGCTTCTGCTGGCAGGGGTGTGCAGGGCACAAGCACAATGTGCTCCCTGGCCCCAGCCCACTTCATCCACATGACCAAGTGTTTGCTGGAGGCACCTGAGGTCTGGAGAGGCCACTCCATGCTAAGCAGACCAGCAGGTTCTCCCTGGGGATGTTTTTCAACTGGCCTGACCCATTCTTCAGTCGTTCAGGTGATGCACATAAGAGGTTGGCTGGGGCCAAGCCTGTGCCTGGATTTGTGTGCAGGTGGGAGCATTGAGCATCAGCTTCACTGCTCAAAGTTTTCTCATGTGACCAAGTGGTTTTCTTTCTTCTTCTCTCTGACTGGTCATTTGTGCTTTGAGGTAAATGCTATTGGGAAAATTGTGTTTGTATCAGTGCATAAAAATACACGTGTGCACACAACTATATATAAAATACACCTTTGTTAGTTAAACCAAATGGAGATTTACCATCTACATGTTGATGCCTTTATTGTGCCCAGATCCTTGTTAGATCTTGTTGCATTTTCTCATTATCTCCATCCTGATCTTTTCAGGTGTTGCTGGTGAACTTCACAAATGCTGTTTTTCCTGTAGATACTGATTTTGTCTTTAGGGGTGTGAAGAAATTGGGGGCATTGTTTTTCCAATGCTCAAAGCTGATGAAGGGACAAGAGGAAATGGCCTCAGGTGGTGCCAGGAGAGGTTTGGATTGGATATTAGGAAAAAATTCTTCTGTGAAAGTGTTATCAAGCATTAGAACAGACTGCCCAGGGAAGTGGTGGAGTCCCCATCACTGGAGGGATTTTAAAGATGTGCAGATGTGGTGTTTGGGGACATGGTTTAGTGCTGGGTAATGGTTGGACTCAATGATCTTAAAGGCCTTTTCCAACCTAAACAATTTCATGATTCTTTGTGGACTCGCTGGTGGACTTGGCTTGCCATTGCTCCTCTCCCAGCTGGCTGCTCCATATCCTCCTCCCATATGTGATTCCTGGTTTTGACACTGATCTGTGGGATGCCGTCAAGCATGTATGGAAAGGAGCCATTACACCACATCCTTGTGCAGCTCTCCCACCTGTCAGCATGTGATGTGCACAGTGTGGTGACCCAAAAAACCTTCTCCCTGGGTGGTGTGTTAATCTGATAACCACCCACACCTGCCTTGGTCTCGAGGTTTGGCATTCAGTGCACCCCCCACCCAGAGCAATGGGCAGTGTCTCCAGGCTGTTGGCATATTCTGTGTTTCCTCAAACCAGTTTCTTGGCCAGCATTTCAGCACTGGGGTGGTTTCTGGCCAGATTTCATCCGTGTGGTGGTCCCTGCTCAGTGAGCAAGAGCTGGCTTCGCTTCCACAAAGCCTGCAGTTCCTATCCTGCTGATTTTTCCCTGCCTCTCAATCCCTGCATTCCTGCAAGGGAACAAGATAATCACCATGTCGGGTTTGTGGCAAACTCTCCTTGAAGCAACAGCGAGAGCATGTTGATGTGGTGTGCTGGGATTGTTGATTCGCTGGGCCACTGTTCCAATCTCCTTGGCACTGCAAGAGTTTCCTCCCTGAGCTCCCTTGGTTGCCTTTCTTGAGAAATGCTAGCTCCAAGTAACCCAGGATCTGCACAAATTCTCTGGTCTTCCCTGAAGAAGTAGGAAGGTGTTCTCCCACTTTGTGCTTGGCAGGGCAGAGCATGCAAATAGAGGGGAGCTTTCCATGGCTGGATGCAAACGTTGCTGTCTGGCTGTGGGAGGTGTCTGCCATGCACCACATGGGAAGGGGGTTTCGTGTGATTTGGGAGAGCTCCTCAGATGGGGAAAACCTGGGTGTTAGGAAATTATGATCAGAGAGCTGTAGCACCTCTCCTAGGAGGACAGGCTGAGGGAGTTGGCGGTGTTTTACCCAGAGACGAGATGACTCTGGGGAGACCTCAGAGCCCCTTCCAGTACCTAATGGGGCTGGAGAGGGACTTTGCACAAGGGCATGGAGTGACAGGATAATGATTTTACACTGACATAGGAGAGGTTTAGATTGGATATTGGGAAGAAATTCTTCCCTGTGAGGGTGAGAAGGCCCTGGCACAGGTTGCCCAGTGAAGCTGTGGCTTCCCCATCCCTGGAAGTGTCCAAAGCCAGGTTGGACAGGGCTTGGAGCAACCTGGGATAGTTGGAACAAGATGATCTTTAAGGTCCCTTCCAACCCAAAATAGTCTGTAATTCTAAGATTTTCTTAGAAATGTGGGGGAATCCAGGGAAGTGGAATGACAGGTATTGCAGTAGCTATTGCTGAGGGCAGCTCCTGAATGTCTGTCAGCTTCAAAATTGTAGTTAGTCACCACGTATTAAGAGACTGATGGAGGCTTTCCTGTGCAGGTGTTTGGACCAAGCACCAGCACCTGAAAGCACATGGAATATGGAAATTCCATGTTGTTCCCACTTCTCACTCTACTGCAGCATCATGAGTCAGCTGGGGGTGTCCACTATCCCCTGTTTTCCAGCCTGTCAATGTTCTCTTTTGCTGCTGAGGTGGAGGGGGGCAAAGATGAGTGTCCTTGCCCTCCCTCTGTCAAATGGCTACAAACTTCTCCTTGGGATTCTATGATGGGGCTCACAATTTAACTTGATTTTTTTTATGTATCCATTTTTTAAAGGAAGAGAGGGATTGATTTTTCTCTTTTGACCTGGAATTTACAGAAACTCAAGTTCCACAATTACAAGCAGGTGCCTCCTTGTCTAAAGGCAAAGACATCTGTGCAACCACCTCAACCTCTGCAGCAAGCTGCCAATTAATCTGTCCTGTGTCAGGCTGGACTTTGTGGCTCCAATTTTTCAGGACATGTCAGCATATTTTGAATTATCTGCATCCCCAGGCCTTACAATTTCCTGTTCGCTCCCTGTTGCCAGGTTTGGATTTTTTTTGGTGTGTTTTAAAAACACCTCCTCCACACCCAGGCTGGTTTGGGATGACAGCTGGTGCACTGGGCATTGTGCGAGGTACCTGCAGTAGAGGCAAATCCACATGTCCCTTTATTTTTCCTGAGCAGTGAGGAAGAAGCTGATGTGGGTTACTTTTGCCTTT
Organism: Scytalopus superciliaris; assembly: GCA_013400415.1. Taxonomy (NCBI): domain Eukaryota; kingdom Metazoa; phylum Chordata; class Aves; order Passeriformes; family Rhinocryptidae; genus Scytalopus; species Scytalopus superciliaris. The sequence goes on along the minus strand of VXBX01003853.1, from coordinate 291,678 downwards.
GGAGATCCAAAAGGCTGACCATAGTTATGTTATGTTATTTAGGTTATTTTATGGAGCCTCAGTGGGGATCTTTCCTCTTTTTTTCTGTCCTCTCCCAGTATGTAAAGATGGAGATACCATGTATGGGGTGGTGTTAGAGAGACAGGGTGGTCTGGGAGTCATAGAATCATTGAATAGTTTGGCTTGAAAGGGAACTTAAAGATCATCTGGTTCCAAAAACAAAATCCTCTACCAAACCTACACACAGTTCAACATTGTGATCAACACCCCTCAGATATGGATCACAATGTTGAGCTGTGTGTAGATTTGAAAGAGGATTTTCTTGGCAGCTACAGGGCAGTGGGAAGGCAAACAAGCAGGGATTGCACAGGAATGGTCTCCAGAACCCAAAAAATACTGAGCCAGCATCAAACAGTAAAACAAGGAAATCCTGTGGCATTATTCAAATATGTTGTGGCACAAATTCCAATGGAAAGGACAGCACTCTCTTCTAAAATTATGGTTTTCCTGTGAAATTTAAAATGCTAGCGAAACGTTGAAATTCCTGGTGACTTCCCAACTCAACTCCTCTTCCCACCTTCATTTTTCAGGCTGGTACAACTGGGCAGGAGAGTTCATAAAGTCAAGCAGAGTCAAGACACAGTGCCTGGCACTGAGGGAGAGTATTTCTGCATTTCAAGATGGGTTCAATCAATGTTTGCTGGTTTAAGGCAGTTCTGCATGTTGGTTCATGTCATCAATCGTCAATCTTTGTCTTCTCAACAATATAGTTGCCTGAGATGATCTGCTCTGGTTCAAGCTGGCCAGCCAGGAACGATCTTGCCTTGCAAACTTTTGAGTTAAGAGTGTATTTTGAGTTAGAAAAAAAATGTTCTCTGTCTTTTTTAAGACAGCAGCTGGAAAGCAGAATAAAGAATTTTTTTTTTTTTTTTAAGTAAATGCAGAAAGAAAGAAAGAAAACCTGCAAACAGAGAGTTAATAAGTCTCAGCTTCAGTGCTTTTGTGTTTGAATATTATTCCAAAGGCCTCACTGGGATCAAAGCACCTTTGCAGAATGCAAAGTATTGTCTGTGCCCACTGGCGTTGCTGCTTCTCAACAAGGTGCAGTTGTTCAGTAAATGGTTAGAACTGGGGGGGAAAGTAACTAGAAGTGATTAAAAAGTAATTTAAAATATCTGTGCTTTCCCATTAAGTTGTTGCCAGTGGCATTAAACAGTCTCTTTCTTCCCTTGCTCTTATTCCCAGCCTATTGTCACTGTAGGTGTTTGTATGATAAAATAAATGAAGTGATGTAATGTATTGACCAAAGCTCAGTAACTAAAGCATGTGGAAGACCCCTATTGGCAAACATCAGCCTGTGGCTGGGGACATTGATTTCCCTAGGAATTAGTAAATATGGCATATCAATGTATTTTTAAATAGCTCCATACCCTCCCATTGCCAGTTAAGGAAAGGGTGTTATTTCCATTCTTTGACTGCTCATCAAATTGGACCAAGGAAAACCATGTGNAGTTCCAAGCCCCCTGCAATGAGGAGGGACATCTTCAACCAGATCAGGTTGCTCAGGACCTCATCCAGCCTGGCCTTGAACATTTCCAGGGATGGACCAGCCACAACATCTCTGGGCAGCCTTTTCCAGGATTTTACCATCAACACTGTAAAAACCTTCTTCCTTATGTCTAATCAAACTTCTTTTAGCTTAAAACCATTACCCCTTGTCCTATCACAACAGACCCTGCTAAAGATTTTCTCCCCATCTTTCTTGGCCTCCTTTAGGCACTGGAAGGGGCTTTAAGGTGTCTCTGGAGGTTTCTCTTCTCCAGGCTGAACACCTTCAACTCTCTCAGCCTTGGAAACATGTCCTGGCACAGTGGTGGTTCCCAAATGCTTCACCTGAACCCCCAGCACGTGCTGTTGAGCTGTGCTTCCCTTCTGGGCACCCTCTGGCCAGTGCTGAATGTGGGAGTCAATGCAGTGGGGGTTTTTTTAGGAGAATCTGGCTCTGGCAGTGTTCAAGGCTGGGTTGGACAGGGCTCTGAGCACCCTGTCTACTTGAAGATGTCCCTGCCCATGGCAGAGAGGTTGGAACAAGATGATCTTTAAGGTCCCTTCCAACCCAAAATGCTGGTCCTTGGCTGATCTGAAGTTTTCTCAGACCTGCTGTTGTCCTTTGCTGGGCTAAGTGGTCTTTTCTCTCACAACAACTAGCAAATATGACAGCTCTGATAAAGAACTCAAATTGTCTCCTAAGAGCGGTATTTAAAATAACCTCTGTAATCTCTGCTGCTGCTATGGTGTAGCCACAATTAAAAGCAAATTATGGGAATTTTCTGTCTAACTTAGCAGGTAATTACATATGGTGGGAGAGGAATATGGGTGTGAAGATGAGAATCTACAGGCTGATGGGCTATTTGCAATATACTGTAAAAATTTGGGTTTGTAATTAATTACAAGAGACAACAGGAGGAAGAAAGTTGGGTAGTTGAGGAGTTGACTCATGGTATTGAAAGGACAAACAATGTTCTCCTTCAGAAAAAAACGAAAGACTGTGTTTTGAAGTAGCTTTTGAAAGTTAGTATTTACAGGACTGAAAGTTAATAGACTTTATATTATGTCATAACTGCTCTTGGTGGTGAAGAGCTTTCTGACTCTGTCACAGCCAGTTAAATCAGCTTTGGCAAGGCTGTGACAAGGTTTGTGAGGATCTGGTGTTATCCAAGGAGAAGTGCACTGGCAGAGACCCATGCTGTGAACCCACCTATAATTCTTCCATGCTTTCTGCAGGAGCGTCTCCCTCTAATGAGCACAAAACAAACAAATTCCAAACTTTTGAAAAGTCATGACCTGGATAAAACTAACCTTGACTTTTCTGTCCTTTATGATTAAGTCCTTCTGTGGCTTTTTTGTCCAGTTTCTGGCTGCAGATGTTCTCAGAAAACCCCAAGCTTTGGTATAAAGTACAACTCTGTGTTTTAGAAACTCTAGATTTGCTTACTTGAGGTAATTGCTCCCTGATTTTAATACATTAAATACATATATATGTGTCCAGCAGACCTTCAGATAATATAATAGTTTTAATGGTGACACAATCTCTTTCCTGAGCAGAGGTGTAAGCTATGGGACTGCTTTGTTTCTAAGCTCATGCAGTTATATGAGCTTTCCAATCCCACTGCTCAAATGGACAATTGGCAAGCTTTGTCCCCTATGGAAAGATACCAGTGAGTATGTGAAATGGTTAGGAAAAGAGTCTCAGCAGATTTGAGTATCCACTCCCTTATTTTTCAACTGGCAAGAGCCTGGCACTGTTTGTATCTTGCCATCAGTGAGGTTTTAAAGTTGCTGGCAAAGTCTGATTTTCCTGCACGTCCTTGGGCAGCATCTGGGATGTCTTGTAGTGGGGTTATGACAGAGACAGAGCTATTTGAGGTTATGCCTTTGTGGGTGCATCTATAGGTCCAGATCTTCATGCTCTTCTTGTTGGATTAGCTCAGCTCACAGGAAATAACCGGACTCTGAATCATAGAATAGTCTGGGTTGGAAGGGAACTTAAAGATCATCCAATTGCAGCCACCCTGCCATGGAGAGGGACACCTTCCACTAGACCAGGTTGCTCCAAGCCCATCCAACCTGGCCTCGGACATTTCCAGGGATGGGGCATCCACAGCTTCTCTGGGCAGCCTGTGCTGGTGTCTCACCACCCTCAGAGGGAAGAATTTATTATCTCTAGTTTAAATCCACCCTCTTTCAGTTTGAAGACATTCCCTCCTGTCCTATCACTCCATGCCCTTGAGAAAGCCCCTCTCCAGCTCTCTTGGAGCCCTTGTACATACTGGAAGGTGCTCTAAGGTCTTCCTGAAACCTCTCCAGACTGAAAAATTCACCAGGTGCATGTTCATCCCCTGGTCCTTAAATGTGTCTTCATTCCTGCCAAGCTTTAAGCATCTCTTTTGCAGCATTGAAAAAACTTGGTGTTAAAAGATGTCCTGGTCTGCTTAATCTCCTCCATGTTTGTGATTGACATGGGTCCATTGCTTGTTGACTGCGGAGAACCTTGCTGATCCTCATACTGCAAAGAAGCTCCTTCCCTGAATAGGAAATGCAGCCCTTACATTGGCCTTTGATGAACTCCAGGGCTGCACCAAATCCGAGTGGGCAGCAGGTGTAGGGAGGTGATTCCTCCCCTCTGCTCAGGTGAGATCCCACCTGAAGTGGTGCCTCCAGGTCTGAAGACCTGTTGGAGTGAGTCCAGAGGAGACCACCAAGTTGATTAGAGGGTTGGAGCACATCTCCTATGAGGAAAGACTAAAAGAATTGGGTTTGTTCAGCCTGAAAAAGAGAAGATTTCAGGGTGATCCAATTTTGGCCTTCCAGTACCTGAAGGGAGTGCACGAGAAGATGGAGAGAGACTTTTAACAAGGACATGTAGTGACAGGAAAAGGGGGAATGGCTCAAACTGGCAGAGAGCAGGTTTAGATTGGACACCGGGAAGAAATTCTTCCCTGAGAGGGTAGTGAGGTACTGGAACAGGTTGCTCAGAGAAGCTGTGGCTGCCCCATCCCTAGAAGTGTCCAAGGCCAGGTTGGATGGGGCTTGGAGCAACCTGGGATAGTGGAAGGTGTCCTTGCCCATGGTAGGGAGGAGGGTTGGAATGTGATGATCTTTAAGGTCCCTTCCAACCCAAACCATCCTATGATTAAACAATGCACAGAACTTTCAATAGTTTTTAAATACTGCAGCTCCTTGCCAACCCCCAGTGGGTGTGAGGGAAGCAGCTCTTGGCAGTGGTGGATGAAAGCAGCTCTTCTGTTGGCTGTCTATGGCGAAGTCCTATTTTATGAACTCCTTTTCCTCTGGTGGTGGCAGTGTGTGTTCCACAAGTCTGAGTTTGCTCAGCCACCACAATGTGTTGAACCTGGTGTCACTTGGCTCTATGTCAGAGGAATTTTATCTCCTGAGCTGAGGAAGAATGGGCTGAATGAAGTGGTTGGAGGTGCTGAGGGAGATGCTCTGAGCTGGATCTGCAGGTCAGGCCACCACCCTCAGCAGGACACCCAGGCAGATGCTCATGGCCTGAGTGAGCCAGGAATGACTGTCCAACCCTAATGCTTCCCTCCAGACATGGGCACAATGCACAGTAGTGTCCTGTTGTCTGAATTTCCTCCTGCATATCACAACTTCGCCACTTGCAGTTGGACACAACATGAATTTATAGAGAGGAGTAAGAGCTGTGGCAGGTCTGAGGTTCTGGATTTTTCTCTTTCTGAACAAATGTCTGTTTTTCAGGCCTCTAACCATTGTTTGATCTTCCCTGTGGGCTCAGCAGAGATGTCTGGACAACAGCTTTGTTTTTCTTGACTCTTTGCTCAAAGTAATTCATGGACCTCTAGGGTGTCTGGTAAAAAGAAGCTGGAAACTGCTGTCCTAAGTTTCAGTGCTGCTGTTTTGGGACTGGTGTGTTTATGTGTAAGCACGTTTTGGTACTTCTGTAAGCACCAGCTGGGATTATTGGGATGTCCTGTGCAGGCCCAGGAATTGGACTTGATGGTCCTTGTGGGTCCCTTCCAGCTCAGCATATTCTGGGATTCCACTGCTGTGGCTGTTGCCTGTGTGGACCAACCTTCTCACCTGGGTGTGATGGTGGGGGTGCCCATCTTAATGTCCATCATCTCCCATTGGTTTAATCTGCACTTTGTTTTTCCCTTTGAGTTGGGACATGGTGGTTTGCTGACCTATTTTGTGTGCCCATAGTAGGACTCTTTCAGGATATCAGGTGATTGCTCATGTTTGGGCTTTTCTCTGTCTGTGAATAGGATGAGCTGTAGAGAGCTGTGTGAAATGGCAGCCCACAGCTTTGGTGTTTTCTCCTGCTGGAGCCCTGTTTGAGACCTTTCTGAAGGACTTTGGTACTAAGGGCTTGCTGCTGTAGTTGTGACACACATCCCTACTCTTGGCTGCAGAAAACAGCTGTTGGTGGGGCAACTTTTGAAATATTCCCATTTACTAGCAATAAAAGGCATGTCTGAGCTCTGAAATGCTATGGAGAACCTAAAGAGTGGAAATGGAGTGGGGACATAGTTAAAACCTTTTGGCTTTTGTTCGTATTGAACTATCTGGCTTTTGTATGTTGACTGGTCTGTTTGTTTGGGCTGCTGACATTCATCTCTCTTGACTGTCCAATTCAGTGTAGTGGAAGTATTAATCTTGACTATGGTTGCAATGCAAAGATTGATCTCCAAGTAGAAGCACATATGGAAACCATCTTAGGAATCTGAGAGGTCTAAAGAACAAATCTGTACATGATGCTGTTCATTTTTGCTCATATTATGGTGTGAAGTTCCAACCCACCAGCCTGTGGAAGCTGGTTCATGTTGTCTCCTCCATCTGCAGAACTCACACAAGACAACTTCATGGACCCTCCTCCTTCTTAGTTCATAGAATGAGGGTCCCATTGGGGTCAAGACATGTTTAGTGGTCATATCCTACCACATCTCCAGCCTGGACTAATCAACCTCCCCTTGTTTGGACTTGCAAAGGCCATAGACCTCTCTGAGGTACTGCTCAACCCTTTGGAACGTGGAGATGTCCTTTATTGTCCTTTATTTTCAGGCCATACCTGTGTAGGATCTAAGCCATAATCCCAATGCCTTGAAGTTTGAAGCAGCTGCCTCATTCTGCTGGATCTCCTGTCTGTGCTGTCACATCTGCCTGTCAGGATGTTCTCTGCTGAACTGGGACATGTCACAAGGAGATTTTCTGGTCCCCTTTGAGAACACCTTATCTCCTTTCCCTGTCCTGCATGATATTAAAGCTGTTTCTATTTTGGTGACGTTCCTGAGAGCTTGGACTCTCCTTTGTTCTCCTTTCAACTCCAATTCACTCTGAGTAAGGCAAAGCTGGAGGCAAAGTTACTGTTTCTTTCTGAATTTGTCCTTTATGTCCAGGATGTTTGTAATGGTGACATTCTGTTGGCTCTGTGTTGTATGGGGAGCAGCAGAGCTGTCCTGCCTGTGGAGTTGTCCATGAAAACTCAACAACATTTTACCAGAGCTGTGCTTGCATTGTTTACCTGGTCAAAGCACTTTGGGAGTCACTGTGAGGTCTACAGTGCAGTGCTTTGCTGGAGGAGAAAAGTCTCAGTGCAGACAGGGATAGCAGAGATTCCCATGCCAGTGGTGAATATGGAGTGCCAAGGACAGGACAAAATCCCAACCAGTGTCTTCCAGTTCTCCAGGATGTTTTTTTCTGTCAGTGTGTCTGGTGGGAGTGAAGGAAATATTTTTGGTTATTTGTGTGATGGTCCATTTTGGTGAGATCTGCCATAGGGAGGCTTGATGAGGGATAACATCTGGGGTGGAAAATTATTCTATCTCAGACTTTTTTACTGCTTTTATGGGTGGATGGGATGGGGGACAAATGAGTCAATGGATACTGTGTGCTTCCAAGTCATCAGTGACCTTGGAACAGTATACCAAGTTTGGGTGTCTAATTATGGAATGAAATTCTTCCAGTCCCAGGGCCCACACACGTTGCTTCAGCTGGGTGATACTCCAACTCTGGTTCTTCTGTGACAGAGAAGGACACGGCCTATAAAACTGTCTCAGTTGCTCCAGATGGAGCCTGAGCATGTCCAAACAATGGACATTTGAGGTTCATGGTCTTACATTTGATGTGTGGGGGTGCCATTGACTGTCTGACCTCTACTGCTCTTCTGTGGAAATACTGTATCAGAATTTTTTTTGCCCCCTCCTCCCCCCCAATTTGATGAACAGTGTGCAAACTTCAGAAGCATTTGATTGAATTATAAGATTTACCTCTGAGATGGAGCTTTTGTGTATGAACAAACCTGTGTTGGGATAGTTGGAAGGAAACCTCACAGTGCTACTGAAGTCTTGAAAAACTACGAAGCTGCTGTCCTCCCTTCACCTCAGTTTCTCAGGTGTGACAAGCTTGAAACCCAGAGACCTCTCTCTGACTGCACACTAAACATGACATGGTGATTGTATTTTTGGAAAATGAAGAACAATTGGTGTGTTACTGAAGGAAAAATACTACTGATGCTGCTTCACTGAAAGAAATCGCACTACTGCTTACCTCCCCCCACCACCACCCTTTTAGAAGCCACAGAATTTACTACACTGTTTATGTGCTGAAAGAAAATGGTAATAAATTAGTCCCTGTAGCCATTCGTACTTGTATTATAGAAATAGTCATATATATGAAGGTAGTCAAACATGCAATAGTGTCCAGAGATGTCTGGCAATGTTTACAACAGGCTGGAGCACTGTGTGATTTATCCCAGGGCTCAGAGCAGGCTGGAATGTGCCTTGTAATTAGTGTAATGTACCTTGTAATGGCTGGGAAATAAATTCCTCACTGAAGCTTTCAGCCTCAAAACAAGGGATCTAACGCAGGTTCCATGAAGATAAACGGGGAAAAAAAAAATCATCTAATGTCATAAAGGCCTTTGGGTGATGCAATCATAGAATCACAGAGTGGTTTGGGTTGGAAGGGAACTTAAAAGATCATCTCATTACAATGCCCTGCCATGGACAGAGACACCTTCCACTAGACCAGGTTGCTCTAAGCCCTGTCTGACCTGGCCTTGGACACTTCTAGGCTGGATGGGGCTTTAATCAATCTGTAGGTCTCAAGTTTGTGGGCAAAATGTTTGTTAACCTTGCATTGGTCACCTCTGGCCTTCCCTGACACAGAGCTTTTCTCTACCCCATGGGCTCATTCATCCTGTGCCAACCCAGGTGGGACTGAGAAGGGTTTAGTGATTGAATAATTAATTAGTCAGCCCCACATCTCTGCTTGCACCCTCTTGGTGTGTCTCTTTTCAGCACTTGGTAGTTTTAGAGAGAGGATGACTGAAGATCATGTTTTGAAACTCTGTGAGCGTCTTCCAGTTCCTTGTCTCTGTTACAGATGGTATTTAAATGTACTGAAAAACATAATTTTCACGTGGGAGTGGGTCTCCACATGGACTTCTAGAATGTCTTCTGGTGCTTTGCTGAATGATGCAGCCAAAATCAGCAGTTTTGGGTTTTTACTCTTGGAGGCCCTGCAGGACCATCACGTACTAACGATGTCAGTTTGTGGAGAAGGAAACTGGCTCCTCAGGGGCTTTTGCTGGGAAGTGGTGCCCAAAAGGACTAAGCTAAGACCTTTGAGCTTTGTGTCCCAGCTGAGTTGTCCTCCAAGGGCTTGGGAAAAAGGAGTTTCCTAGTTAATGTAGGATAAAATTTATTTCATTGCTTCCTAGTGTAAAGGCTTTTTAAAAATTATTTCTATAAAGATCCTTTATTATTCACATCCTTATTAGGACAGATTTTCATTTTTTAGGGTAATGCTGTGGGCTTTTCTTTCCCATTCTTTTTTTGTTCTCTCCCTATCTGGCGTTTTCTCCACAGATCAGGAGTATTTGATTGGGGGTGGAAGAGTCAAACCAACGCAAATTCAGTTTGTCTGTCAAAATTCCGCTTTGTAATATTCCTCTCTGTGTAAAAGATGACACAAAATCAATCTCCCCATTGGCTTCACCCTTCTGCCTTCAGCAGCTTTTACTCAATGATCGTTATTTTTTGTTTGGCTGCTTTTTATTCTTTAATGTGTTTTCAAATCCATCATCAGATAACAATTTGGGAAGGAGGAGATTCTACTTCCATCTGAAAGTCTGAGTGCTGAGCTGGGAATTCATATGGCCTTCTGCTGACCTTCCGTGATCGTGTCATGCTGCTTTTTTTTAGGCAGGGATTCCAGAGGAAGGAGTTGAGTGACAGCCAAGAATGAAGAATAAGGATGTTTATTGAGGAATGAGAAGTGGCTTCCACGTTCTTTTTCAAGCAGCAAATTTGTGAAAGCTTCTTTGAGATATATTTTAATTTGTGTCCTGATTCTCTTAACTTTTCTTTCCCCCACTGCTGTCCTTCTTTCACCTTTTCAGGTCCTTCATCATCTTTCTGAAGGACTGTGAGAGCAGCTGTGTGGCTGTCAGTGAAGGGAACCAAAACAGGAATTCTTAAAACTACTGTTCCATTGATGTAGTTATTTTTTTCCATTCAATACAAGTTCTTTCATACCATAATTTTTAATTTCAATAGACTTTTTTGAGAGCTTTTATATGTGTAGAACTCTGGATTTAGGGGAGGGGAAAGAAAGAAAATAAAATCATATGGATATCATTGAGCTTCTAATCTGAACTGACTGTATATTTTGTAGCCAAAACCTTGCAGGACCTTCTCATTTCCCCCCACATAATAAAGATGAAATATTAGCTCCACGATCTGAGGTGTTGGTCTGTAAAGACTGAGGAAAGTGATTTTTTTTTCCCTTTTTTTTTTTTTTTTTGAGAGAGAATATTGGAGAATCAACTCATGGCAAAGAGGGATGAACAACAGGACTCAGAGCCAAAGTGAGCTCCACCAGCAAGAAGACACAGAGGATGGTGATTTAACATTCATCTGATTTTACTGGAAGGTCATTCTTTGCCTAGAAGTCCAACTCAGTGAGTTTTGAGCCCAAATTTAGTGAAGGACCCAAATATGAATCTGAAGATGATTCAGCAGAGTATCTTTGTGCCAGAGAATGTCAACCACATCCTGTGTTAATAGAAGTGCAGCCAGGACTTTAACTGGAGCTACTCCAAGGAGTAGGATTGACATAGAGACTTCCAGAGTTTGCTTCCAACATAAACTTCTCTTTGGCTGTGAGTTTGTCATATTTTAGGGGAGATTGTCAGGGTGTTCCTGCCCCATGAAATCAATCTGCAGAGATTTAGCCATTGTTCAGAAGGAAATTGCTGGTCTCCACAACACCTCTGATGGTAACTGTGAAATTACCCTTCTTCAAGTTCTACCCTGAAGCTACTGAAGAGATTTGTTACTTGGACAGCTATTCCCAGACTGGGATTTTCATTTCGCTAAGCAGGATTGGAAGCTGGGCAAAAATGTGGCTTTTGGGGTGATGAGACATAGTCAGGAAAAGAGTTATGAAACAAAGGAAATGTCTTCTTTAGAGTGATCTGGAGTTTGATGACATGTGGTACCATTTTCCTTTTGCCCCAAGACTTTTGCAATCAAATTATATTTAACACTGTCTTTGGTTTTGTCCTGTTGCTCTTTTTGGTGAATGCTGGTTGCATTTTAATTTGCAGGTCTAAAAAGCTCCTTGTGATGATTTTTTTTTGGTGTTTTTTTTTTTTTTTCTCCTTATCATAGAGGGTGATACCAGTTTCTCTAAAATGGGAAGATAAAATCAATTTTTCAAGATGTCTCAGCTCTTGAGGAGACAGACTGCTCTCCTAAAGGTACTGAAACTCACTTCTGAAACTGGAAACCTCAAGATTTTCTTAAGATGTCTCCCTTCTCCAGCAATGATTTATTACTGCTCCTGTAATGAGATGGATTGAATGGCCTGATGTAAATCCAGACACAAGGAGACCTTTGCTCATCTTTAATCATCTGCTGTCCAGTGCCATGATGGAATAAATTATTATTGTTATTATAAAAGCTGCATTTCATCTTCCTGCAACCAAGCTCAAGGCTAAATTTTATTTTTATTTTGTTTTCCTTTAGACTTAGATTTTTGTTGTTGTTGTTTTGTTTGGTTTTTTGTTAACATCTCACAATACAAATGAAATTAAGTATATTTTAATGTCTCCCAATATAAATGAAATTAAGAATATTTGCAGTGGTGCTGTAGCCATGCAGTTACTTCTCCTCACAATCTGATTGCAGTGGTTTGTCTTCAAAATGACCCAGCCCAGAATAACTCTGTGTACATTTCCTTCTGCTCTTCAATATTTGATTTTCAAGCACACAGTCCTTCTTTCCCTTCTTCATATCCCTTCACTTGCTGCCTTGGCAGGAGCTGGTATGAACACACAGCTATTTTGTCCTGATGAGATATTTGGCAGGTCTTTATTAGCTTTCTCAGTGCTGCTCTCCTGATGTGAGCCGAGGATCAGAACCTGGGTTTATTTTAGGGGACTTATAAGACAAAATATAAGCTGCTTCGGTTCCCTTTCTTCCTCTGTGCATGCACAGGCTATGCCGTGGAAGCCGCTGGAATTATATCTCCCAACAATACAGCCTTTCATCTCTTCCAACCCGGGGTATATATATAATCCAACTGGTTGGTTTATTACATTTTTATTGCTGTCAAATTTTTCTGAAGATTAGACTGGGAGGAAAAATACTTTCAGAGCGAGATCTATGGAGGTGTGAAACGGGCTCTGAGGAGGGTCACTGGGAGCAACATGGCTTGACTTACTGGAAAGCCAGTCGAGAGGATGGGAAAACACCCCCTGAGGGTGTTGGTGCCTGGGTGACCTGGCTGGGATGGATTAGCCCGTGCTGGGGGTCATCTTCTCCAGGTTGCAGGTGCTCACAGTGTGGATGGGTCCTGCTGGGAGCAGAACTGGCTGTTGCCATGAGGTCTGTCGGATTTAAAACATCCTTGAGCTGTGTTTCCTCTGAAACAGCTTAAGTTTCTCTGTGTTGCTGTGCTGCAGAGCCTGTTCCTTCTTATTGATGGCTTCTAAATGGCTAACTCCTGATATTCCCTTGCTTGTGGAAAGGATTTAAATGCTCTCCCTCTCCAGGGAGACCTTTATTGTGGCCTTTCAATACTTAAAGGGAGCTTATAAGAAAATTGAGGACAGGTTTTTTTAGTGGGCATAGAGTGATAGGACAGGGGGTAATGGTTTTACACTAAAGGAGGGTAGATTTAGACCAGGTATTAGAAAGAAATGTTTTATGCTGAGGGTGGTGGGACACTAGACCAGGTTTCCCAGAGAGGTGGTGGAAGTCCCATCCCTGGAAACACTCAAGGCCAGGTCAGATGGGGCTTTTAGCAACCTGGTCTACTTGAAGATGTCCCTGCTTGGTGCAGGGTGGTTGGAACTAGGTGACCTTTAAAGGTTCCTTCCAGCTCAAACTATCTTAGGATCCTGTAATTTCTGGGTACCTATTTTTACGTCTAAATAGTATTTCTGCAGGAATATAAAGGCTTGAGCAGGTGGCAGTCTTATGGCCAAAATGGAAGGAGCAAATGCTGATTGGTATAACACAGCTCTTGAAATCAAGAGCTGATGATAATTTTTCACATTTCCCTTTTTCTTTTGCAATCTGTGTGTCCACACTCCAGTTCTGCTTACCAAAGTCCTCATCCTGCAAAGACTGACTTTCTTTTCCCATTTGGAGGAAAAGAGTATCTTTTCATAGGCAGTGGGAATGTGGGGTGGAACTGCTGCAGCAGAAGATTTGAAGGCTTTGCCTCTATAAATGGTAAGGGCGAATTCAGCACTTCTAAAAGAAATAATAATTTTAATGTACATCTTGGTGGAGGGTTGAGCTTCATTTGCATGGTTGTACAAATGCAAGCAAGAAACCATGTTATTTCTAAAGAACTCAACAGCCCAGCTTTGCTTTTCCTAAGCAAAGCTAAATATATAGTACAGTGTCCGAGTCCTCTTTTTCTCCACGCCAGAGAATTTTCTGTTCTGTTTACATTGCTCCACTTTACCACAAAGGGCTTCCTTTGAATCATGCAAGACCTGATTAGTTCCTTATTCCCACATAGATGTGAATCCTGGCTGGATCAGCTCATCATCATATTTTAAGCTCACAATATGAGTTCTGCACAGGTTATCACACGGGGTTCTTCCAGAGACAGTCCTCACCACGGAAAGGAGTTCCTTTTGCTTTTTACGATTATTAAAAGGTCTGAGGCACTATTTGCAAGACTGTGTGCCCAATGCTTTTTAAAAACATATTTAAAAAAGAATGTTGTCTAGCTCTCTGTATTATTTGATTTGTTATCTGTAACCTTCCCTGTAAAAAGTGCATTGCTGCATTTCAGCGATAACCTTATTCCTGCGTATCTGAGGCAGTGTTGCTTTAGGTTTCTGTAGTGCCTTTCATTGTGGCATCTCCAGCAGCTTTGCAAGTGTGCTGGAAAGTAGGTCAGTGTTATTCTTGTTTGTAATAAAGAGGCTGAGTCTTTAGGTTTCTCTGTAATTTCTCTGTAATTTTTCGTTGCCTGTGAGTGGTTCTGGCTGTGGAGAAGTTGCTGACTTTTCCGCTTCCCTTTGCAGTTCTGAACCTTCTTCTTCTTCCTCCTGTGCAAGTGCAACCATTTCTGGGGTTTTTGAGGAGAGATCTACAGTCATAGCTGGTGCCAAACTTCCCAACTTGAGCTTTTTTCCCCACCATAGAATGGTTTGGTTTGGAAGGGATTTTAGAGCTGATCTCGTTCCAACCCCTTGCCATGGGCAGAGACACCTTCCACTAGACCAGCTTTGTCCAAGCCCTGTCCAACCTGGCCTTGGACACTTCCAGGGATGAGGCAGCCAAAACTTCTCTGGGCAATCCTTCCAGTCCCTCACCACCCTTATTTTTATTCTTTACAAAATCTCTTCATCTCTGTCCCCAGGAATGCTTGGTGTTGCGCACACTGGGAAGCAGAATGTAAAAATTTATCTCAAATGCAGCAATTAAACCTGACCTTTTCTCCTGTTTCTTTCATTTTGCATTTTATAATTATTTTTTAAGTTCTTAGAGTTTCCCAGGAGAGGCTGATCCATGGATTGGAGCTAAAGGAGCAGTGCTGCAGGAGTATCAGTCCCAGTTATAAAATCTGCTCTTATTGAATTCATTGCCTTTACCAAAGTGTTCCAGAAATAGTTTCAAATGTTCTACCCAGAAGCTGTTTGGTTCCCTCACATTCACATCTTGAAGTACCCTTATCATAGAATCATGGAATTGTTTGGAAGAGACTTTCAATATCATCTCATTCCAACCACCCTGCCATGGGCAGGAACACCTTCCACTAGACCAAGTTTTCCTTTGAGTTTGTTGCTAAATTCAGGTGTCCCCCATGTCTCTGAAGTAAAGCAGTGGTTTCCTTTCCTTGGACAACACAAGTGAAATATTGGAAAATAACATTCTTATGGCAGATATCATCCCAGAAGGACCACATTCCTGAATTTCTCTTGGAACTGTGCAGCTACTTGGATCCCTTATGTACTACAGGATGTTTTTTATTCCTGATGGATGTGTGTAAGGAAGCTTTGCTTTGTTGAAAGATAAGGTCTCTGGTGCACTCTGCACTGGTCTCCTAGAAGAGGAACTGAAAAAAAAAAAAAATTTTGGTGTGTTTGGCATCTGGTTAAGCAAAATCCATGGTGTTTTGAGGGGTAGTTTTGAGTGGTCCTTCAACAGGCTGACAGAAAAACCTCTCTGCAATTTGTTGCAGTTCAGGCACCGCAGAGTTGATTTGGGTCATTGTGTCTCATTTTAAGCTACTTTTATGGCATTTTGTAGACATTTGGTGACTTTCTGCAACAGCCATCCACAAGAGCATCTACTTCTGTGGCTCTACTCTTTTTCTGCCCTTTTCCCACCTACTACATTCTACCAAACAGCCAGTTACCCTAGAAAAGGAATGGAAAGAGCATTTCTAAGGGTCCCATGTTTATGTGACAGCAGGCATTTAATTGTGTGAAAATGTTCATGTGAGTTTAGGATGTGGATCGTGCAAGCAACCTACCCATTCACGCTGTGCCTGAAGTCCCTGACTCCAAACCTGGCAACCAGAGAGGATTTATGCATTTGGATATGAACACTCTTCTCTGATTGAACTTGATACATGATCTAGAGGGACTACATGGAAGTCCTTTGGACTTCCAGATGCCTTTAAAAAGTCATGGTTTAGGTTTGGCAAAAAACTCGGGGTCATGGTGTCTTCAGTAAAAGACAGAGTCTGTAGGGAGAAGACTGGAAAACACTGAGCTGAAGGGATCTGGAATCAAGTGAAAAGCATGGAGTGCTCTCAGTAAATTTTGGTAGAGGCCCCTGTTGCCTGTAAATAACTCTGTGCCACCACTTGCAGCAAAGTTGGGAAGTTGGGCTCCAAGCGCCTTCCTTGGAAGCAATCTGCTTCCTTTCCCAGCCAAAAGATATCAACGTCTAATCCATTTTTGGTCCATTTCTGCTGCTTCTGGAAGCAGTGAAGATGTGTTGATTCCCAGGACGTGTGATTACTGATGATTCCAAAGGCATGACATCTATGGATGCATCAAAATGTCCCTGTTAAGCGTTAAAATGTGCTTTGTTTGGATGTGCATGTTAAAATTGGGCTTCGTCCCTTTCCCCTCAGGACCAAAAAGCTTCAGAGAATTATAAAGTTGTAAACAGCTGCAACTCTGTTCATAAATTAAATGGCAAATAACTAAATCTTGGAGGAGTTTGCTTTTCCCTGCCACAGAGTCATTGTGGCTTTTGAAATGGGGCCGAACAGCAGTGTAATTTAAGAATTTCCCAGTAATATCTAATCTGTTTTGAAAATCAATGCATGAAAATGAAAAGTAGAGGCAACAGACCCTTTTGAGAGAGGTACTACCCACAGTCCCCTCCTTCTGTGGTCTTGAATATTGTCCAGAACGGTCCATCTCAGCAACAAGTCTAATAAGGATATGTAATGAATATAATATTATATATGTGAAGGTCAGCAGTGCAGCACTGAAAAGAATTCAGATCATGCTGTTTAAAAGGACTGCAAGAGGTGTTGCAAACTACAGGTAAGATTTATTTCTTTGAAAATAATTATCACCCTTGCAGGCAAGAGAAGGTGCCTGCAGAGAGCTCTGTCCATGGCAGAGTCGCTGTTTTAAAGACTTTGTGCTCATCTTAAATAACTTAATTCCATGCTGAAAAAGCTACTGCTCTTAGGTAGTTCAAAAGTTGATTTTACTTTTGCCTTTATTTTAATCAATTACCAGAATACAAATGTCACTGCTGTGTATAGGCTGGAGAAACTTCATGTTAGTTTTTTGACAGGATGCTCTTGTAAGAGAACAGAGCTAAGGATGGAGCCATGGAAGGAGGTGAATGGATGCTGAGCTGCCTCTTGGAAATAGCTGAATTCAGCCTTTGATTCTTATTTTTGGCCATATTACATCATTGCTCCCCAAACTCAAGTTCGTCTGTCCTTTGTGTGCTGTAAATTGTCACTCAATTGAAATAGCATCGTCTTTGTGCTTGGGGAGAGGGGGAGGCTGAGACAGTCCCCTTTGAGTTTGGTTTTTTTCAGATCATGAATACTCAGCCCAGGGATATCTGTCAGGAAGGAAGTGGTGGCTAAATCTATATAATTATTTTGTTACAATATATTCGGGGTTTTTTAATTCCTATTGCAAAACGCTTGTTTCTCTTGTTAAACATGCAGGGTTTTGGCAGCACAGCTGCCAAAATTTGCCTTGTGTGACAGTATTCAGTATACAAATAAGCTTGAGGGCAGGTAGTGAGGGTTTACTGCAGCAGAGACTGCCCTCAGCTCCCCAGAATGTTCTCACTCTGCAGATAATCACGGAATCACAGAATGGTGTGGGTTGGAAGGGATCATAAAGAACATCTCATTCCAACTCCCCTGCCATGGACAGGGACACTTTCCACTATCCCAGGTTGCTCCAAGTCCCATCCAGCCTGGCCTTGGACACATTGAGGGATGGGGCAGCCACTGCTTCTCTGGGCAACCTGTGCCAGGGCCTGACCACCCTCACAGGGAAGATTTTCTTCCTAATATCTGACCTGACCCTGTTATCTGGCAGTGGGAAGCCATTCTCCCTTATCCTGACAGTTCAGGCCCTTGTGCAAAGACCCTCTCCAGCTCTCCTGGAGCCCCTTTAGGCACTGGAAGGGGCTGTCAAGTCTTCCCAGAGCCTTCTCCTCTCCAGACTGAACACCCCCAGCTCTTCCAGCCTGTCTCCAGAGCAGAGGAGCTCCAGCTGTTGGAGCATCTTCGTGGCCTTCTCTGGTCTGAAACTTCTTGCATTGAAAAGGTGATCCTTGGTGTGCAGGTGTTCATGTGCTTCTGGGGAAGATTTTATTTGCCACTTAGAAGCAAGATGATTTCTGCTGAGGAACTCAAACTGATGAGGGATGGGCTTTCTTGCCACTGGTGCACCTTGGAAATGCAGCACTTGAACCCTTCACCTTCTGCTCCACCATC
Source organism: Scytalopus superciliaris (assembly GCA_013400415.1). Lineage (NCBI taxonomy): Eukaryota > Metazoa > Chordata > Aves > Passeriformes > Rhinocryptidae > Scytalopus > Scytalopus superciliaris. Next base: position 273,666 of record VXBX01003853.1, on the reverse strand, counting down.
CCTTTTCCTCAATTTTCTTTTTACTTTTTTTTTTTATATCTACAGGTGGATAAGTGTAAAAATATTGGAAATAAGTAAAGCAGTTTACTGGAACACAGCCAGCTGTTATCCTCAGCAGGCAGGATTAAAGTGCATCTGGCTTTTAGTCCCTCTATGGTCTGGAAAATGATTCATTTTATTCCAGAGCAGATATAGTTGAAATAAGGTGCTTGACTCCATCAAAGGTTGCAACCAGTGGAACAAAGCAAGACAACCAAGATTTAAACTACCTGATATTATTCATCTTCCTCTCTTGTAGTCACAGATTGATGTATTTATGTATTTTGTGTTGTGAGGTGAACGAGAGAGGGGTTATTCTGTGAAACAGTTCACTGCAAGAAGGAGAAAAATCTATATGAAAGGACTGTGCTAATGCGGTTTCCATGTGGGATGTCTTTATGGTTATCCTACCCCCACCAGGACACATACACACAGATCCCCAGCCAAATAACAAAAACACTTGTTTTTCAGTCTGGAAGTCAAAGCAGTGTTTATCCACTCTTTAGGGAATAAGGAATTTGATGTTCTTATTTTGGATGTTTCTATTGCATCAGCATCCTTGTTACCCGAGAGATAAAGTCCAAGTGGGATTCAACTGAAGGAAGAAAAATTCAGTTTGTGTGTTTAGATGGTGTAACTGATGTCTTGGTGGGAAGATTATCACAACATCAGGACAAGTCAAAATCTTTCTGATGAATATTGATGCCAGGGAATGCCCAGTGTGATGCATGTGAATAAATGTGTCACTTGCAAAGCTTCTCAAATCCTACTGCATCGAAGGTTCAATATACCCTTTGCTTCCCTCTCTCAGTCCCTGTTGATTAAGGAAACCTTAGGGGTATTTGGGCTTGTTTTTTGCCTCACCCATCTCCCCTCATGTCACAGCTGCTCTGGAATGTACAAACTGCTTTTCAGCTGCAGGACCACCTGATGAGGCTCATGTTTTGCAGACAGGTCATTTTCCTTAACCGTCTGGAGAGGTTTCACCATCAACCCATGGGAACCCACTTCAGCTCCCAGCCTCTCCATAACACCACAGGCCCAAAAAGCCAAGGAATGGCACTGAGGCTGAGGGTGCCCCACCCTCCTTGCCAAGGTTTTTCAGCTCCGTGGTGCTTCTGGACATCACCTTTTCTCTCAGGGTGCTTACAGCTTGGTTTCTGCTGCCTGTGGGCAATTCTTGTGATGGTACCTCTGATGGTCTCCCCTGGCGGAGCCTTTGAATGGCCCTTGGGGTAAAGCATGTCCAGGGAGAAGTATCTAGATATGGAGTCATAGAATCATTAAGTTCAAAAAGACCTCTAAGATCAAGTCCAGCCTTTGACCGAATGACCATGTCCACTAAATCATATCATGAAGTGCTAGGAAGTCTACTTGTTTTTTGAACATTCCCAGGGATGCTGATTCCACTGCTTCCCTGTGCAGTCTCTTCCAGTGCTTAACCATCCTTTCAGTGAAGAAATTTTTCCCTATATCCAGCCTGAACCTCCCCTGCCACAACTCAAGGCCATTTCCCCTTGTCCTACTGTTAATTGCCTGGAAGAAGAGGCTGATCCCCATTTCACCACAACCTCCTTTCACATAGTTGTAGAGAGCAGTAAGGTCTCCCCCAAACCTTCTTGGAGAGGAAGTTTGGAGGTGAGAAAGTCCATCTGGAGAAACAGGCTCTGGAAGACCTCATACTCCTGTTGAGAAGCCTTCATGATGCCTGGTTGTTCCCATGTACAGTGGCATTTCCCAGGAGGCACCCACAGTCTCATCTTTCTGGGCCAACTTTTGGCTCCACAGGCAGGTGATGTGTCCTCCTGATGTTTGTGTGAATCCAGCACAGAGGGGCCTGAGCAGGGCCTTGCAGGTCCTACTTGCAGCTCTAAGCATCAGCAAGACAATGATGATTTGCTGGAGAACTATGTGAACGCACAGGATTTTTTTGCTCAAGTCAAAGTGGAGAGAAGTAATGAGAATGATTGGCTGAGTGGAGTTAATTAATTTGTAATTTATGGCTTGTTTACTGTTTTCCTGACTGTGAATTGGCAGGATTTTTCTTTAAATTCTATTTGAACTTGGTTATCCTCAACTGCTTCCTCAAAAAATTTCTCTGAGCTCATATCATGACAGATTATTGGTGAGTGGTTCACTGCCAGTAGCAGATATCTGAAAATGGAAACATTTTGCCTGAAAGTGCAAGCAATGCTGTACATTTGTGTTGTCTGGCTGGACAGATACAAATTACAGTTCTAGATTGCTCTTGACCTTGTGGTAGGATGTGCTGTTTGCTGAACCTGGACGCTGCTAGGAATGATCCTGCTGGTAAATGAGTTTGGGAGGGTGTCTCAGAAGGCAGAGGGGGCAGGAAGGTTTCCCAAACAAGACAACAGCCCTGGGGGGTATTTGCTCAGAAATTTTGTCCTTGCTTTGCTTTTGTTGTTGCCTTGTTTGTGTGTGTTTTTATTTGACTCAAAGTTCATTGAAGGCTCTGCTGGAAGAGCCCCTTCAGCCATAACCTTTAAAACTGCCATGTGAAGTGCAGGGGCTGTCAGGAGAGCGACTCTCTGGAAGTGACACGGTGGCAGTGCAGTCAAGGGTTTCATCCCTCTCTGTTCTCCAAGTGTGCCTTGCTTGTGCAATGAAAATCTGAACTTGGTTTGTATTTTCCCCACTTTATTCTACAACATCAGTGCTCCACATCCACCCTGAGGTCTTGGCAGCTCTTCCCATGAAGTTCCAGGCAGAGCAGGCTCCTGTCTCCTTCGTGGCATTCACTTTTGCTCAGCCAGTGGGTGAAAGTGCCTTTTTTCATATAAAAGTGAATGTCTCTGACTCAGAGGAAGGGGTTGCTTTTGGTAAATGTGTTTTGCACAGCCTGGCTCTTGCTGCAGGAACCCGCCTGCAGCAGTGGCAGAGGCAGCTGTAGCACCAACATCCAACCAGCCCTGTGTGCTGCAAAACTCACCTTTGCAGAACAAAACCCCATCATCACCTTGACTTATCAGTTCTTCTTCTCTAATTAAAGCTTAGCTGTGCTTCATCTGCATCACACTTGGCCAGGGGGACCAGAACATCTTCTTTCCATTGCCCAGTTGGTGTAAGCTGTGATGCTCAAGACAGGCAGCTCCTGCTTCTGCTGCTGAAGGTGTTGGAGGCTGGAGTTGTCCTGGTGAAGCACCCAGGAGCAGCAGGAGTTATTCAAGGCAGATGCCTAGTCTTTCTGTCCTTGGCCTCTTCAGCTCTGTAATAAATTGGCCTGGGTTTTATAATTACATTCCACCTCCCTCCCTCTTCTCTTTTCCTCCCTCTTTCCTTCCACCCATCCTCACTGTTTAATTTATGCAAGTTCTGCTGCAAAGGAAACTCTGAATAAAAAATAAAACCCAATGTGATAGAGACAGGAGGGGAATCCCATTGCTCTTTACATCATTCCCGCCCATATTTCGGGAAAGGATGGAAAATCTTGCAGTTAACATGTTTTTAGCTGCAAAACAGAGCTTTGTAAATGCAGCAGTGAGTGGGGTAGGGAGAGAGCTGGGATGTTCCCTTGCTCTGTGGGAGCATCCCAGGTGACCAAGGATGAGTGGGGAGCAGAGGATCTCATTAACCCTCTCCTACTCAAACAATTAATCCCAGCATATTCAGTATGAAGTTACCGAATTATGTATTTATATTTTCACATATTTTTATGTTTTATATATAGGATATCATAGAATTGCCTGGGTTGGAAGGGATCTTAAAGACCATTTTGTTCCAACCCCCTGCAGAGCTGGACAGAGATACCACGCACTAGATCAGGCTGCTCAGAGGCCCATCAAACCTGACCTTGAACACTTTTATGTATGGGGTGTCCACAACCTCTCTGGGCAACCTGTGCCAGTATATTTTCCATATTATTACTGAACACATTTCTTTGCTTGTTTTTGTTCCCTTCCCTGATGATTTGACTCCATTGCATGTTGGTGCTGCTTGGTCCTTCTCTGCAGTGTTTCTCTTCGGTGCAGTTCCACACCAGGTGATGCCCATGGAGCTTGGAAGTGTAGCTGGGAGGGGAATTGCTGCCCAAATAGATCCCAGGTGACTGTTCAGTGCAGCCTGGCTGGCTGAGAAACACAACCTTTCCTTATTTGTGGGGGTTTGTTTGCTGTCATTAGTTCTTTATACTTTTAGTTTGTTTTGGTTAATTTTCTTCTATGGAGAACAAAATAAGGACAGAGAAGTGCAGCTTCTCTGAACATGAACAACTCCCAGGAAATTTCCAGGAGCAAGAAATATGGCCATTTGGCAGCACCTGCCATCATTTGAGGATGCTCCAATGTGACTTGCTTTGTTGCTTCTGTTTAATCGGCAGGTTTTTAATTAATATGGAAAAGGTCTAAACAAAGCTTCTTTACTTTTTTTTTTTTTTCCCTTTTCCCCACTCCCCATCTGTCAATACAGAACTTGTGGAAGCTTCAGGCCATGAAAAATGCCCTGAAGATTGGGAAAGTAGCCAGGCCAGGATGGGAGTTGTGTCTCTAATTACTTTTATTCCATCTCCAATTCTTTGCATGTTGGTCCAGCATCTTTAAGAAACTGCTGCTGTGGTGTGTTGGTTTTATAACTCAGAATAATCTTTAATAATCCCTATCATTTTATATTTATAGGATAAGTTTTCTCTGGCAGCATTCTGTAATTCACATATTACGTCCAGAAATGGGTATTCTGTCACGGAAAGAAACAACACACCAAAACCTGGATTTTCTTTTTAATTGAGGTTTCTAACCTTAATTACAGCAGGCTTGTGGTCCAGCAAACTTTTTGCTTGAGGAAGAAATCCATTGACAGCATTTTCACCTCACTGAAAGACATAAAAATGAAACCCTGGATATTTTGCTCTTGTTTGTTAATGCAGAGAAATAGCAATTTGGAGGATGAATAATGGAAAAGGGACGTGGTAGTTGTGGGAGAAATGAGTCAGTCCTGCTTGCTGGAGCAGACTGGAAGTTCACCCAGAAAGAAGCACCTCTTGCCGTGAATGAACGAAGGAAAATGGATGTTATTTTTAATAACAGACGTGACATTTTGGAGCTCCTGGGTGGCCATGTGGGAATCCGAGGGGTGTGCAGAGAGACTGTAAAATGGAGCTGTGCACAAGTGAAAAGTAGGAGTAGAGGTGTCCTGATGTTCTGGAGAGGCTCTTATGGAAGTGAAATAGGGAGATTTGGGCTCTGCTGATTATACATACACTATTGTACCTTCCCAAATTTAGCTTTTTTTAAAAATTTTATTTTAATTTTTAATTCCCTTCCCTTCCCTTCCCTTCCCTTCCCTTCCCTCTTCCCTATATTTTCACCCACCCCTGTCTGTGATTCCTCAAGGATGCTGTTTCTGTGCAGTCTTTGGGTCCATTTTGCTGCTCAGGAAATTCCTGACCCCTCTGAGCACCTTTGGAGCAGCGTTGTGGAAGTGGAGCTGCTCAGCAAGGATTAAACATGAGTTGGGCATTGCTTGTCTGGAGTGTTTGGTCTGAGCCAGTGTCTTTGTACAGATTTAAAACACTCCCTTCAGCTGAGCATTTATCTTCCACAACAGCCTCTTGGGGTTTTTTTGAACGTTAAAGTTTGTTAAAACTACTAATTTTTGAGCTTTTGTTTTATTATTTGAACTTCTGCAAGTGAATTTCATTTGCAATGGAATGTTGTTGCACACAGGGTGCTGATTGGTGGCATCTTCATGACATGGGTTATCATTAAATGCCCTTTTCCTCCCTCTGCCCTGTAGCCTGGTCAGTGTCTCTGGGGTGGAGACACAGACAATGTCTGTAGGGTGAAGTGGGAGGGGAGATAAATGTCCTCAGCAAGATTTCATCCTGCTTTTATTTTCTCTTTTCCTTTCTCTTCCTTTCTTCTTTTCCTCCATGGGAAGCCAAATGCAGATGAAGAAGGATGTTCTTGTTTTAAGTGACGCAGGATGGAACTTTGTGTTGTATTTCTCCCAAGGAACAAGTGACAGGACAAGAGGAAACAGCCTCGAGTTGTGTCAGGGGAGGTCTAGATTCAATGTCAGGGAAAATTTCTTCATAAAAAGGGTTGTCAGGCATTGGAAGAGGCTGCCCAGGGAAGTGGTGGAGTCCCCATCCCTGGAGGGATTTAAAAGAAGTGTAGATGTTGCACTTGGGCTCATGGTTTGGACTTGGCAGTGCTGGGTGAATGATGGATTCGATGATCTTAAGGGTCTTTTCCAACCTAAATGTTTCTATGACCTGTCTGTCACACTGTGGTGGTGCATGGAAGCATCACCTTGTGTGGTGAAGCAGAGGAATTGGGGAATCCTGCTTTGAAGAAGGAATTTGGTAGGACCGGTCTTAATGGATGAATCACCTGACAGGGATGTTACAACCAGTGGCACTAATTTACGTAGCACAGGGTGAGCTGATAAAAAGTGAGTGGAAGGTACCATATGTCAAAGAAGTCAGAACTTGCAGGGGAGTTTGAGCTGAAAAAGGCAAGATCTTGGTTGCTGTGGGTTAGATTTTTCAACCTTCCCCTCAGTCTCTTTCCCATCGGAGGTTGCTGAGGACAGAGAAACCAAAACAGGTTATTCAAGTTTCTTGCAGCCTGAAAAAAAATAGAAGAAACAAAACAAAACAATCATTCATCTTAAAAAAAAATCCTCTTGTAGTCAATAATAAATCTCACTGGTTTCTGCAGACCACAAACTACCACATTTATGTGCCCCCTCATTCTAAATACATAATCAAGCATAAAATTACACAGAAATGTGGGTTCAGGAAAGGAAAAAAAAAGTGGTGGTGGCATGTTGGAACAGGGAGACAATAAATTCACAGGAGAGAGGAGGTGGGTGTGCACCTCCAGCAGTGGACATGAAAACCAGCAGGACAGATTGCAGGAGAATTAGTGGATTCAACAAGTTTTGGTACTCTTGCATGGAAGTGGAATTTTCTTTGGAAGATACCTTGTCATCACACAAATGAGCTTAAAGGCAACAAATGGGGACTGGACAACCTTTTGATGTGCTAGAAGAGAGCAAACTAAACTCTCTGTTTTAAATTTATGAAATCCTGGAGCGGTGCTGCCCCGACTAATTCCTCTGGGCCAAAGGAAGTTGTGCTGCGTGAATGGCGCTTAAATAGTCATGTTTTAAGAATCAAAACTGGTGATCTGTGCATTTGTATCATGGCCCATATCGTCACTTACAAAGAAATGTAACAGAGGTGAATAACTTTTTTCTTATTAGCTTCCTTTTAAGGTGGGTGAGTCTGAACTTGAGCACTTTGCAGCACAGCAGATCTGAGCAGGCATCATTTGCACGTTAATGGCTGAAATCAAAGCTGGGGTGAACGCAGAGCTGTGGATTTTATTTTATTTTTTATCACATCTTTTCTGTTTTCTGCCATTATAGACCTCCAGTATATTTTTTGTGTCCAGCTCTTTGTATCTCCGTTTTGTCATATTTTTTTAAAGTCAACCTGGGGATTCCAAGTGCTGTACAAACAAGAAAAAAAAACAGTTTCCATGTGGAAATGTTCATTTCAGATGGTGGAGGAAAGGTTTAAAGGGTGCTCATATATTGAATATCTTGGTGTTGCAAGAGAGGAAGGGACAGGTTGCAAAGAGCTTTGCAAGAGGCAAATACTCTCCTGGAAGGGAATGGAGAGCAAGTGGAAGAACAGCAGGGTTAAATCTCAGGATAAGGGGGAAATTCCATGAGTGTGTGAGGCAAGAGCTTGGTCAGAAGAAGAGTTACAGGAACAGGGTGAAGCATTTGGAATGGTTGAACCCCATATTTCTAATTTTACCTTTTGGCTGCTGTGTTTTATGCCTGGTACTTCCTGTGGTGGATGAGCCTCTGCAAACAGCCAAGCACCCACCCAGTTGCTCATTCCCACCCTTCCCAGCTGGATTAGAGGATAAAATAGGATGGGAGAGCTGATAGGCGAAGATAAAGACAGGGAGATCACTTATTAATGACTCTCATGGGGAAAACAGACTCGACCTGGGGGGGATTAATTTATTGCAAATTAAAATAGATTTGGGTAGTGAGCAACAAAATTAAAATTAACCTTACACCTTCCCTCCATACCCCAGATTTTTTCCCAGACCCAAGGTCATCCCTTCACCCCCCTCTCCTCTCCCTCACGGGGAACAGGTGGGGATCCAACTGTGGTTGTTCCACCCCAACTCCTCTGGGCTGCTCCTCCCTCCTCACACCGTTCCCTGCTCCAGCACAGCCCTTCCCCTTTTGCCTCCACTGTAGATTCAAACCCTCTGCAACAACATCCCACACTCTTTTCTAGGTCCCAAAGCTGCTGTAACAAAGAAAACTGGAAACTGTTTCAAACCATGATCTGCAATAAAATATATTTTTCCAAATTTTCTAAGTTTCTGGACATGTAGATCTCCCATTCTAATGGATTTTTTTTGTTTGCTCATTTATTTATTTACTTACTTATTTTTATTCCCCCCCCCCTCCTACTGCTGTATTTACCTCACAACATAATGTTAAAAGTCTTATATATTCTTGCATAAAATATATTTGTTTGTAGTTCTGCTTTTCAGGAAGAAACACCCTACTAGGTAGAGGCACCAAGAATATTTTAAACTCCCATTATCAAACAAATTTTGTGCAAAGGCAAGAAAGATGTGTGTTTATAATGCAATAATTTAGGTAGAGCAGCACTAATGCAAAGTGGAACATGGTTGGTTCCTTGCATTCTGTTCCTAAATTAAAACAAAAAAATAAGAGGATCAAACAGCAAAAAACCATAAACAAACAAAAAAAATCCTTTTAATATTTCATGGAGAAGAGCAAGGATGTGATTTATTTGTATAATTTAAACACTTTGACAGAGAAGAAGCAACAGTAGAATGTAAATAGCTCCTGGGGAAGTGGAAGATTTCTTTTTTAAGGACTTCAGACAGCAGAGCTGGTGTGTTGGGAGGCCCTGCTGTGGGTTCCAACCACTGCTTCCAGAAAAGCCTCCAGAAGAGGGGTTACTGATCCAGGGGGCAGGACTGGGAAACCCTGCGAAGCTCCATGCCAAAGGAGAAGTCTTTCCTGGGTTTATGTGACGTGAGCTCATCATTTTCTGCTGAGCATCAGTTTTTCACTTCAGTTGTCACTGCTATGCAAGGACCAAAGAACAACTCTCTGGGTGTCAGTGGAGAAGGAAGGCTGTGCTAGGAGACAGTGTCCATGCCATGGAGTTTGGAATTCTAGAGGGGATGTGGAGGAAGATGTTGCTGCTTTCTTTCAGGAGCTTCAGTTTTTACATCCCTGGGGAGCAAGTTCATGGAAACACAGAATGAACTGGGTTGGAAGGGACCTTAAAGATCATCTCGTTCCAATCCCTGCCATGGACAGGGACACCTTCCACTAGCCCATGTTGCTCCAAGCCCCTTCCAACTTGGCCTTGAGCACTTCCAGGGATGGGGCAGCCACACCTTCTCTGGGCAACCTGTGCCAGGACCTCACCACCCTCACATGGAAGGAAGATTTTATTCCTAATATCTAAGCTAAGCTTTCTCTCTTTCAGTTTGAAGCCATTCTCCTTGTCTTGTGACTCCATGCACTTATCAATAGTCCCTCTCTGTCTACCTTGTAGGCCCTCTTTTCTCTGCATTCTCTTCTGATTGCTCATCAAAGCTGTCAGTAGAGTTGGACCCACTGTGGCCATGACTAAGTGCAGCTCTGAGAAGTGTGACAGTGACCTCCCCATGTCAGTGTGCTTTTGGTACAGCATTTTTAACACATTCCCCTGGTCCTTGTGTGACCTTCAACTGTTTCTGCAAAGTCATTGATTGGAATGACCCAGGACCAGAAAAGTATCATGGAATCATAGAATCATTAAGGTTGGAAAAGACCCCTGGGATCATTGAATCCAACTGGTAACCCAGCACTGCCATGTTCACCACTGGACCAAATCCACATCCACACACTTTTTGAACACTTCCAGAGATGGTTATTCCACCACTTCACTGGGCAGCCTATTCCAGTGCCTAGCCTACCCCTGCTGGACTATTTTGGAAACATATCCCTTCTCTGGTAATTACATGCATGTAATTATAGCCTCATATCTTGTGGTTGATGAGCTTTTTGATTCTGGGACATATCGGTGTTCTTTGGTCACTCAAGATGATGCTCTGCCTTGCAGGCTTTGGTACCATCAGTGTAACTTGTGATCCTGTGGATGAAGACACACCATGGGGTTCAATAAACCACAGTTTCCATAATTCCACACTGAGTTGAACATTTGATAACTGTTCCTCATGGCTGAGCATTTGGTTACCAGCAGTTGAAGAACCAGTGCATGGAGCTGTACCTTCCTTACTGGAGAGAAACCAAGGGTTACATTGCCCAGTGCAGCCAAAAATTAAACTATTCTTTAATAATTGAGTCCAAATCAGCTGTTTCTTATTTTTCTTTTTTTTCCCCCTTTTTTCCTTTTTTTTTTCCCTCTTCCTGGATTTGTTGTTAGACTGGCAGGCCACTAATGAGCACAGTATTACCTGTTTTACCCTTTCGCTTTGATTCAACGTTAGCTTTTCTTCTGGAATTCCCTTGATTCTTCTCAAATGGTGTCACAAATCAGCACTAATGAGCCAAATCGCTGCTTGCCCTGCTCTTTCACAGTGTTTGTGCTCATGTTACCAAGGCTTGCTGGATTTAATCACATTTGAGCTGCTATTTTGGGGCTTTCCTGAGCTACCGATGGGCTGGACATTAATTTCTGCTGACTTTCAGGGAAATTTTGTATTTCAATGTTTTTCAAATATTTTCCAAATGTAGAAATAAGCTACAAACACCACTGATTTTTCTGAATTATTTCTGAGTTCAGTCTCCTGTCCTGTATCAACTCTACTGTTAAAATTAACTTTTGCCTGCCCTCCTTTTTTTCTTTTTTCCCCTTAGTTACTTGGGGTATTTTTTGGGCTGTAGATTTCTTGCATTTTTGTTGGTGCTGTGGGGGGGATTTTTATGTTTTTTTTCCTCTGATTGGTTGCTTTTCCTTCTTTTC
>VXBX01003853.1:220678-262567 GCA_013400415.1 Scytalopus superciliaris | reverse complement strand
CCCCCCCCCCCATGTTTATATGCAAACATACGATTCTGGAGTGCTTTATGCACTTCTTCCCCCATAGAGGGATGGTTGCCATCTTGCCTAGCTGAGAATTGTGGACATCCGGGAAGGGATACCTTTGAAATTCCTACATATTGTTGATATTTTAGCACCTCTTACACATCCAGTTATTTACCCATCTCCTTTTGTACTTATATATCATTTTAAAACAGACCTTTTAAAACCAGCAAGGTTCTAAATTTTTTTATCTTTTTTAAAATAATTTTTTGAGTTTGCTTTTTTTTCCTTTTTTTATGTGAGTGAGTGGTGATTACACAAGCAGCCACTTATTTTGAGTTCTTTGATCAGCTCCTCTCTATCAAGATGAGGTCTATCACAAAATTCCCTTGAGTGAAGCACAATGCTTGCCAAGATAGGAAACTCGTCAGATGTTATATTAAATAATTCCAGGGATGTTTAAGTTCTGACAGCAGGAAACTTCAAGCATGTGCCAGTCACACTGAAGTCACTTAAAAGAACATTTTTCTTTGCACTTCAGAGGTAAATGCTTGTCTTCTGTGGTGTGTCCTCTTACTCTGTGTTCTGCTTGTTTGTCATGGTGTGGAAATACTGTCACTTGTGGTTTTCAATGCTCCTGCTTTGTTGGTCACTCTTGAAGATGTTACAGCCTGGAAGAGTCATGTCCTGAGTTTGCAAAGCCTTCTCCATGTTTTCAAAGAATCACGGAATGGTTTGCCTTGGAAGGGACCTTCAAGATCCTCTCACTCCAGTTACCCAGCATGGGCAGGAACACCTTTATTGATAGAATCCATCCATATGTGGCAATCAAATCTTTCCTAATGGGAGAATTGGTCTTCACTGTAGACCGGGAATATTTTGGCCATCTTTGGAGGAGCTGCTGGCTGAAATAACTGTGTCATGTCTGAAAAGTTGACACTGATCTACTGAATCAACCCTTTTTATGAAATTCTTTCTTTTTCTGATGGTTGTAATGAAGTTTGCATCCCCATCTGCCTCACTGGCTGAAAAGGTCTTGGTTGACTTAGTCATGTCATGTGTCAAAGAATTATTCAAATGCTTTAGAATTTTACTTCATTAAGTGAAAAGTTTGACAAGTTTCTGGTAAGGACAGTGGATGTGGTTTCTGGGTTTTCCCATGGGTAAAAATAGCATGAGAGGCTGGGCTGGACTGTGATAGCAGAGAATTCTGACAGAATTATGAGAGGAAGAATCTCTCTTGAGACCACAGCTTGAAATCACAGGCTGGTGTTTACTCTCTCTGGAGGATTTGGGGTTGTGGTTGACGGGCCTTATCTTTATTTTGGATCCTCATACCTCTGTTTGGGTCATTACAGACTTGTTTTAGAGAGGAACAAACCCATACCACAGTTGGAACAACATATTGAAGCTCACTTGGGAAATCCAAGTTTTTAAAGAGACACTGAGAGGTGTCTCATTTTGGGGTTATTTTAAAAGTTAATTAACTTAGAAAATTGAAATGAATGTGTGTATGTTGGAATTTTTATAGACTCGTAGAATGGTTTGGGTTGGAAGGGATTTTAAAAGTCATCTTGTTCCAACCCCCTGCCAAGGGCAGAGACACCTTCCACTAGACCAGGTTGCTCCAAGCCCCATCCAACCTGGCCTTGAACCCTTCCAGGGATGGGGAGTGTATTTTAGATAAATAGATTGATATACATGCAAAACTGAAATGTTCTTCACTGAAGGAGAAGCTTGTGAGTGCAGAACTACTGGAGAAAAGCTAGAGAATGAAATGCCTGAAACCTGAGCAGGTTCTCCCCATTCAGAAAAGTGCAGCTTTCGGACTGTTCAGGTTTTGCAAAGTAAAGCCAGACTTGCATTAGCTAATCCTGTGATAACCCCCAACCCCAATATTGTGACCAGGTCTGGGGTCCCCAATATTAGAAGGATGTGGAGATGCTGGAGCGAGTCCAGAGGAGACTATGAAGGCGGTTCATAGGCTGGAGCCCCCCTGCTCTGGACAAAGGCTGGAAGAGCTGGGGGTGTTCAGCCTGGAGAGGAGAAGGCTCCGGGAAGACCTGAGAGCCCCTTCCAGTGCCTAAAAGGGCTCCAAGAGAACTGGTGAGGGACTTTAGGCAAGAGCCTGGAGTGCCAGGAAAAGGGGGAATGGCTTCTTACTGAAATAGTAGAGATTCAGATTGAATATTGGGAAGAAATTCTTCCCTGTGAGGGTGGCGAGGCCCTGGCACAGGTTGGGTAGAGAAGCTGTGGCTGTCCCATCCCTGGAAGTGTCCAAGGCCAGGTTGTCTGGGGCTTGGAGCAACCTCATGTAGTGGAAGGTGTCCCTGCCCATGGCAGGGGATTGGAACTAGGTTTCCCATCAAAACCATTCTGTGGTTTTGTTTAGTTTTGTTTTGTTTTGTTTTGTGGGGGTTTTTTTGTTTGTTATTTGTTTGGGGGGGGTTATGTTGTGAGTTTTGTAGCTTTGAAAAACATTTTAACCTTTAAATTTCAGAACCATCCATTGAGCTTGAAGAGTCCTCTATGGAGAGATGAGGCACTGTTAGCTCATGTTCCTTGTTGTTGCAATTAAATAGCCACTGGAGGAAGGCTGTGCACACTCTTGCAAACCACTGTGGTTAACATGCAGAATGTCTTGTTCATGTGTTTGTGTTTGGACCAGTGTGGAGACAAACACCTTGGGGGTTTATCTGTGTTCTCTTTATTTTTCTGTACTTATAAATATATACACAACCAGGAAGGCAGAAAGAAAAAGGAGTTTTGCCAGAGAATGAACTAAATCACAGGATAATGATCCCGTGGAGGAACACGAGCAGGAGCAGTGAGGGTCAGGCTGCCTTAATGAAATTACATTGTTTGTGGTTGTTATTTTAAGAGCTCTTCCATCTCTCTGTGCCCAAGCGCTGGTGCCATGCTGTTAAATCCAGGAGGCTGAATAGCTTTGGTGTCTCTGAGACAATATCCTGGTACAGGAGGGATGCCTTAATGGCTCAGGTTAACTCATGGCAGCAGCTGCTGTTGTGTTTCGACAGCTGATGTGCTGTTCACTGTGCTCTTCCTTTCCTTTGGTAAGGGAATATCAGGAACAGTGTGGCTGCATTGGGGAGGGGCTGGTTATGGCCATGTTTTAAATAGTGGCCATTGCATATGGAGTATGAGCCAGCTTGTGTGTCTGAACTTGAGCTGGCACTGTGCCCAGGAGGCCAAGAAAGCCAACTGAATCTTGGCCTGTACAAAAAAAGGTGTGGCCAGCAGGACCAGGGCAGTGACTGTCCCTCTGTACTCGGCACTGGTGAGGCCACAGCTCAAGTGCTGTGTCCAGTTTTGGGCCTCTCAATTCAGGAAGGACATTGAGATGCTGGAATGTGTCCAGATAAGGGCAAGGAAGCTGGGGAACGGTTTGGAGAGTAAGTCGTATGAGGAGAGGCTGAGGAAGCTTGGGGGTGTGTTTAGCCTGGACTAAAGAAGGCTCAGGGAGGACCTCTTCACTCTCTACAACTCCCTGAAAGGAGGTTGTAGCCAGGTGGGAGTTGGTCTCTTTTCCCAGGAAACCAACTACAGGAAAAGAGGAAATGGCTTCAAGCTGCACTAGGGGAGATTCAGGTTGGACATCAGGAAAACTTTCTTCATGGAAAAGGTTATCAAGCATTGGAAGGGACTGCCCAGCGAAGTGATGGTGTTCAAGGAACAACTGGACATGGCACTGAGTACGCTGGTCTAGTTGATAAGGTGGTGATCACTCACATATTGGACTTGATGATCTCAGAGGTCTTTTCCAGCCTAAATGAATTATGCTGTTCATAAAGTGCTTAGTTAAACTTGCTGCTATTCCCCCTCCTCCTTTTCTGTTTTAACTAAGTGATGGTTCTGAAGAAGCACACTTGAATTTGGTTGCCATGGTGTGTGCCTGAGGTCTCATACAGCTCCTAGAAAGCACAGCCTTGACTTTAAGGATGGATGTTACAGCTCAGATCCTGGATAGCTGATTACAGTCCTCATCTGTGGAAGCAGGATGCTCTCTAAGGATACGGTGCCTGCCACAACGGGATAAGGAATAGCTCTGTGCCTTTCTGAGTGAAGCCAACACGTAGAGACATCTCTATCACTGTGTAATACCTTCCTCAAGATAAATGCCATGAAATGCCTGCAATGCTGGACAAATTTGCTCTGCCATATGCTTGTGGAGGAGTGTTTTTCTGAAGCTTTTATGTATGACTGGTAATCATAGATTGGTTTAGAGAGACATTTCTGAAAGTGTGAAGGGAAAGGAAGGGCAGCATGCTAATTTGAATTGATTGTAGTGCTTATCAAGTCAGCATCCAGTGGAAACCAAATCATTATGTAGTCTCTTATTCCACTTGTAGAAAGCATAATGCTGCATTGAACAATGAATCCCTTAGCTTAAAAAAAAAAAAGGGATACACCTCTAATGTAAATTCTTATCTCATGTGGTAATAGGTAAAATGGGTTTGGAAGCAGACCAAAATGTGGTGGGGTGTGCTTGTTTGCTTGTTTTTCCCTTTTAATCTGCAAATCAATAAGTGGAGATAATTCTTTGTGCTGCCTAGAGCTGAAAACACCCATAAAAGATCAAAATTCAGGTTTAGTACATGCGCTAGGAAAGGTTTCTTCACCAAAAGGGTTGTAAAGCCCTGGAAAAGGCTGCCCATGGAAGGGGTTGAGTCACCAAGGCTGGAGGGATTTAAAAGACACATAAATATGTTGCCTGGGGACGTGGTTTAGTGGTGGCCTTGACAGTGCAGGGGAGGGTTGGACTTGTTGATCTTAAAGGTCTTTTCCAATCTAAAAAATTCTGTGATTGTTATGGAAGGAACTCACGTTTTAGGATTTTTGGCTCCTTTACTGGAGGCAGCAAGAAGAATAGAGTTGCACAGCCTTGAGCAAGAAATCTGAGTGCCCTGAGCTGGACCTTCATCCCCTGGTTTTATCTCACTTGCCTTCACCTTGTCACCTTTTGTATCAAATCCACAGGTACCAGGCACTGCCTGGATGCACATCCTGAAACAGAAGGGTTGAATTACTGATGTTGTTGCTGGTGCTCAGTCACATCCTTCTGCAAAAGCCCTGCCTGGACCAAGAGGATTATTTACAATTTAAAGGTTCCTGCTCCATCATCTACAGGACCACAATAAACATAAAATCAGTCTGCATGTCCTGTATAAATAAACTGCTCCCTCCTCCTTGGGGAGCTAAGTTCTGTAGCTCTGGTTGTTGGCAAATGGAACACACAGATTTAGGAGCAGAAAATTGAGAACTTTTTTGCTGATCTTAAATGAAAAAGAGGATATTTTACCCTTATGACACATGATTAAGCATCTTTTGGTATGTAGAGACAGTAATGTCACAGGACTGGGCTGTTAATTTATTATGTGAGTGATGGTGGTATCAGGCTGTGCTTATCCAAGCTAAGCCTATTTTAATGATCAGACTCTCAAACTTGGAATATAGGGAACAACTTTGGGCTAAATAAAGCAAAGGGACAATATCTGTGGTTTTTTTTTCCCTAGACTCTTAGAATCAACAGTGTTTAATTGGAGTCACCTGAAGTAATTAAAGCTGAGATTGAAGGCTTTTGGGTTTGTTTTTTGTTGTTTGTTGGGGTTTTTTGGGGTGGGTTTTAGGCTTTTTTTTTTTTCCCCTAAATCACATTATTATATCTTCCGTGCGGGTTTAAAAGCAAAAAATAAAAGTAAGACAGGTGGAGAGCCTTTGGTTTCCACCTCATCAAAAAGAAACGTAAGTTTTGGTGACAGAAGATCTGTAAATATTTTATAGAATTCAGCTGGGGATCCATCTGGACCAGATTTCTTTTTTTAGCCTTTCTTTCTTTTATATTTTCTCTTAATTTTATCTGCAGAGATCGACTATCTCAACTTTTCAAACTGAGTATTTGAAAATGGATTTTAAAACGTTTCCCTGCAAAATAATGGCCTGTTACAGGCATGTGTTTCCTTAGAGCAATTTAAGGTGGGAATACCCCTCCCTGCTGGCGTTTGCACACTGTCTCTTCTGCATTGAAAGAATTTCTTCTTCAACATCTGCAATATGTACATTGCCTGGCAAAATTTAATTGAGGGAAGATTTTATGATACTTAGTTGAAATAACAACAATACCTTCTTATTTTTATGGGATTGTGATCATTAGGGGTCAGATTCTCATATGTTTCATGGAAAATATTTACTCCTTGGATTAAGATAGCAAAAAGAGGGAGGCACTGCTCAATTTGAATAAGCATTTCTGGTCTCGTGGAACAAACCTATTAGACACAACCCCCTGCACTCTCCCAGTGCTCCCATGATTTTACTTGCCTGAATTGTTTCTGGTTTCATTTTACCTTAAACTATTTCATTTATGCTCAAGTTGCAGTGTTTTTATTTTCTTCCTAATAGTGAAACCAGGGGTTGGTTTGGAAGGTACAATGAACAAGCCTTTCTATCTTCTTTAAATTTAAAGAAAGCTTTCATCTTTGCATGTCCGGCATGTCTTTTGAGCATTACTTTTTTTCAAGTTAAATGTGATTTAATCAGGTAATTTACCAAGAGGAACACAAGTCATAGAATTGTAGAATGGTTTGGATTGGAGAGGACCTTAAACATCATCCAGTTCCAACCCCCTGTCATGGGCAGGGACACCTTCCACTAGCCCACGTTGCTTCAAGCCTTGTCCAACCTGACCTTGGACACTTCCAGGGATGGGACAGCCCCAGTTTTTCTGGGCAGACTTTGCCAGGGCCTGTCCACCCTCACAAGGAAGAATTTCTTAATATCTAATCCAAACCTGCCTTCTTTCAGTTTGAAGAAATTCCCCCTTCTCCTATCACTCCATGCCGTTGTAAAAATGCTGGGGAAAAGGAGCCTTGAGCTTGTGAGTGGTTCTGGAAATAGAGAGGTGTCCTTTGACTTTCTGTGATGTGTCTTCAGAAGAACTTTCTGTGCCTTGGGAACTCATCAGCCACCACATTCTCTCCCCACAGGCTTCTCTAAGAGCTCTCCAAAGAGGTTCAACCCTTCAGGGGAGATTGGAGGGGACATGGACCTTGTGCTCCTTGGGAAGGTCCAAGTTGTGGAGCTCTGCCCTATGACTGTGATTGGTTCAGCTAAATAGTTTTTGCCTGGTCTGAAGCCACATAAGGCCCATGTGGTCTCCAGTTCTCTCATTTTTCCATTGTTTTCAGGAGTTTGGACTTTCCTGTAGTTTATTCACATGGGAAGGGAAGTGGCCAAACCCATTAGAGATCTTCTAAATCCTCCATTGAAATAAGTGGGATAGCAAAAACCTGTGGAAAGGATGAAAAGTCCTCCAGCTCTTGTCCAGTAAGTTTTTGCACAGGGCTTCTTTCAATGTCTTTGTCACTTTATTTTTTTGGGAGTGGTGGTAGTGACAAATCTCAGTTCACCATTTCTCTTTTGGACATTTCTCTTCCTGCACAAGCCAACCCTTACTTTTCACCTCACCCTTGAATTTTCAGTTTCATTTTCCCCATCAATCCGTTTTTGCTGTCACTGGCACCCTGCAGCTGTAATTTCCACGGATTATTTTGTGTCTGTATAGGTTTGGATGGTTTCCCAAAGCTTTGAATGTAATACAAGCAAACGGTGCAATAGAACACTAGAAATACAAGTTCTTTTGGTCCATGTCCCAGCTCCATTACAATCTCCTTTCTTTTGTGTTTTACTTATTTCCTTTTCAGAGTGGTGCTTTCTTCAGGCTGAAAAAGCTTTCTGAGGCAAACATAAGTTTAAAAACTGGCTGTATGGCTAAAAAGAGCAAGAGCAAACAATTCTCAAATGTGGATCCTATTGTTTACGTAGAGTCAAGTCACTAAAAACACCCACAAAACAATTAAAAAATGGGACCAGTGAGATTAGACAGGCTTGGACAGAGAATAAAATAAATCCTGTGTGGGAGTTGGTATTTCTATTCAATATTGCAGCTGTGTGTAATGATGTGATGGGAATGCCGGTGGGATGAAGTGCTGTGGGTATCAACATCCCTGCCTGAGAGCAGGTACAGCACAACAGGGTCTGTCTCTCACCTCACCTTATCAGGACCTAAATATTTTTATACCTCATAACCACCTTCTTTCACGTTCATCCCTTACAGTGATGCAATTATACAACATAATGACAGTATTTCTGTTAAAAGCAGTGAAATGAAGCGCAACACAGATGCGTCTTTTTCATGCTCCTCATCAGGTGTGAACTTGGCACCTGTTAGTTCCTCGTGCCTGTTCCTGCCTTTAGTCTCCAAAAAGTCTTTAAATACACTGATGGATTTAGGTTTGAGCCTGCCTGAGTACAGAAGGATGCTCAGCTGAAGGCCCTTGGTATGTGATGGGCCTCTGGTAATGCTCTTGCTTTCTCCTTTCTCTTTTCTCTTCACTGTTGGGGGTTGGAGATCTGGTTATCTTCAAATATGGCTCTTAGAGTTGCATCAAACCTTGTTTATAAGTCAAATTTACTGGGGTTGAGTGGAGGGCACAGTCATCATGGTCATGGAAAGAGGACAAGACAGAGCAGCTGACCAAAAGAGGTGAATTTCAGGTACCCTGGCAGCTCTTGAACTGTCCAACTCCTCTTTCCTGAACCATTTCCTGCTGGAATTTCCTTATGAAGACACAAACTGGGTCAGGGCAGAGATGTTTCTGTGCAAGATGAACCAAAGTTAGTCCTGTTAAGTGATTAGTTGTGGCTGGTTTGTGAAGCAACTGAGAACAGGGCAAACAAGGCTTCTCCCAGTGTTTTCCCATCTTCCCTCAGTCAGAGGTGATACATTTAATATCACACAAGGGTTTTCTAATCTTCCTTTTTTTCCTTCTTCTTTTCATAGTCCTGTTCCATTTTAAGCCTATGTAAGAATTCAGGATGCACAACAGCCCGTGGAATGAGGTTTTTGCTTTTTTAGTCTTTACATGAAGAAGTATCTCCTTTCATTCCTGTCTCATCCTGGATTTGCTTGCTTACCCCACCCCCAGTTCTTGCACTGAAAAAAAGAAAGGGTGGTTTGCCTTTTCCAGGTGACTCAGGAATTCACGGAATGTTACTTTATGGGCTTTTCGCCCACTCCAACATTCTTTTCCCAGACTGACACGACCTTACCTGTTTAGTTCTTCTACTCTATTCAGCAGAGAGTGGCAGAATGAGATAAAGCATGGAAAAGAGTGGTGAAAATGATAAATTTAAAGGCAAATTTAAGTTTAATTTAAGGCGGTTTTCTTTTAATCTGTGATATGTTTATGCTTCCTCCACTCCCTCTCTCTACCAATAAGTAGGCACCTCCTATACTCCTAAGTGTATTTTGACTTGCTGTCCAGTCTTCACTGAGTGTACTGACTTAAGTCTCTCCCAGTAGCTGCAGGTTCTCAGACACCTTTTGCACACACTGAGAACTGAGGGTGAGTCTCTTCTCCCAGGTAAAACATGACAGGACAAGAGAAAATGCCCTCAAGTTGTGCCAGCAGAGGTTTAGATTGGCTATTAGGGAAAATTTCTTCACTGAAGTACTTGTCAAGCATTCAAAGAGGCTGTCCAGGGAAGTGGCAGAGTCACCATCCCTGGAGGGATTTAAAAGACATGTATATGTGGCACCTGGGGACAAGTTTTAGTGGTAGGCTTGGCAGTGTTAATGGTTGAACTCAATGATCCTAAAGGTCCTTCCAAAGCAAAAAATTTCTGTGATTTAGGTGCCTTAATTTGGAAGTGGTTCTCACTCTTCTGCCAGCCCAGAAGGCTGTGCATCACCAGACAGGTCTGCCAGCCCCACACACACCTCACAGGACATCTGAGAGGGCACTTGGCACCCATATTTAGATGATTGCATCCCACACTGTGTGTCCTGTCTTCAGCAGGGTCTTATATATGGATGATTGCCTAAAAAATACAACAGCAAAAAATAATGCAGCCTGTATTTTTAAGGGCAACGTTTCTCTCCTGTGCAGGGTTTGCCAGTCAGCTGGTTTGCTTTGGCTCCTTCAGGGCTTGGAGTTCTTCTTGCATGAGTCACGCGCTGAAGCAAAGCTGCTTTTTCTGCTTGATATCTGCACTTGGTTCCCTTTGGTGCCATCATGTGCTACACGAGCTTACCAGCAGGAAGGAGGAGTCCTCCAATGCATGGAGAACAAAGCTGGGTAATGAGCTGAAACAGGGCTTTTTATGGTCTCTGGTTCAAAACCGATTGGAGGCTTTGTCAGTGCAGACCTGACCCATATGATTTTGTCAGCCTGAGGGTGGATGTAACCCAAAATATTTGTCATTAGGGTGAAAGAAAGGTGAAAAGGGGATGAGTTTGACTCTCCTCAAGCTGCCTTGTGCCATTTGCTGTGTCTGTGAGTGGAGCTGATCTGGAGAAGACAAGCTTCTTTGACAGCATGTATTTACACATCCAGATGCTTCATGTGCTCTGTCTTGTCGGCCTTGCTTGTAAGACTTCAAATGAGGTGAAATCTCTTTTCTCCTGCTATGCTAATCCTGCACTTGCCTGCCCTGCTCTGCTGCATGCAGGATATTTGCCAGGAGGCTTCACTCCATCGTGGAGAGCCTCAGCTCCCCAGCTGATGAGGATGGTTGTTAGCATGTTTTCCTAAGATTTGGGCAAATTTGTTGCTGTGCTTTCCTGCTGCATCCCTCTGGTGAATGTCTGTGGTCCAAAACGTCTCACTTGCTTCTTCTTCAGTCCACAGTGCTTGATCCTGTTGCCCTGTTACAGCAATTCCTTGCCTACCTATGACTGCTCCTGCACTGGAGCATCCTTTGCTTTAAAAACTTTTTTTTTTCTTTTTTTTTTTTTAATTTAATGTTTTTTATTTGAAGAGGGAGGAAGTTGAAATACAGCCAGTCAAGGTGCCCACCCTCCCTCCTGACTTAGGGAGATTGGGTTGTGGTCTAAAAACATAGGCAGAAAGTCCTTCTGTGAACTGCAGATTGATGGGATATTAAGAACCACATAAAAGAATTAAAGGTTTGACAATGTTCTCCATCAGTGAGGGGTTGTGACAAAAGCAAATGAGATGGAAAATTGACCATGGTTGTTTTACCTCATATATGTACAGTGGCCCAGTGCAGGTTCAATGGAGGTTTCTTAGCAAATTCACTTTAACCTGGCAGGAAAATTGGCTCAGAGCCACTGCTGACTCTGGGCTGTGATTCATGGTGGGTGACCACAGAACCCAGTGCAATCCTGAGGGTCTTTCTGCACTTTCTTATTGTTGGAGCACATGTATTTTTACCACGTGGTTTCCCTTCATCTCCCAGTGTGGCCATTGTTCGGAAATCTTTTGTTGTCTTGTGTGAGGAGATGTAGGTGGAGTAACTGTAGAAGCACAATGGGAAAAGCAAGGAATAGAAATGTCAAAAGGGCTCTTGTCAGCAGAGGCTACAAGCTGAGTTTCCTCACCTCTCTGTGAGCTACAGGATTTGTACAGAGGGAAAGGTGATGCAGTATGCCTAATGGGGTTTGCGTGGGTGTATAAATGCATGTGACCACAGTGGTTTTTTGACCTTTCTTTGAGGTTATTTTTGGGGGAAATTGAGGACATTGAGGTGCTGGAGCATGTCCAGAGGAGGGCAATGAGGCTGGGGTGAAGGGTCTAGAGGGTGTCATATGAGGAGAGGCTGGAGGAGCTGGAGGGAGGGCTCAGCCTGGAGCAAAGGAGGCTCAGGGGGGACCTTTTCACTCTCTAAAACTCCCTGAAATGAGATTGGAGCCAGGTGAGGGTCAGTCTCTTCTCCCAGGCAACTTGTGACAGGATAAGACGAAATGGCCTCAAGCTGTGCCAGAGGAAGTTGAAGCTGAACATTGGGAAGAATTTCTTCACTGAAAGATTTTTCAAGCATTGGAAGGGGCTGCCCAGGGAGGTGGTGGAGTTCCCATCCCTGGAGGTGTTCAAGGAACAACTGGACATGGCACTCAGTGCTCTGTTCTTGCTGACAACGTTGGGATTGATCAAAGGTTGGACTGGATGATCTTGGAAGTCTTTTCCAACTTTAATGATTCAATGACTAATGATTTCATAGTTAGGTAATGGTTACACTGTAGTTGACTCCAGGCCAGCTGCTTGGGACTATGTTGAACTATTTTCTCTATATCACTGAAATATTTGGACATATCTCTATTTCTCACCTTGATTGCCTGGGTTTGTGGCTCCCTCTATTTTCCATTGTGGACTTGGCAGTGCTCAGTTAACAGTTGCATTCAATGATCTTAGGGGTCTTTTCCAACTTGAATGACTCTGTGATTCTGTCTTTTCAAAGGTGTCCTTTGCTTCCATGGTGCTGTGGGGGTGTCCCAAGCCACCCTTTGTCTGATGTCCACATTCACTGACATTTGATTTTTTAAAACATATTTCATTTTGCCTTCCTGAGTGTTGACCTCTGACTGGAAAGAAACTTGTGAACTGCTGCACAGCATCTCATTGGTTTTCTTTCAGTTCCCAGCTAAAAAAATAAAGCAAAATCCAAACCATACCAAACCAAACCAAACCAAACCCAACCCCCCCACAAACAACAACAACAATAAACAAACAAACAAACAAACAAAGGCAAAAAGCAAACCAAACCAAAAATCTCACAAAAAACCCCAGTGAAACAAAATAATTATTAAAAAACCGACCAAGCAGAACCGTCTGCTCAGGAAAGTGGTGGAATTACCACCAGTAGAAGTGTTCTAAAGGTGTGTGGATGTGATACCTGGGGATATGGCAGCTGTGAACACAGTGGCGTTGCATTAATGTTTAACTCAATGTTCTTAGAAGTCCTTTCCAGCCCTAACAATTCCGTGATTCTATGATCTATTGTCTTGATTTATACTGGGCTTTTATTGACTTACATCTTCTCCTGTGGTCTTGGTAGGAGACCTGAAATGGAGATACCAAGTTGTTTTCTGTTTCTTGATGAATTGCTACTAAATGTAGAAGTAGATTCTTTATTTCCCACTGTACTTCAGCAGACCACCCTGCTTCTCATTTCTCCTTCTGCAAGGTTTATTTGTAACTGGGTGAACATTGGTATAGATGAGACCTTAGGCTGATGTATATTCTGACTGTGTGCATCGAATACCAATATTTCTGCTTTGGGAACTGGTACATGGGAAACAAGTTTGGTTATAGTGGAGCAGGATCCTGGGATTTAGGAATCTATTACTTTATTAATTTACCATTTTGCCCTGCATCTTCTTCCCCTGAAGCACTTCAGTTCTGTCTATCAAGATGTTTCTGTGGACTCAAATTTTGTTGCCATCCTCAGATGCATTTTTCATTATTCTGTTGAAATCCAATATAAATTTATAAATGCCATTTCTAATTTCATTAAGCTGACCCAGTGTGTTGCAGTTGGTCTTTGCCCATTCGTGCGTGTACATCTTTTATAATTAGTAAGTTTACTCTAACGTCAGAGTAGCAAACTAGGCACCAGTTCCCTCTTTCCTGAGTTCCTCCTCCCAGTTTGTTCTTACAGCAAATAGACATTAATATTCATCTTTTGTAACCAGTGAAAAGGCAGATGAACCTGGATTCTGAACTGACTGGAAATTTAATTTTGCTGTTCACTGAAATATGTAATACTCCTGTGTTTGTCTAGCATATGGATAGATTAAGACTGTTCTACATGCAAGGTTCACAAAAAGTAAACAACAGGGCACAAACCAGCAAATAGAAGAAGGCAATACAGGTAAAAATGATAGAGAAAACCCCTGGTGAGTTAGAAGCAACACAGTCTCGGAGCATTTGTACTCAGGCAGTTTGGGGTTGGAAGCTGCCTACATCATGTAGACATCATCTGGATCATCATCTCCTGCAGGAGCCAGAAGTGTTGTTTAACCATGATATTAACATCAGTTTAAAGATTAGGAAGGGTGACATCACATCTCAATCAAGATGAGCTAACAGTGACCTAGCACTGAGTCATCCAAGCACTGCCACCCATACAGCCTGCAACAGTAGGAAATGTAACATCCAGCTCAGTGGCCACAGACTCGAAAACATCTTTGGTGTCCCAAAGACTGTCTCCTTCTTTTCTCTTGATCTAAATTCCTCAGTATCAGGGAAGCCTGATTGCTTTTCCAGGTGTAAAGACATTTGGGCCCTGAGGGTTGACCTTGCCTGTACAATCACTCTGTCATTTATCACACTCAGCTGCAGCTTTGGGGGAACTAAACTGTTTCAGTGCATGCTGCCTCATTCTTTGAGGATGGAAGGAATCCATCATTCCATGGCATCTGTGATCCTTTTGTTAGAAAACTTTTTCTAGCAGGTAGTTTTGCTCTCAGAAGTTTATAGAGCTTAACTAGGGGGAGGACCTATGAATCTGAGGCTCCCAAGCTAAACAAAATATATCCAGCCCTTCTTCTTGGCATTTGCCTAAGGCCAACCTGTCTCTGGTGCCACGGAGCAGCATTTGAAGAGTGTTTTCTCTTCTCTTTTGAGAAGACGTGCAGTCAGGTTGATGTGGAAGAAGAGACTGTGCATTGAAGTGGCAGCTGGGACTGACATGAAAGGAGCACAACCAGCTTGCAGATTGCTTGCCTTACCTCTGTTCCTCATGTCTGATACACAGGCATTTGTGTAGCATGAAATGTGTACAGATGACTTGCAGGCATCCATTCCTTCCCGCCTCTGGTGCTTATGGTCTCTTTCCCTTTTATGTGGCATTTCAGTCCATCTGATCTGAAGTCCACTACCATCAACAGCAGGTCTTAGGTGGAGACCTCATGACCTTGGTGGGGGTGGAGGTGCCTTTTGGTGGACAGGGAAGTGTCTGAGGTGCTTCTGGGTGCAAATCTTGGGAATGACTGACTGATGAAAAAAGGAGTGAGGCAGAAAGCGGTCCTGTTGGCTTTGCATAGTGTTGCTGAGCTGGCTGAAAAATGAGATTAGGCAAAGGTTGCCATCAAATGTGCTGAGAACAGCCAGAGCTCTCAGTGTCATTGCAATTAGAGGCACAGTGAACCAACTGTCTCTATTCGTGGCTTGGTGGATATCTCCATAAAGTGTCATGGATGTCTTACCTTGCTGTCTCTGACTTTTCAGCCTGTTCTGATTGTATCTGTTCATGGGACAAAATACTCTGCTCCTGGAGACATCTCCAATGTCAGCTATACCATGGGGAAGAAAAACTTAAGTACATTAGAAAGCCATCAGATGCTTCCCTCAAATAAGGCTTTGATGAGAAAGAATGCAAGAAGGGAATTTTCCTCATTGTTTCATAGCAAGTATCGAGAAGAGCAGAAACAGCTCATTTCTGGGATAATTTGTGCTGCTTTTCCTTAGCACTTACTCCACGATGCCTTCAGGCCGTGGGCGTTCTGCTCTGTGGTACTTCAGCTGGAGGAGGGGAGACAAGAGCAGGGTTCAGGGTGTTGAGTCAGGTTGTTTACAGTCCTAAGTGACGTCATGCCAGTCAAGTGCTACACAAGCATCTCTAGAAGCTTCTGGAAGTCTATTCAGTTTGTACAAGGTCTGATTATAGATATAATGCCCTGAGGTTTTGTTGTTATTTTTGTTGTCATATTTTGTGTCTTGTCAGCCTAGGCTAGACAGTGAGGTCCTCAGGCCGTGAGGACAGGGATGATTTCACTCTCCAAGGACCTTCCATCAACTTTAAAACTTAACTGGGAGCAAAGGGGGAAGAAGCATCTGTATTGCTGCATCCCCAGTCCTGCTGCATGCAGGGCATTTCTCCTGGACCACTCCCCTGCCAGTCATTTCTTCAGCTCCTTGCACTTCTTTCCGCTCCTTGCTTGCCCAAAGCCACCCCAGAACATGATGTTAACATTACAAACATCACAAAATATGCAGAAGAGAATAAATTGCCTCAAAGCATGGACTGAAAAAGAGGAAAGTCATCCCCTACAGCTATTCTGACTGACCTCTGACAGCTGTGTTATGAGGCACTTGAGGATTTGTGCAATTACACCCATTCAGTCTTAAAATCATTGGATAAAAAAACCCCAACACAACAAAACAAACAAACAAAGAAGTGATTCAACAGCAGAGCTTGCTCATGAATTTAGGCTTTCTGAGAGAGAAGTAAAAGGCGTTTTTTCCAGGTGAATAGCATAAAAGTTTATTGAGTTTTGGTTTGAGTAATTGGAAACAAACCTCAGAGATCAGCTAAAAAGCAGCATGTCTGTGACACAAGTGACAGAGTCAACCCTAGGAGCAGGCGGCTTTGCTAATATGCCCTTTCTTCTCATGCTTTCAGAAAACCTCAAAACTTCCGTATTAACCAAGTTAGTCCCTGTTGAAGATGTCCCTGCTCATTGCAGGGGGATTTTGTTAGATGACGTTTAGAAGTTCCCCTCCCTTCCAACCCAAACTCTTTCATGATCTGTGGTGATCTGCCAGTAGGAGGGCTCTGCATCTGGCTATCCATTTCACAAGCAGGGAAATGGAGGCAGCTCTAAGGAAAGCAAGAAAATGCTGAGTATTCTTCTGATGTAGTTCATGTGTAAACAAGTCTCCTAATGAGAAATGAAAGGAGGTCAATCTGTTTAGCTCATCCGAGGGAAGGTTAAGAGGCAACAGAGAGATCAAACAGTAAAGTTCAAGAGCTGAGAAGACACAGAACTCCTAATGGAGTGGCTGGGGCTGATCCTTCATTAACTGGAGCCTCAGAGAGACCCTTATGGAAAGAGGTGACCTGGTCTGACCAGAGGCTGTAGAAGTAGATGTGTAAAGATGATCTATGGGAAATGATCTGCTCTTTCTTTATGAAGAAGGTCAGGCTAGTCAGTAAAAGGACTTTATTTGGGTGAAAAATCTCAGAAAAATACATCTCAAATTGATCATCCAGACGTGTAGGCGTTGTCCCCACCTGGAGTGCTGCATCCAGCTCTGGGCCCCCAACATAAGGACATGGAGCTGCTGGAGTGAGTCCAGAGGAGGCCACAAAGATGATCAGAGAGCTGGAGCACCTCTGCTTTGGAGACAGGCTGGGAGAGCTGGGGGTGCTCACCTGAAGAAGAGAAGGCTCCAGGGAGACTTAAAGCCCTTTCCAGTCCCTAAAGGGGCTCCAGGAGAGCTGGAGAGGCACTTTGAACAAGGATATGGAGTGATAGGACAAGGGAGAATGGATTCAAAGCCACAGAGGGCAGGTTAATGAAGATGTTCAACAGGACTGGACCCAGTACTGACCCCGAGCAGTGTTGGTCAGTCTAATCACCTCCAGGTGTCCATTTTGTCTGTTCCCAGAGGTACTCTGTCCTACCTCTCAGGCTCTCCCAGTCTCTCAGTTTATCTTTCCAGCTTTGTTTTGGAGCTATCCCCTTGTCTTGTCCAAGAGGAATAAAGAGAAGATTTCCCCCCCCTGTCTATTTTCAGCAGCCTTGCACAGATTTGAAGGCTCAAGTTTTCCCATCAATCTTCCCTTCTGCAGGAATAGCAACCCCATTTACTTAATCTTTTCTATCAGGGTATGTTTTCTTGACTTGATGTCATTCTCCAAGTTCCCTCAAGACTCTCTTCAGCCCCTGACAAAGCCTTTGCTGTAGCTTGTTGTCTAGACCCGAGGACTCCACCACGTGGGGTCAAGAAAAAGGTTTGCTTTCCTTGTTCAGGAGATTGCAATCCTATTTATCCATCCCCTGCTGATGCCTACCACTGTTACAGGGAATGTCATTGCTGATTCCTGTTTCATGGCATCTGTCCATCCTCCTTGGCAGCACTGGCCAGCAGTTCCCCACCCTCTCTTTGTGCTCTTGTTTGCTGCTACTAAATTCAGGTGCCTGCAGTTGACCTGAATTATGCATGTCTAATTTTCTTTGTTGGGCATCACTTCTGGTTTGTTAGGATCCTTCTGAAGGCTGGAGCTGTCATCTAACATACCTGCTTGGTGTTGTGTGTGTGTGTAAGGAGGCTAATCCCTGTTCCACACCCAGTTCACTGCTCAAAATCCAACTGGAGAGAGCAGAGCTTTTTGGACCACACAGTTTGTTCTTTGGACAACAGTCCACTGGGAGCATTTAATGGCTTTAAACTGAAAGAGAGTAGGTTTAGATTAGTTATTAGTAAATAGTCAGAGTAACTGTCCTCCACTCAGCCAAGAGGGTCAGAAATGGCTCTTAAGTTGCTTCAGGCATCATAGGAGGAAAACTGTGGGGAAAGAATCTCAGGAAATCATCTTGTCCAACCTTCTCCTCAGAGCAGGATCTCCTGGAGCAGATTACTCAGGTCCATGTTCAGTCAGGGCTTGAGTATCTCCAAGAATGAGGAGTCCACAACCTCTCCGTGAAGCCTGTGCTGATGTTTGAAACCTCTCACCATAAAAGAAAACAAAACAAACAAAAAAAGCAAAACACAAATCAAGCACAAAAGCCACTCCAAACACAAAGCAGCTTTTTTTTTTTTTCCTTTTGAAGTGGAATTTCCCATATTTCAATCCATTACCTGGTCACTGAGCACCACCAAGAAGAGTCTGATTCCATTGTGTTTGCTTCTTTCCTTCAGGTATTTATGCACCTTAATATCATCACTACTCCACATCCTCCTCTTCTCCAGACTGAACACTCCCAGTTCCCTCAGCCTCTCTTCATATACCAGATGCTCTCACCCCTTAATCATCTTCGTGGATTGTTCCAATATATCCATGTCTGTCCTCCTTTTCCAGTTCTTTCCAGTGTGCTCATGTTTTTCTTAGTCAAACTTAACTTTAAAAATATCTGACTTGTCTGAAGTGCTGCTGTGGCTTAACTCCAGCTGGGAGCTAAGCTGCATAAAGCCACTGACTCACCTGCCCCAGCAGGATGGTGGAAATGAAGTGGAAGGGTAAAAGTGAGAAAGCTCATGGGTTGAGATAAGAACAGTTTAGTAACTGAGATATAGTAACAATCGGAGTAATTAACTTATTTCTTCCATGCTGAAACCTCACCTTTCATTCTTACCACTACTAATTCTGCCATCTGTGTCTCTAAATGGAGAATGATGGGTGTAGGAGAACTCTTAAATAATTTTGCCTGCTTGGTTTTACCTGCCAGTTTCTTTCCCAATCCCAGAAACACGGACCAACCCTTTCCCTGAGATGCTGCATCTTATTATATTCATGGCATGATTAACTTCTACAGGACAGACCAAACAAGAAGTAGTTGCATGTCATTAAAATACAAATTCATGCCTGTGGCAGGATGGATGTCCTTTCAGTCTGCCTTGGATGTGGTTGTTCCTTCATTTGTATTTTAGGTGATGAGGATAAAGCTGTGATAAATTTTTTTTCTTCTCCCCCCACGCCCCCCTTCTTCTTTTTTTCTTTTTTCTTTATTTTTTTCCCTCTATCTAGTATGTTAGGAAATGCTTGTTCCAATTTGTACAAACTGCCTTCACAGTAAATTGGACAAGTCTCCCTGAGGAGCAGTAGACAAAAGCCTTGGGAAGTGCCATGGAGATGGGGCGGGAAAGGCTTTTATTGCCAATCAAATTAAAGGCATTTAGATCTGCTCTTAAATTTTCCTGTAAATATATTAGTGTGGGGTAAGAATGTGACTCCAGAGCTGTGTGAATAAGGGATATTTCAATAGCTTAGTAGGATGGGGTGGGAGGTGATTGTTGCTAAAACGATTGGTTAAGCTAAAACAAAATATTTCATTTTCAATTCTTTCTATTTTTCTTCCCTTACAAGGAGAAAAAGCTTTAAAATGGAAACATGCTCTGAAAACAATAAAGCAACATGAGACATTTGGAGTGCTCTAAAAGCCCTCCTTCTCTCCCCCTTTCCACTCTGTTGGAGAAAAAATAGACACATTCACTGTTTGCCAAAACAACACTTGCCCAGTTGTAATCAAGTCATATTACAACATGGTGTAGACTTTCACTCCATGTTTGTTGTGTGTCTTGGGGAAGTCATGGCAACAAATGGTCCCACTTGTTTGTCTCTAAAGAGAAATTGTGGGTCGGGATCAGCCTCTCTACAGAGGGTGTCTTGGGTTGTTTGCTTGTCCCACATCCCTGCTTACAGTGGACTTAATCTGCAGTCACAATGGGAGGTAAAGAAAATAAGAAAATTCCTTATTCCAGCCCAGAGACTTTCTTGTAATTGTCTTCCATGTGCCCATATTTTCCCAGCTAAGGGTGCTGCATCTTGGGTTGCATTTTGTGCTGGAGGTTGTGTTACTGTGGTAGTTGTAAGCTTACCTGAGGCCTGGGAGAGGTGAGGTTTGTTTCCAGTCCACGGCAGTCACCACTCCCCAAGTGAATCCTCAACAGTTTCTTGTAGTGTTGAGTGGTTACAGTGAGGAATGTCCATCGTGACATCATAGAACCATGGAATGGTGTGAGTTTGAGGGGTTCTTAAGGATTCTATAGTTACAAACCCCTGCCAGGGGCAGGGACACCTTCCACCAGATCAGGTTGCTCCAAGCACCGTCCAACTTGGCCTTGAACGCTTCCAGAGACGGGGCAGCCACAGCTTCTCTGGGCAACCTGTGCCAGGGTCTCCCCACCCTCACAGGGAGGAATGTCTTCCTAATATCTAATCTAAACCTACTCTCTTTCAGTTTAAAGTCACTGATGTCTTGTCAGGTCTGAACAGCTTATACAAAAGCTGGTGCAAACCTTATATGAGATAATACCTTACTTTTTTAATAACACTTCGAGGGATGGGACAGCCACAGCTTCTCTGGAAGAGCTGTGCCAGGGCGTCACCACTCTCTGAATATATAATTTCTACCAAAAAGCTGATCTAAACCTCTTCTCTGTCAGTTTAAAGCCATTACCCTTTGTCCTATCACTCCATGCCCTGATAAAGAGTCCCTCTCCACCTCTATTGCAGACCCTCATTAGCTACTGGAAGTTGCTTCAAGGTCTCCCAGGACGGAGTATAATTGTAGAGTGTATTTTCATGGAGCTTAAGATTTTTCATGCTTGACATGACAATTGTTATGCTATTGCATGTCTTGCAAACCCTTGGTTTACAAGTTTGCTACTGGGTTCCTCTTCTTCCTCCATCCTCTGCCTCCTCAGCGTACACATAAACACACACACTCCTCTCTCTGGCTGCTGGGGTTCTCACAGTTTGGCTGCCCCAGGCTTGGACTGAAGGCTTGGCCCAATTAAGGGAGGATGGTGAGTGATTCCTTTTAGTCCTGGAGTTTCCCTGTCTGGTAAATCTTGGCAGTGATTTTTTGCTTGGTTTTGAAACTCTGAAAGAAAAAAGGAGAGTGAAGTACAACAGGTGCCTGAGGCCATTGGACTGTTCCCAGTACAGTGTGTGCCAGTGTATCCCAGAAGAGACTTTAACCCTTTCCTGAGGTATCTGTCAGTGCATACATCAGGACATCATGCCACATGTGGCCATGTTTCATTGAAACTGGAGGCCATTCCCAGCGAAAATGGCTGGTCCAGGACATGAGCAGTTTGAGTATCCAAGCCCAGAACAAAGCACTGCAGCTCATGTCATCTAGCCTTAAACCCAAAAAAACCTTTCTCAGGGCAAGAAAGACATGGATCTATTGGAGCAGGACCAGAGGAGGCCACAAAAAGGATCAGAGAGATAAAGCACCTCTTCTATGGAGCCAGGCTGTGAGAGCTGGGGTTCTTCAGCCTGGAGAGAAGGCTCTGGGTAGACTTCATTGTGTCCTTTCAATTCTTAAATGGGAATTATAAGGAAGATGGGGACAAACTTTTTAACAGGACCTGTAGTGATGGGTTGGGTTTGTAGGGTGATGGTTTTAAGCTGAAAGACAGTAGATTTAGAATAGATACAAGGAAGAATTTTTTTGTGATGAGAGTGGTGAAACACTGGATGAGTTGTCCAGAGAGGTGCTTGATGCCACATGCCTGGAAACATTTAAGGGCAGGTTGGATGGGGGTCTGAACAACCTGGTCTAGTGAAAGAAGTCCCTGCCCATGGTAGAAGGGTTGGACTATTTGACCTTTAAATGTCCCTGACAACCTAAACCATGGTGTGATTCTGCCATCACACTAAAGGTGCTGCAATGCTTGTTGGAGAGGGTCATTTGTTGGCTGAGTTATTTTGTTTGTCAGCCATTCAACAAATGACATCTATATGACAGAACAGCTCCCTACATGGAGGGCAGGTGATATTCCCAGTCATCCCACACCAATGTGTCCTCCCCACTGGACACTCCCATGCTGCAGCATCACAGCATCGCTGATTGATGAAGGGCTGCCCAGAAGGCTACACTGTCTTGTACCTTGTTTATTTTGGTGGTAGACACACCTGTTCGAGTTCTTTTCATTTTTTCATAGCCTTGGTGTAAGAAAGCAGCAGCTGGTCCTGCAGCATGTCCCACCATCATCTCCATACATTAGAGTTGAACAGTTTTTCATATCAAAGTCTTGGGACACCACTGATACGCTGGAGGCTTTCTAGGGCCATGGTGAGACATTTCTGTGGATGGGGAGGTGAGAAGGGGGATGAAGTAACCTTTCTCTGACAGTGCTGCATTAATTTCATCCTGCTGCTACTACCTTAGGCCTTGCAGCTTTTTTAATTAATTTATTTATTTTTTTAACCAGCAAGGAAAAATAACTCTGACTCCAATATTTATACTGGAAGCCCAGGAGCTCATAATATAGCAGCAAACTGTCTCTTTTGAGAGCTCATCAAGACTGTAGTATGATGGATGGACTCGTAGCCAGCTGTGTACTGGTAATGTTCCAGAAGGCAGCATTACCTTGTTTGTGATTGAGTGCTTAGTCTTTGCCTACCAGCTCAGGATCTCAAAGCACTTTGTGAACAGCGAGGAATTAAAAGTTGCCCTTTATCAATGGAGAAAATAAGACACGGGGAAGTCAAATGATTTGTTTGTCCCCAAGATCATTTGCAGCCCGGAAGACCTGGATTTTAGTGCCTTTAATTTTTTTGCAGGTGGGCATTCTGAAGTTGGGAGATTGCCCTATGTCTTTCATTTGTCTTTTCAATCCTCTTCTTTTCTTAGACTAGTGGGTTTTAACTGACCTTTAACACGGCTGTGTCTTTCTTTTTCTCTGTTTTTTAGGTTTGAAGTGTAACTCTGCATCCATCACTATCTAGAAAATGTCTTATGGATCCATTGATGGGAGTGGATTTGGGAGCAGGAACCCATTTGGAGGCCCTTCGAGACAAGGCTATCAACCTCTCGGTGAAGTATCGATTCCTTGCTGTAATTTATTCCACCTGACTCCCCAAGGACTGAAGTTTTACTTGCTCAGGTTCAGTGTGGCTGGTGTATAAATACCACACTCCCACCAGGGGTCCTTTCTGATACTGATTTTTCAAAGGTGGAAACCAAAGATATTGAGTTTGATTTGTGTGACAAGGCCAAATGTTACTGTGCTCAGGGTTTGAAGCTGCAACATGGAAGAGTAGAACTTATGAGGATTTTGGAGGAATTTTGGGGGATAAAAGGAGAAATGTGGAATGTTCTCTAGACTTGCTTGTGTCTGTCCTCATCTCCCTATCATCTTTGCAAGAAGGTGGTCTAAGTGGTTGATCTGGGGCTTGTTTTGGGTGCAATGATGATGGAAGTACATGGGAAGATGTACAAAATGCAGTGGGCTGTGCATTCCCAGAGGGAAACTTGACTACTCTGGAGGCTGCTTGAGTCTGGGAAATGTTCTTGGATGTGGCAGCAGAGTCAGAAACTTTCTCTGGAAATGCTGAAACCATAAACAGTGGCTTGCAAATGGCTGTGGGTTCTTTCCTTGTGGCATGTTTTGAAGCAGAGACCAGATGTGCTTTCCTTACCTGTTCCCCCCTTGTCCCAGAGGACTCTAGAAATGCTAAAGCATAAGTTAAAAAAGCATCCAGGTGCCAAACAGTGCATCTGAATTGGAGCCCAATGTGTAAGGCAAACCTGCTCTTCATAAAAGCAAATTAATTTTGGATCTGCCATGAAGTGGAGCACAGCTAATAGTTAGAACCTCCTGCTTTTGTGTGACTCTGCTGTGTCCCATTCCTGACGCAGGCAGGTTGTAGGAGGCATCCTTTGGCAGAACTTGGGTAGCACAGTGGTTGTCCCTGTTGATGTAAAACCACATCTGCAGCTGCCCAGATGTGCACCAGATCCCAGTCCAGAAGGGTAATTGCTGTAGGGCTGATCTGGGTTAATCTAGTCTGGCTTTCAGCAAGTCTCTTTAACTGGAACGTATCTTTCATTTCATTTTGGTCCTGGGTCTGGCTTGCAGTGGAGGGTAAGGCTGCAGTGGCTACAGTGTAGACACAGCTGGGAGAGTCCAGACCTCTGAAGAAGCATCAGGAAAAGGGATCTTGTAACACAGCAAAGGGCCCTGTTACCATTTTGCACCAAGGAAGAGCATCACCCCTCTCTTCACTTGGCTTTGATTTCAGCTCTGCTGTTCATTAACGCAGCCTGACTTGGTTTTCATGTTTTGAGTGTTGCAAATGTTCTTTGGGAAACATTTCTTTGTTTTGAAAATAGTTGCTCTCTCTGGATGGAAATATTAAAAAAAGCATAGCGGTTTCTCTTGGTTTTCTGTTTTCTTATGAGTTTGGGTGTAATTATGATTTTTTTCTTTGAACAGGGAGAAGGTTTTGAAGTAAGTGTGAGTTGTCTGTTCAGTTGTAAATAGTGATTTCTAGGCTATTCTACAAGGCAAAATTAAAGGCATAAAAGCAAGGAAGAATGGGATACTTGGGCACAATCAAAGAACTGTGAGAAAAGAGAATTGAAATGTGGACTAGACAAATGATGAATTTCAGTGCAGTGTAGCTTAGGTTAAAAAAACATGAATATTTATTGTGCTGTATGAAAGGACAACTGTTCTTAATGCAAATGCACAGAATAACTCAGGACACTTCTAATCTCTAAATATTTGAAGAGATACCTCATTGTGCCAAGCTTGCCCATCACTTGGCAGTTACTGGTGTGACACTGAAGTCACCCTTAGTGGATTGCAAAACGAAGAGCTGGTGTAGAAACATCAGCTTTTTTGAAACAACCGTGGGCTGTTGGCTGCCCAGCCAGAGCCCATTAATGTGTTGGTTCATGTCTTGGAGTTGAGTGCTGGCTTCCCCCAGGCATGCACACATTATCTCGGGTGGCATTCCAATGGACACATCCCCAAGGTCCCCCAGGGTTGATTTCCCAGCAAGCCAAAATTAGTTGGTCCCTTGGCTGGGTGCCTCTGTAGAAAAGATTGCAGGGGATGAACCTGTTTGTATTGGCCAAGGCAACTTGGAGAGGTTTCTCATCTGTGTGTCTCAGTCAGAGGTGGGTTCATTCAACCTTGAGAAAAGAAGGTTTAGGAGAGACCTTATCACCATGTCCCAGTGTTTAAAGGGTGGCTACAAATAAGATGAAGACTCGCTTTTCCTGAGGGGTTGCATGGAAAATATGAGGGGTAATGGGTACAAGTTACTGCTGGGGAGACTCAGATGTCAGAGCCTCAGACAAGAGGAACGTTTTTCTCGATGAGAATAATCAGCCTTTAGAATAATCTCCATGGGAAGTGTGGATTCCTGAATGCTGGACAGTGTAAAAATCCAGATGGGTGGAGTGCTGGGCCATCTTGTCTAGGCTGTGCCTTTGCCAAGAAAGGTCAGATCAGATGATCCTTGAGGTCTCCTTCCAGCCTGGTATCCTGGGATTCTCTTTAATGTCCATCTGAACCTGTGTAGCTCTCCATGTCCCTACACCATGGGAGCCTAAGACATTGGATGCCTTTTGCTGTAATATCCCCAAATATTGTCATTAATTAAGTGTCAGGAGAGGGTAATGCAACACTAATCATCTGCCTCCTGCTTCTGGAAGATGGATGACTGATTTGCTAAGAATAACTGCCCACTTACTGCATCATGGAGTGGCTGGAACAAAAGAGCTTGGTCTTCCTGCTGGCATCCATATGTCTGCTCACAGCAGGGGCAGACCTTGATGGGCATGTTCTGCATGTGCTCTAAGCCTCTTCTTCTCTCTTTATGTCTAATAAATAAGTAAAAACAGGTACCTGGTGTCCAGTGGTGTGGTCCAGTGATATACTCAAGGATCCAACAGAAAACCCTGAGAAACTGCAGCAACAAAGGTGATGGGAGTGGCGCTGGATAATCTTTATTATCATGGAAGAGCATAGAAAGGGGGCTTAGATTTTGTTTGGTTTGATTTAACGAAAGGTGATACCACCATGAGGGTGTCCTCTGTCCTTACACCTGTGTGGCCATCTTGGCTCTGTTGCTTCCATGTTTGATCCAGACTGGGAAGGATTAATTACTTGGAGGTGTTCCCCTTGGCTCTGGTCTGACTGGATCATGGACTTACAGCCCCTTCTCAAGCCATGTGGAGGTTAACCTTGCTGACCAGCCTAATCAGAGAGTGCCACAGGCTTCATTTGCACCAGTCTGGGGAGGAATCCCAAGGTAGTTTTGTAGGCAATCTGGTTTGCCTGAGACTCCTTAGTGTCAGACAACTCTAGTTCAAACTGTGGTATTGATGGGGAGTATCTAGGATTTCTTGTGAAAAACAAAAGCAAGTTTACTTTTTAATTATTATTCCTACTAGAATTGTTGGCAGGAGAGAGAGTTTAGCTCAGCAGAACTCAAATGTTCAACAACCTTAGCCAAGGAGCACTCTAAGGTGGGTCACAAGAGGGATCACCAGGATTACTTGGAGTATAGTGATTTTTTGAGTTGTCATTCAGGACCTGAAGAACAGCGTGGAGTGGTAAGTGGAGGCATAAGCCGTATCCCTGCTTTGCAGTTGTCAGTTGCAACTTTTTTTCCAGGCAACATCTGCTTTTCATCATGTTCAGCTTCCCAAAATCTGTGGAAAACCAAGTATTCCCCCATTTCTCTATAGGAGCTTCTCTGGGCTTTGTCTGTGCACTGGTGTTGCAAGGAAATATTGAAAAATAAGGAATAGAAAGTTGTTCTAGTTTTTCTTTTTGTTTCAATATTTTTAACTAACTAAAAAAAAAAAATTAAAAATATTTTTCTGCAGTATGACATGTCTGAAATAATCAGAGAGCAAACAGCATACAGCTATTGGAATTAAAGCCTGGATTGTTACAATTTGATGTGTGCAACATGTGCTCTTTCTTGTCTTCAACCAATCTTCCCCAAACCACCTTTTTTTTTGTGGGGAAAATGAACAAAACCTGCCTTACACAAGGAGGCACGTAAGTCAGGGAATTTAAATAGCTCGAATTAAAATGCCACAGGTCAGGAAACTTATGACACTGCTTTTATTAACCTTACTGTGACCTGGGAATTAAATGTCAGATCTGGAAAGGTGAGGTTAATCTCATATTCCAGCAGTGCCTTGTTTCCAGGTGTTCCCAAGGGACTGGTGGGTCAGTGCTTAATTTTGGTGGGACTTGGTTTAGACCATTTTCCCCTCAATTTTCCTTGAAGATATTGTGTGGAACTCTGGCCAGAGTTGTACTCAAGATATATCACACATGAGTCTTTCTCCTTGTTGGATAAGGTTGGTTATCTTGTCACAGAACAAAATTAGATTGGCCTGTGAAAGTTGTTCTTGGCAGTGTTCTCTGGGTATATATCACCTAATTATCATCTCAGTACTTAGCAATTCTTGAATGATTTTTTCTAACATTTTTTTCCTGGAATTGGGTATATAATTTCCTTTGCTCTCCCTTCTCCACCACTTACCTGCCTCTGTGCTGCACCAACCAGGTCTTGGGTGGAAAGTCATGTGTCAGTGCTGGAAACGCTGCCTCTGTCTTGTCATAGAATCAGAGAATTGTTTCGGTGAGAAAAGACCTCTGAAATCATAAAACTGACCATTAATCCAGCACTGCCATGTCCCACATCTACACATCTTTTAAACCCCTCCAGGGATGGTGACTCAGCCACTTCCCTGGGCAGCCTGTTCTTATGCTTGACAACCCTTTGAGCAAAGATTATTTTTCCAAATATCCAGCCTAAACCTCCTCCTTAGCAGATGAACCATCCTCCTGTCCTCTCCAATCCTATTTTGCTTTTTTTCTAGCAGTTTTGTAAAGTGATTTGTCCTTAAATACCCATCATGGTATTGTAGCCTCCAGGCTGGCAAAGTCACAGAGCTCATGTGATACATGGGAGGGAGATGTTCACATCAGCTGTGACCTCGTTGATGGGATGGGGATGACTGGAGCTCTGTCCTGTTGATAAAACTCATTCAAAAGCTCATGGACAAACCAGCACCGTGGCCTGACCACCACGTGGTCTCCCTGCAGCTCTGATGTCAGACTGTGGGAAGGAATCCAGTGCCAACTTCACATCTTGGTATTGCAAAATGCTGAAGTACAGAACAAACTCTGAACTACACAAGGAGTCCCCCTGAGGTTAATTAAAATTAAGCAGGTGGTTAATCCTTTTGCTGTGTTGGGGCCTGAATGCTGCTTTAGTTCTGCATTAGCTTCTTAAATTAATTCCAATACTTGCAATGCTTTGTTGAAGGGACCTTGAAACCCTTGGTTATTGCAGCATATGGCGTTGGTCAAAGGGTCTGGAAGGAGGTCGAGGTCTAGTTGTGGCACTGCTCCAGTGAGGAACAAAATTATGCACTTAAATGTCCTTAGGACGGAGTGCTAGAAAGGGTTAAAAGCAAGGAAAGAAAGCAAGAACAAAATGGTTAACCTTTTGGAGAGATTCAAAGCTACTATGCAGTATTAAGTATGTTTTTTCAAAGTCTTAAACTGAAGGACTGGGCTATGTCTTGATCATATTCAGTTCTATAATCAAAGGATGTTTTAGAATGGAATCCTGTCAAGTGTAGAATCCTTAAGGTCGGAAAAGGCTTCCAAGACCATCGAGTCCAACCTTCAAGGAATAAAGGACTGAAGATGTAACTTTTCTCTGCCATGCATAGGTGGGTTCACAAATATTTCTCCAAGGTTACCACCTGGACTGGAAAGAAAATGGTTTTACCTCTGTTATATAGAGCAAAACCATAACATGGCTTGTCAAATGTGGAAAAGGTTTCTGAGCATCCTAATGATTGAAGGCTTGGGTCCTGTTCTATTTTCTTGAATTTATAGGGATGCCGAAGTTGAGGCATTGTGTGTTGTATGTAATAAGTCATTAATAATGACCAGGGTAAAGTTTAGATGCAAACAATTAAAAAAAATAATAAAATTATCTCTCTCACTAGACAACCCTAAAAACTCATTTTTGTGGCATCTATAGAGGAATTATTTAATATTTTCTTTGCAATTGTGCAAGACTTACAAATGTTATAAATTTATTTTAGTCCATTTTCACAAGATTTAGAGGATCTTCTCTGTTTTACATCCAGTTCTTAGATATCTTAGCAATGATTTAATGAACTAATAAGCCTAAACATAAGAAAACATATTAAAGAATAATGAACAACATGTTTTATGGCAAAAGGAATTGCCAGGAGAATTAACTTTCATACACAAATTGACTTTGAAACTGTTAGTTTTGAAAACCTCTGCCCTATCCCTTCTGGCACTTTTAACATTATAATAAACGTTTTGCTATAATCTCAGTATTTCAGGAAATTTAAGTGGTTATGCATTTATTTATAGAACTAGCAAAAACCAGAGCACACCATTGGAATAAATAAGTGTTTTAATGAAATATGTGAGGGCGAGCTGACAACTTCATAGCATTTAAAAAAATAAACCAAACTAAAATGCCTTGGGGAAAGATTAACATTTTTCTCTACCGATTTTATTTGCTTGCCTTGGTCATCCAAAGCCATTTTAATATAAAAATGTAAAAATCATGCTAGTGGTCTCAATCTTTAATATAAAATCAGAAATCAAAGACCTTGGCCTCTCCTTAGGCATCATTCAGCTGGAAATGCATTTAAACATCCTCTCAGAATAGTTTGCTTCATTTTCCACTTGATTACAGGGAATTAGGAGTAGTTTAAGATCTTCTTCATGCAGCCTGCTTGTCATCGAGGGTGGAGGTACCTTGGTAGGGAAAGCACAGCAGAGGGGATGCTGCTGATGGATGGTGTCCAGTGGAAGGTGTCCCTGCCCATGGCAGGGTGTTGGATCTAAATGAGCCTTAAGGTCCCTTCCACCCCAAACCATCCTGTGATTCTATGAATATGCTGGTGGCACCTTTATTTTCTCAGTGGGTGCCAGGCCGTGAACCTCAGGCCAGGAGCTACTCTCCTGGGATGGATTTCCAGGTAGGTGTGTTTTCCTGAAGACTGTTCTGTGCTTTGGTTTCAGCTCCTGAAATTAATATAGCTCAAAGTTGTTGGTTTTTTTTTTTCCTTCTGGTTGCTCTCACAAAAGCTTCTCCTTGTCTCAGGTGCAGAGCAAAGAAAAGTTTTATTAAAAAAAATA
The DNA here is from genome assembly GCA_013400415.1 of Scytalopus superciliaris. Taxonomy (NCBI): domain Eukaryota; kingdom Metazoa; phylum Chordata; class Aves; order Passeriformes; family Rhinocryptidae; genus Scytalopus; species Scytalopus superciliaris. The sequence continues at coordinate 232,331 of VXBX01003853.1, read as the reverse complement.
AGACTCAGCTGTTGTCCCATGTAAAGTTTGTACCAGCATTTGTTTAACCTGTTCAGAGCTGGACAAGACACCAGTGATTTTTAAACTGGAAGAGGGCAGGTGTAGATTAGATATTAGGAACAGATTCTTCCCTGTGAGGGTGGTGAGGCCCTGGCACAGGTTGCCCAGAGAAGTTGTGGCTGCCCCATCCCTGGAAGTGTCCAAGGCCAGGTTGGACAGGGCTTGGAGCAACCTGGGATAGTGGAAGGTGTCCCTGTTCATGGCAGGGGGGCTGGAACAAGATGATCTTTAATGACCCTTCTGACCCAAACCACTTTATGTTTCTCTGATTCTCTGATTGATTCTCCCAAGATTCTTTAATGCTGTAGATTGAATCAGTATTTTTTGGCAACTTTCTCATCTGGGAGAGCACTGAGGTCTTTGCTTTAGAGGCCTCATCAAACAGACCATAAGTGAGTGCTTGGCTTTGTTATGAATTTCCTGCAAGTGCTGCAAGTCTTCCTTAACATTTTACACACCCCTGGGCTTCCACCTTGTGCTTTTCATCGTGGCAGTATCTGATACTTGGATCAGAAGCCTTTCTTCTAAATCTGTGCCTACTAATAATTCTACCTGAAGTGAGACACTGTTGCAATTGAGCTGTGGGACTGCTGCATGACCTTGTATGAACATCTGTCCATGCTTATTGAATGGAATCAATGAAATAGGGAAAATTGGAAATAGGATGAAGTTGGAGCATCTCTCTGCAGCTGTTTGCTTTTCCATCAGAGCTGTGTCTACGTGCACTTCCCAGAGCTAACCTCTGTCTTACTGGGCTGAGCAGATGTGCTATCAGGGTAGTTACACCCTGAAATCAGGGGTAGGTCAGGTCAAAGCTTATTCCAGGTTTGCTCTCAATGTGCCATGGCCAGGGCTGGTGGCTGCATCCCAGTCTGGTTAATCCAGCTCTCTCCCCAGGGGAGGAAGCAGATTCAGGCTCCAGACAGGCTAAAAGCTCTGGGCAGCATTTTGCCTGAGGTTCTGCAACTCCTTTGCTGCAACATGAAGGGGAGAACCCCTAAAGTTCACTGGAAAAGGTGGTGTCCAGGAACAGGCTGTCATTCCTAACACAGCTTTATCCACTCTATGTTGTATTCCCTTCTAGAGAAGGTGATGGCACTTTATATTGTCCTCATGGCTGTAAAAAGGACTTTTTTTTTTCCTTTTTCTTCTTTCTTTATTTTGTTTTGTTTTTCTTTTTGATGTGCACATCAGGAAACCAAATGAGGTTGAAATGAAATTCAGCTTGGTCTGTCCTAGTTTGGATTGGAGGGATATCCATGTACAGTGAGTGAGCAAATGCATGCTCTGTATCCTCTACTACTGCTGTAGTAACCCCAGTAAATTTGGGAAAGGGAATTCCTGGGCATTGAAAGAAGAGCTCAAATAGTATCTGGTGTGAATCTGCTTTGTTCCAAGCATTCCCCAGGTAAGACTCAGGACCCAGATTCTTAGCCCAGGTGAGGCTGTGCTACCTCACCCTCATCTTCGGCTGCCAAACAAACTTCCTATGAACTCTGTTGCTTCAGAGATTTTGCTTGGTTTTGGTGCAGAATTTCTGCTTGGGGTTTTGGCTGTGAAAGGGAACAAATCCAAGAACTTAAAACCTGGGATAAAGTTTAGGAAGGGAAAACTTGAACCTCTGCTGCCCGTGCTGTTGTGATATGGAAAGTGGGTGCTGCAGGACATGCTGTGTATTTACGATGATAATATACTAATATATTAAATATTAATATTTTAATAATAATAACTTTAAAATAATAATATACAAAGTAGAAAAACCTCTGTGCATGAATGCAGCTTGTAGCCTACTACATAACTCATCTTTTGGAGAGCACTTACACATCCAGGCTCTGCTCCATCATTTCTGCTCCCACCTAAACATCTCTGAACCTTCAAGGAAGGGGATTTTTCTCTTTGTTTACTTGCACAGTCCTGGAGAAGCCCACATAATTGCTTGGGAATGCCTGGCTGAATCATCTCTTCCTTTTTTTAAAAGAAGGGTTACATACTTCTCTACCTGCCTGTAAGACAGAACTAAGAAATGCATTTTAATATGGATTTTTGTGTTTTAATTCCAACTTGCAATTCAGCCCCACAAAACTACTTGTTCACTCCCCCTCAGTGGGGTGGGGGAGACCCACCCCCCCCTCAGTGGGATGGGGAAGGGTGAAAGTGAAAAAACTCATGAGTTGAAATAAAGACAGTTTAAAAAGTGCAGTAAAAGCTGTGAATGCACAAACACAGCAAAACAAGGAATTCATCCCCTGTTCCCCATGGGCGGGCAGGTGTTGAGCCATCCCCAGGAAAGCAGGTTGATTTGGGAAGATAAACAACATCACTCCAAGCATTCCCTGCTTCCTTCTTCTTTCCCCAGCTTTGCATTCTGAGCATGATGCCATGTGGTCTGGAATATCCCTTGGCTCAGTTAGGATCAGCTGTCCCAGCTCTGTCCCCTTCCAACTCCCTGTGCACACCCAGCCCACTCACTGGTGGGTCGGGGTGAGGAGCATAAAAGGCTCAGCTCAGCAAAATGAAAACCATCCCTGTGTTACCAACACTGTTTCCAGCAAAAATCCAAACCATAGCCCCATACCAGCTACTAGGAAGAAAATTAACTCCATCCCAGCCAAAACCAGCACATGGATAAACACAAATTTGTTTTAAGCCTAGGCAATACCTAATAGCTGATCTATTGCAAAACTTATGCTGGGAGCAGTTCCTGTTTGGAATTTATGTTGCTATTTCTTTCCTGAAAGCACAGCAAATACTGAGGCTGGGAGCTGCAGACCACTGGCTTTCAGAACTGAGGGAGGAATACTTTTTTCCAACAGAGGCAGAAAATCCTTTTAAATTTTAATGTTCTGAACTTGAAAGTTGTGAAGTTCCAAGTCTTGGTCACTTCTGTCATTACTCTGAAGTATGACCATGTGCTAAACTCTTAACTTTCATGTTTTCTTGTTTTCTTCCCCTTCTAGACTTAATATCCAATTAATTAAATTCTTAAGGATGTAGAATGTCTTTCTTAATTGATTAGAATAAAATAATTTAACATCCTTTGCGTAAGAGCACATCTCCCTTTTTTCCTCTGAAAATGCAAGTGGAGTTTTCTGGTGTTAACTTGTGCCAGGAAAATGAGAATGGAGGTTTATATAGATACTGAAAACATGTAGTTGTGGATTTCTGTTCTGCAGCCCAACTCTGTGGATGTATTTATTGGCAGAATATACACAAAAATCACTTCTGTATATAATGGAAGGGTAGACACAGCTGACCCAAATATGTGACACAAACAGCATTTGAGTTGAGTGGGGGAAAAAAAAAGAGCAATAAAGCTTTTATCCATGCTGTCAGTCCAGGAATATTATTCCTAAATATCTCTCCTTCCTGGCTGATGTTGGCTTGAAGACTGACACTGGCAGCCAGAAGGGGGCAGGGATTAAAGATCAACAGTGAGGAAGGACTTGACAGATGTAAGCAGGTAGATTGGGGATTAGGGTGAATTAGTGTGGATGGAAAGCATTTAGGAGCAAGGAGGGATTTTAAATTGGATGTTAGGATGTGTGTGTGGCAGATCTTCCCTGAATTTCTCTGTTAGACTTGGATATTAATGGCTGGGATTCATGAGAATTTTTAGTGGCTGTTGGTGTGGCTGAAGGTAGTCAGAGTCCTACACATGGTTGTAGAGAGGTTGGAGAAAGAGCTTGCAGAGTTTTTGGGGTGTGCAAGGGCCTGTGCAGTTGTTTCTACAGCCAATTTCCCATTGTTTCCTTATCCCAAGCTGGAGAAGACAGGAGGAATAATCAAAGTCTTTCTAATTTGTACATCAAGGGACAAATGCAGTGAGCTCAGCCTGCTCACAGACTGAACCCTTGGCCTGCTGTGTTTCCCTTGGGGAAACCCTAAGGTTTGGAGCATGGTGTCGCTGGAAAAAAGGCTTTTTCCTTCCCATTCCTGAACCTCAGGGTTTTTCTTAGCCAGACTGCCTTGCTATTAAATCTTGCTTATTCCCTTAAAGCAGAGACTAAGCTGTTCAGACCTGGACAGGACATCAATGGCTTTAAACTAACAGAGGGTGGGTTTAGGTTAGATATGAGGAAAAAATTCGTTACTGTGAGGGTGGTGAGGCCCTGGAAAAGATTTACGAGAGAAACTGTGGATGCCCCATCCTTGGAAGTGTTCAAGGCCAGGTTGGATGGGGCTTGGAGCAATTTGGTCTAGTGGAAGGTGTCCCTGTCCACGACAGGGTGATTGGAACTGGATAACCTTTAAGGTCCTTCCAACCCAACCAAAATCATTCTCTGATTCTAGGAAGGTATAAACTTGCTTTTAAATCTTAAAGGAAATACTTGAATAAAGGAAAACTTGACAGTGAACACTTATGTAGATTTTCTTTCTCTTCCCTTTGAACAACCAGTGAGCAACTGCCTTCTGTGGATGAACCTCTCACTTCTGCCTAAATGGTTTCTTGGTCTGCAGACGGACTTCAAGAAAGTGTAATTTCTTCTGTCCTGTAGCTATGGGATTTTGGTACAAATTGTCATCACAGTCATTTTGACTTGGCTGCAACTTCTTCCCTTGTCTGAGATGGAAATGAAGCAGCTGGAGAGTGAAGTAGGGCAAGGACTTTCTTTGATTAGGTGAGGGATTTTATGTTATTTATTTCCCTAAATGCTTTGCTCAGGTCCTTAGTGGAGAGCAGAAGACTGAAGAGCTGACACAGCCACGCTGCATAAAATACAATATCCTCTATTCCTTCTCCTCTCCTAACAGAGATACAGAAATGGAAACAGGGATATGGCTGGGGCAAAATTATGTAAAGAAGATTTGTTTAAAGTCATAAATCCATCCGAAGACTTTTAAAGCCATAAATCCATCCTTTGGGGCTGGGAAGAGCCCATGCCTTGGACTCATGTGTGAAACACATCTGTTGTGTATGAAGCTGTGTGGAGGCAAGACCACTGGGAATCCTATTCCCACCCTAAAAAAGAAGTTTTAAAGAAGAAAACTAGTCCTGGCTGTCTGAAAATTTCAGTCCTTCCTTCCTTGTCCACAGGTACAGGGGCAACAGAAGTGATGGGCTGAACAAAATAAGATCTCTGTATGGCTTTCTGCAACTTCTTTTTTTATTATTATTTTCACTTCTGTAAGATGGTATAAAGCAGAGATTTAGAAGGAGGGTTTGCTGTAAAATATAGTTTGCAAAGAACTTGGGTTTATGACAAAATGCAGCAAAAAGCCTCTTTATTGCAATATGTAGTAGTCAGTATTTTAGATTTATTTCATGCATTGCAAGAGTTAAGCAGTTTGGGAAAGAATTGTCTGCTGCTTCTCCTGAAGTGCTTTGCCATCCAAGTTGTAACCAGATGTCTGGGACTTTGAACAATCCATAAATAATTCCGAGCCAGGATCTAATAACGATGAAGTCACTAAAAATATACAGAATGTGCATACCTGGGGGTATGGCTGAGTGGTGTGTGTGTGTACATGGGTGGCTTTGAAATGTCATTTGGAGGGTTCAGTCATACTGTCATTTCATATCACTCCCTTTATAGTCATATTGGTAAAACAGAGGGATTTTTATTCAGATTTTTTTATTTTGGATTTGTTTGCACAATTTCAGTGTTTTCAGTGATTTTTTTTTTCTTATTCTTTATGGGGTTTTCACATCTATTGCTCATTATTGAAGAAGAAACCAGACCTTATTAACATCCTGACAGGGAGGAAAAGTGCATGTTTATGTACAGGAGGAATAAGAAAATTACCACTGTGGCAACAAGAGATTCCTTTCAGGAGATTGAACTTTCTGGAGATTAGAGAGTTTGGATCACTTGGGATTTGGGATATGCCTGACAGCCCCCACTCCCACAAAATGAGGGATGTTAATGGAGTTGTTAGTGTGTCTTATATCAGTGCTTCTTTTTCCCTCCATACCCCCAGATTGAACTTGGTAAGAATCTAGGTTTATTTATTATTTTTTTAAATTTTGTTGTATTTTATTTTATTTTATTTCATTTCATTTTATTTTATTTATTTTAATGATGCCTCGTTCATGGGAGGAGAGCTCCTTGCCTTGCTGCTTCTCTCCAACTCTTTTGTTTCTGATTGAACACCCAGTGCTCTTTGGTCCATCTCTTTTTTTATTGCTGTGTTTTACTTATTCCAGGCGTGTCTGAGACATCCTCAGAACTGAGACAGGTGGTGAGGAGAAGGTCAGCATTTCAGCATCACAGTGCCTGTCTGCAATAAAGAGCCTTCCAAGAGCTCCTTTAGCATCTTTTCTCCTTGGCATTGGCATTAGTGTGGCTGAGTCAGGCAGGAGGGATTCCCTGCTGAGGGCTGGGGGCTTTCCCTGCTGGAGCTCACTGGGAGTTCTTCTTGGCTGAAAACAAAAGGCAGCCTGTTTTTGGGGAGAAATGCTGGCTATTCTGCTTGCTTTGCTGTCTCTTTCTTTCTTATTTCTAGAAATGCCACACCTTCCATATCCATTGGTTCAAACATTGCAGAGATTGAGCTTTATTCCTCCTGCCAATTATTTTTTTCTTTCTGTTTCCCTCAGTTCTTTTCATTCTCTGTCTCTCAGTCCTTTCTCCTCAGTTTTCCATGCTGCTTTCCCTGGCTAGGTTTCCCACAGCAAAGGCAATGACATTGTTTTGCAGTGCTGGATAAATCCTCCCCTAGTTTGGCATGAGCATATTTATGTCCATGTTCTGGTCAGTGCAGGCTGCAGAACAGCTTTGTGCTCAAACCCAGCCCTTAATCTGGGACTGTCTGGAGCAGGTTCCAGCTCTGAGCTGCATCTCCATGGCAAGGACGGGAACAGGTCTCAACCAACAACACAAACCCTGCACTGTGCTGAAATGAGCACTCATGGTGGTCCCACCAGTTGGGCCTGATGATCTTGGAGGGCTTTTCCAGCCTTAATGACTCTGTGGTTCTGCGGTCAGTTTGGGGAAGTCCATTCCAACTTCTCATCTAAGATGGGGGCCATCAATTGTAGGCTTAGATGGGTTGCCCTGTGTTAAGCTTTGTGTGGGACTGTGTTGTCATCAACCCTTGAAGGTCTTGCCAGAAGGAAGTGTGTATCATTGGTGTTCCTGTGTGAGTGGCATTTTCAGCAGTCACTGATGTTCTCCTTTGCCTACCTGCTGAAGGATGTGTGCCTTGCTGTTCTCCAGAGACATTCCCCTTGGCCCAGGTTGTCATGATTATTTCTCATGTAACTGAAGGAACACTAAAGCTGCTGTTTGCCAGTTTGCTCATTGAGTCGTGGTTTTAACTCTGTTACCATGGTTCATTGGATTTCCCCAGTAAGTCAATCATAGAATCAGAGTTATAGAATTGTTTAGGTTGGAAAAGACCTTTAAAATCATTGAGTCCAACCAGTAACCCAGCACTGCCAAGTCCACCACTAACGAAGTGACACATCTACATGTGTTTTAAATCCCACCAGGAATGGTGAGTCCACCACTGCCCCAGGCATTCTGTTTCAATGCTTGTCAACCCTTTTGGTGAAGAAATTTTTCTTAATATCCAATCTACACCTCCCCTGGTGCAACTTGAGGCTTTTCAACCACCTTTTTTCCACACCCTCAGCTTCCATAGCTGCTCCTCATCAGACTTGAGATCCAGACCCTTCTCCAGCTCCATTGCCCTTTTCTGGGTACACTCCAGCCCCTCAGTGTCTTTTTTGTCATGAGGGGCCCAAAACTGAACACAGAATGTCCACAGACCGACTAAGGGTGCTCTCAGTCCCCTCACCCAGATCAATAAGGACATTAAATAGGACTGGTCTCAACACTGAGCCGCTCGTGACCAGCCACCACCTGGTTTTAACTCCATTCACCACCAGGCAGGTTTTCACAGAGCAAACAGGGCACCTGCCCAAGCCATGAGCAGCCAGTTTATCCTGGAAAAATGACGTGAGAAACCATGTCAAAGACTTTACTAAACTGTCTCCATGTCTTGCTTCCTTGACATGGGAGAAGAGAGGGTGGAGAATATTATCACCACTTCTTTGGAAGGTTTCCCTTCCACAAAGATTGGGAGACAAACTGAGGAGTTAGGAGACTTTGTCTGCTGTTCCATTTTCCATGCTGTTCTCTTTTAAGTATTTCTTTGTGTGGGATGGTTTTTGAGTTCTGATTTGCCTTTAAGCAGTGGCTATGTGAGATGTCATAAGTTAAGGAGGAAAGGAGGGGAAACCTCTCCAGTGATTCAGAAAACTGAGACGACTTAGTGGCTGCTGGTCCTAAAGGGTTATAGTGCAGAGGTCCTGACAAACACTTAAAGGAGCAAAGATGTCACATTCCAGCATGAGGAACAGCAAAGTTGCTGGGAGGAGGCTCTACCAGGCCTTTTAATGACCCCCAGTGGCCGAGATCAGTTTTATCTGCAGCTTTGCAGAGACACATGCCCAGCAAAAGTCACATACAGAACTCAGAGCTGCACCAAGAAATAATGTGGATATCAGGTCAAGCTTGGGACACAACCAGAGCTTCCTCATGGCACTACTGGTTACTAGGCTGCAGCACGTAAAGGTTTTCCCACCTCCTTGAGCTTGGCTTCCTCTCTCTGTACCTGGATTTAGAAGACCAGAAACTAGATCAGAATATTGGCTGTGCCTTCTGGGAGGAGCTTTACCAGCTCTGAAGATGCACTCTCTTAAAAATAAACAAATTCAGGTTGGTGTGCTCCAATGAAGGAGCTGTTCTGCACCATTTTTCTTTTACCTTTTTCTTTTCCTTTTTTTAATACATTTGATAATGGATTGTCAGACTTAAGTGCTTCAGAGGAAGTCTGAAGCTAATTCTGCATTTGGATGTTCTGACCAGTCTTTGATGGAGAGCTTCACGTGGACTTTTAGTTCTGGGGTTAAGCAGCTTCATGCCAGGGACAGCTGCACCCTGCCAGTGTATGACATGGTACATTTGTAGATATGCAAACCAAATTCCACTTTCTAACTGTTGCAAGGGTATTTTAAAGGGTAAATCGTAAATCAGGGTTCCCGCCCTCCCCCCGCCCCCCGCCCCTGTAAAGGTGGATGATATAATTATGCACTCTTTTCAGCCTGAGTAGTACTCAGGCTCTGACACAACCAGCCTGGTTGTGTGCAAGTGTTTGTTTCTTTAGAGAGATGCTGGTGCAGAAAAAGATAGAGAATTATTCCAATTGATTTGCTGTTTGTGTGGACAAAAGGCAGGATGAGATGGTTAAGTTGCTGTCTGATGTAGAGATTAAATTCTGTTTGAGCACTGCAGTGATGTATCACTGAAGATGAGCTCTTTTGAACAGATGATTCCTTAATCAGATGTGGATTTTTAAAGTATCTTTAAAGTGTTCAGTTTAGGTCTGCAGCGTGTCTGAAAATATTTGGGGCCCAGAAGAAGTCTCCCCATTTTTCTATAAGAAGGTCTCCATCTTTCCTGCATAAGGAGAGAAGAGGATAGGGTGGAGAATGTAGAAACTCAATTTTTCTTCGTGTTCAGGACAAGACTGAAAAGTTGGGTATGACAAAGTCTTGCCTCAGAGCTGACATTAATTCCTTGACCCTTTCTGAGCAAAATCTGAAGCAGCACTTTTTTCCCTAATGATGTTGATAATCTGTGTTTCGCATTGCTCTTCCCTTTGTAATTTTGAAGCATATTGAGGGTCTTGCTGTGATTATGAGCATTGCAAAGAAATATTTCTGTATTTCCAAGCTGTCAGATTGGGCAACAAGGAAGGAGAAAAAAAAACTGCCTTCTTCTTTTAGGGATCAAAAGGCTGGTAGAGGATGGGGGAAGAGCTGAGGTGTCCAGTCTCCTGCCAGACATTTTGCATCCTGTTAATTCCCTCGTTCCCAAGTCCGTTTCAATATTGTAAAGGTCTTGTAGCAGATTTTGCTTTGAGTGCTAAAAGCTTTGCTCCCCTCTGCCTTCCTCTGTGATTTAAAAGCCACAGATGCTGATACATCTCCGAGACAGAATCTATTACACTTCTCCTGCCAAGCAGAGTCTGTGGCACTGCTTTATTTCCCTCCTCCCAACACTCCATTTGTTCTTTGTTGGTGCTCAGCTGGCCACACTGCTGAGCACCAGCAGGGCTCCCTCCGTGCAGTGGTTCCCATTAGCTGTCTCCTTCTTAATTTCATTATCCATTTCTAATGGATATTTAATGTCTGAGCTGAAATTACAGCACTAAGGAAATGTTTCAGAAAGGGCATGATTGACCATCCACCACTTTCCTTGTGTTATAGAGAGGAGCTGTTCTCCAGGGTTGGAAATGTCTTTATTGGCGGTTTGTTTTTCTTTTTTTTTCCCTTGAATATGGATGCTGGAGAATTCATATGTGCTTACTGAGCTTCTTACCAGTTTCTAGCAACTGTCAATTTTCCTCCTTTATTCACAAATCTTTGAATTCTTGGTTGGATGTATATTGAGAAAGTCATTGTCCACTTGGATCCATTCAGGTGTAAGAAGGTTTCCCAGAGAGGTTGCTCAGAGAGGTTTTGGACTCCCCATCCCTGAAGGTGTTCAAGGCCAGGCTGGAGGGGGCTCTGAGTATCCTGGACTACTGAAGGTGTCCCTGCCCATGGTTGGAACTTGGGACAAGATGACCTTGAAGGTCCCTTCCAGCCCAAACCATTCTGTGGTTCTGTGGAAGGTCTAAGGACATGGTGGAAGGATGGCTGTGCCTGGGGATTATCATGGGAAACAGAGAAATCTTCCATTTTTTGCAAAAGAGACAAAGACAAGACCTCTTGCTGTTGGCCTTCTAACATGGTGAGAGGGGTACCAACTGCAGTGCATCATCTCTCCCCACTCTCATCTTTTGTCCCACAGAAAGTGAAAGGATTGGCTAAATTGTGATTGCTCAGGCATGAAATCTGACGTGCCCATATTTTATAGAGTTAAAGGAAACAAACAGATGAAAAAAAAACTCCAAATAAAACTCCCAGCCAGACCTATGTGCTGTCTGGAAAATTTCTTGCTTTTGCTTTAGAGCTCTAGCTGGGAAATTTGGGTGTAGTTTTGAAAGTGGAAAGAGAGTTTCCTCAAAGGGCCAACTGCCATAAAGTGCGAAATAAGAAAATGAAAACTGCTAATATTTATGTGAACACCAGTGACCAAAGGTAGTAGAGGGGGATCAGTATTTATTCCCTGGAAAATAGAGATTATATCTGTCTATATCATCCCTTTTCTGCTGAGCTTTTGGTGCATTTATTCATTGCTTTTTATTCTCAGCAAAGACTTACACTTACAAGTTGTGTTTTCCCACCACAGAGGGACAGGCAGTGAAAACAGAGTAGGATGGGCAGAGCTGTCTTTTAGGAAGGCAAGGACAGAAAAGATCTTGCTGATGCTTAAGGTGTGTTGTTGTGATACTGAGGTTTGTAAAAGCAAAGCCTGGCAAGATAATATGTGTGTTCTGTTCCATCAGGTGTTTCAGGGACCACAGAGTGGATTTAGCTGAATTCATCTGGTGGGAATTACTGCTTTCTTTTCTCCCAGTATAACTGATTTTCAAGGACAGGTGCAGTGGAGGGAGCTTTGGGATGAATTTCGCCTTCTATGGCCTGCAATGTTGCTCCACAGCAAGAGGGGATGGAAGTACTACTTTTTTTTTTTTTTTT